>CM033738.1:40265960-40865960 GCA_019671005.1 Hibiscus mutabilis
TTACTCATATTATATAAGGTAGTATTTGTGTCTGGTTTTATATTAGATAACTCATGCACACATTTAAATTAAGTTGTTTGAACCAGAGTCACCTAAGTGAAATACACTAGCTTTTAACAATGGGACCACTCCTTAAGTACTAGATTAATCTGGGTCGAGTACTGCAAAGGCCCATTATGAAACGACCATCTCAACCCAATTTGCTCTATTCACATCGCCAGAATTTAAACATTTAGTCTTACTTAAAAGATCTAATGTCTCTTCCTACTAGATTAACTGGTTATGGGTAGACACAATGCTTTTTATAATTAATCTAATTCATTATTTAAATTCTACCAGTTTCGATTTTTAGTTATAAGTTTAAATTATTTTTTGAAAATATGAATTTTTAAATTAATTTTGTTTGTCAAAAGTTACAAAGAAAATTTTTAATCGAAAAACAAATAACAACTACATATGCATGGATATTATGTAACTCGAACTCGTGATGTAGGCTAAGTGGTAAATATTTTTGGTCACGAGATTAAATATAATTTAATACAACTTTTGAAAAGCGCGACAGGTGAGTGTTTTTTAAAAGTACTTTTGGATGGCTTGTTTTAATATTTAAGTGCTTGATGTTGTCGTTAAAAGATATTTTTAAACAGATAAAATGTATATTTCAGACATTATTTTTAAAAATATAAAAAAAAACCGGTGATATAGATAAGACAAATAAGTAATTTTATTAGTGATTTTAATTTGAGATATACTTTTAAAGAATAATGCAAAACCAGACCTATTAAATCGGTTTGATTTAAATTTTTAAGTTTAAATAATATTTATTTTTTTATATATAAGTAAGCAGTGGTCGGTTACAAATGGTTGCAGAGTTTGAATTAAAAATTAAAATTGTGGAGTTTAAATGGAAATGGATTCTATGGGTGACGTTGGTCATAAATACTGTGATAATTAGTGTAGTTATCTATATGCGAAAAAGGAAGATTTTTTTTTGGGGACCTATTTGGTAATATTTTCCGTTTTTTTATAGTTTTTTTAGGACTTTGCCTTGAATAATCTGAATCGGTTTGTGTCGCATACTTAATTTTGATGGGTGAATCTTTCAACGGAAATTTTCTGCATGCACAATACTTCAAACTTGAGACTTGATTAATACCAAATTGCTTTTCACTTAGACTAACCCGTTGGTGAATTTATTTAGTAATTTTTTAGTAAAACGCCATTCGTGTTATTCAACTTAAAACTGCTAAAAAGCCTGGGAAAAAACAACAAAAAAATAAACACTACAAATGTCAAAGAAAAGTCAAAAGGCATAAAACACACAAAGAGAAATCGAACGTCACAAATCCTCCAAGAGCTTTCGAATTTGAAACAAAATGGGACCAGCATGGAGGAAGAAAATTAAGGATCCTCAAAAGGAGAAAAATGGAATAATCCTTGTAGAAGAATGAAGATGAGTCAGGTTGTAACACCCTTACTAGTATTTAATATCTAACACTAATTAGAGTGTCACATGATGATTATGCAATAATTTTAAACTACTAATGTAACAAAAAATTTTCAAGTTTTTGTTTTCCTTTTATTCGCGTAACATCGGATTCAAATTTTTAACCCACCAAATTAATTCTAGTTTCAGGCAGCAACTTAACAGTTTATGACTACAAACTATAAATAACATAACTGCCTAAAAACTGTCTAAAATAAAATTTCTTTCGATTACCCCATAAATCCATTTTTCTAGTAATTACCCGATTTTCTCTACTAAAAATTTTATCTACCCATTGTCAAATTTAACAAAATCATCCATCATTTACTAACCACTTATATAGGTATCAATTTTTACAACCATATCTAGATTAGTTCAAAACTAGCTACTAATAACATATACATGCCAACTAGTATATCAAAGTACATTAAAGGATGTTATTACTGATACCGTTTAATATTCTCCTTGTTCGTGATGCCCAGCACTCCTTACTCCGATCCTTGTTTTCTTCCTACGACTGAAAATCATCACACGCTAAGTATATACTTAGTGAGGCAAAATAAAATATTATGCAATACAACATGCTTATAATTATTACAATTTAACAATAACCATGCATCATGATCACTATATATATGCATCTCCCTCATGTTAATCATGTATTAACATAATATAAACCGGATATAAAGTTCCTATCAATATACTTGTCATTTACTCTGAGAGTTCATATACTCCCTAACATGTTTACCATTTATTATCCAATAAATTATAGCTCAAAATAAACCATGAGGACCCTAAGTACGCGAGTTAAAACTGCACATAAGGTCGTGCTAACCATAATAGACATAAGGTAGTCCTTATCCGCCCATAAGGTCGTGCTAGCCATATGCACTAAGTGTCTTTTATATACACTATAGTTCCCGCACAAAGTGCTAAACCGCTGGACTCTATGGCATGCCAACTATACCTTATCCCTCAATGACTTACTTGGGCATATTTTTCCATATTTATTTCATCCATGGCAATGTATATCAACATAATTTAACATTGGGCAGTTCATACCTAAAATAACATTCATAATATAACATCATATATAACTAGTGATCCATGCATGTATATTCAACTTTTGACATATTTAGAACATGTCAAATATATGATTATAACATAAATATCATGTCAAAATAAATAAGGTAAACTCATCGCGAGTCTTCCAAATGATGTATAAAATATCCATGTATCATGTTATGTATGCATTGCACTCACCTGATGCCTCACTAGTAACCATACTATCGATTTTAGCTTTACTCTTGAACTTTTTCTTTGCCTTTAAGCTTGCTCGTATTATTATCTGGATCACGATCTATAAAAACATCATTTACCAACACATACGATTCAAAGCATATGTTAGTATCATCCTAACATAGGCACATATTAGGAATACAATTCCTAAAAATCCTTTCGATATTAATTCGATACTAATTCTATTTCATAATATCAATGTTAATCTTAATACTTCAAAATTAACATTTCAAACCCTTTATTATTCATATCCATCACTAATTCATAAGACATTCTCAAATCTCATAATTTAACCATAAAATGAATTCTTTTAAAATTCATCTCAATATTTCCAAATTATTCAAAATGGTTCCTTGCCATTGAACTTCAAATTCAATCACTTAATTACATAATCAAGTATTCCAACAATACATTAAAGTTTCACACTTTAACTTCTAATCAATTTTCATTTCAATCTCATATTTCTCTTAATATGCTATTTGGTCCTCAACACTTTGTAAACTTCCAAATTGACCCAAATAGCATTCTAAGCCTTGTAGAATCATTCTTACATCATTTCTAGCCTTAGAGAAAATTTTCCATAATTTTCTCAAATTTCCTCCCTAAAGGTCAAATATGAAAGGTCACAACATTCAAGATTTCCAACTTGATTCAAGCATGAATTCAACTTCTAACATCATTTCCAAGCTTCTACAAACATTTCAATATTAAAATCAATCCAAATTCAACTTTATATCAAAACTCTAACTTTAACCAAATTGGGATTTAACTCTTTTCAAGAAGTTTCAATCATCATACAAGCTTGGATATGATTCTACAACATCAACTTCATCAAAATCAAACATCCCCTTCATCCCTCCTATTCATGAAACTAAGGTTTCAAACAAGGAAAGCATGAATAATTGATACCAAATGATAGAGAATTTCAAGGAGATCAATTTCTATTTCATGCTTTCATCCAAAAATCCAAGTAAAATGGCTTGAAAATCAAAAATAAAATTTTTCATACCTTGGATAAGAGTTTTCGACCAAGAGGACAAATGTGGAGAAAATTCTTGAATTTTCAATTCTTTTTAATTTAGGCCATTCGTCATCTTTTTAAAGAAATGAATTAAAATTCATTTTATGACAAAATGACTATTTTGCCCTTATAATCCAATGCTTCTCATCTTGCCACGTGTCAATTTTTCTTAATATGAACATAAATTACATTTCCAATCTGCATAAAGACAACCAGAGAGGAAATGACCTATTAACCTAGGGATGAACAACATAGACCAACATAAACCACTAATACCATTTTCGCTTGAAACCTCCGAGTCTGACGCAATGAAACTAGGCAAAAGATGCTCGCTACTCCTTATGGGCAGACCCACATATAAGGCGAACCTCTTCCAATACCCGATTTGGCCAATTTATCAGCCGTTGAATTAGCATTCCAGGAAACTGCTCTAATAGACCAAGAGAATTTCAAACACAGCCACAAACATTCCGTAATTAAGGGTTTGAAGATAGTAGGTGCCAAATTTGGCCGGGTAACCCAATCCACAATCACGGTGCAGTCCGTCTCTAGTATGCCATTGAGGACTTCGACCATCTCGATATGCTGAACAAGAGGCATGCCTCTTTATATGCAAGCAATTCGGCCGATGTTGCGTCTGTGACCCCACTGATTTGGAGAAAACAACCAATGAGACATTTTTCGAATTTCTTAGTAGGCCGCCAATTCCTGCTTTGCCGAAACTCCCATTAACCGCTCTGTCGATGTTGAACTTCAATGTGCCTAAGGGAGGGCTTTCCCACTCACATTTATAAATTAGCTTCTGATCTGTTGTCTTAAATTTCAGCACATATGGGCAAATAATAATATCGTTCACCGAATTGATAAAGGATGGCCATTTGACCTTGCACCACCACCCTCGCCGTAAGAGACATAGATCAAAAAGTTGATCCTCGTCAACTTTAATGCCTCTGAAAACCACCTCGTTCCTATAGAGCCAAATAGACCACGCAAAACACAAAAAACACATCTGCCATATCTCTTTTGAATTCACTGGACTATATATTGAGCACCAATAAAGTAAGAAAGAACTGACATTGCCTGGTATTACCATAGAAACGCCCCACATGTTCAACCATCTCTGCCATAAAAGCCAACTTACTTTACAGTGACAAAACAGGTGGTTCACGGACTCATCTTCCATGGAGCAAAGAGGGCACCTCAAAGATTGTTGAATAAGCAATCCTCTTTTAGACAATTCAGCTTTTGTTGGGATCCTGCCATGTAACATTTTCCATATGAAAGCCTCGACTTTTGGAGGTGCAATATTTGTCCATACAAACTTCTAAGCTTCATTTGATGCCCTGTTATTTTTGGCCATAGCATCACACAATAAGATTTGGATGAGTAAATACCATTCGAATTACCTGTCCATCGTAGGCTGTCCTCTTTAAAGCTGCCTGGTATAATAGTTTGAATTGTTGCAATAAACTCCTCCCAACATCCCTTCTCCCAGTCGAACAGTCTTCTACGTAAGTCAATTTTCCATTGCCAAACTCCATTCTCCAATTGACCAAAGTCTGCAATGACACCAACTTTCTGGGAAGCTAAAGCATATATTCTAGGAAAAGCTTCCTTGAGAGGTATTGAACCCACCCAAACATCCTGCCAAAAGTTAATACTTTTGCCGTCGCCAACATGCAACCTAATATTTTGAGTGAAATGATTGCCTGGATTAGATAGTGGCTTGATAATGTTTTTCCAAATCCAAGATTTGTTAGCAGGCTTCAAGTTTAGAGGCAGTAGGTTTGTAGAATTTTCTTCGTACTTAGCTGAAATCACCCTTCTCCACAGGCAGTCCGGTTCTGTGCCATATCTCCATATCCACTTATTGAGAAGAGCTCGATTCTTGATGTTGAAATCTATCAGCCCTAAGCCTCCGCAAGATATTGGCAAACAAATAGTTTCCCAACTAACCCAGTGAACTGATCTTTTGTCGAGCGAGCCCCATAAAAATCTTGCCACCAAGCTAGAGATGGTCGACTTGGCTGACGCAGGCATCGGGAAGATCGATATAAAGTAGATTGGCAAGCTTTCAAGAACAGATTTGATCAGGGCAATCCTGCCCCGGACGATAGCAATTTGGATTTCCACCCTGATAGTTTCTTCTTGAATTTTTCCACGACTGGCTCCCACATTTGAACCGAGTTTTTATGAGCACCCAAGGGTAGTCCCAGGTAAAGGCAAGGAAATTTTCACTTTGACATTGTAACAATGATGCCCCAGTAATCAATAGTATTGTCTTCCACGTTGATTCCAATAAGCTTTGACTTCATTAAATTTAGCTTAAGCCCCGCTGCAATCTCAAACCCTTTCAATATTCTTACCACATTCTTAACTTGCATTTCGGAGGCCCCAAAAAAACAATGAGATCATCAGCAAATTGAATGTGTGTGATTTCTGTTGAACTATGCCCAATTCGAACACCGTTAAAGAAACTTTTGGCGTTAGCTTTTCTGAACAGAGCACTTAACGATTCAGCAACAATGTTGAAAAGTAGTGGTGAGAGAGGGCGGCCTTGTCTGAGTCCGCGTCCGATAGCAAACGGTGGAGTCGGCGAGCCATTAATCATTACCGAAACATAAGCTGTAGATAAACAACAATAAATCCATTTACACCACCTCGCCTCGAATCCCATCTTACACATAATAGCCATCAAAAACTCCAATCGACCAAATCATAGGCTTTTCGGAAGTCCGCTTTAAATACCACTCCTTCAAGCTTTTTCCTCTTGCTGTAGTCGATGACTTCATTCGCGATCATTGAACAATCTAGGATTTGCTTCCCTGGACAGAAGGCAAACTGGTTTTCGCCTATAATTTCCTCCATCACCTCCCCGAGTCGCAATGCTAGGACCTTTGCAAGCAATTTATAAATGCAGCCCACCAAACTAATCGGCCTGAAATCCTCAATAGATTCAGGATGTTGTTTTTTGGGAACTAGTACGATGAACGAATGGTTAAAAGAGAACTCTTTAATCTCTCCCACTTTGAATTTGTCGAAGAACTCCATTATGTCATCTTTCAAATATGGCCAGAATTTCTTTATGAAACTCATGTTAAACCCATCAGGCCCTGGAGCTTTAGACCCTTCCAAATACGAGAGGGCTGTCCATATCTCATCCGAAAAAAAGGGTCTTTCAAGCCTGGCAGAGGAGTTCTCACTGATTTTGTTGAGATCACAGTCAAACTGTTTTAGTGGCAATGTGTTGGACACGTTATAGATGCTCTTAAAATGCTTCATTATGGCTTCTTTGACCTCAATAGGATTACTAAAATTGACTTCCCCTATCTTGATGCTTGAAATATGATTCCGACCTCTCCTAGCTGAAGCAACAAGGTGAAAAAACCTTGTATTCATGTCCCCTGCAATAGCCCACTTCATTCGGGATTTTTGAATCCATTCTCGTTCCTCTCGTCTGATACATTCCCATAGCTTTCTTCTACATTTCTTTAATTCGATCTTTAACCTCTGATCTTGATCACCTCCTGAAATTGCTTGCTCAATCTCCGCACACCTGGTTTCCAGCCTACTAATTGAAGTGTCAGCATTATCATATTTGGTAGAGACCCATTCTTTCGAGATTACCTTGCAGCCTTTAAGTAAAGCTTCAATTCCCGTACCAGCATTCTTGGAACATTCCGTCTTTATTCTCTCGACATACTTCTTATCATCTGCAAGGTAGTCAAACCATTTAAAAGGTCTAGGCCCCCAACATTTACCCATGAAATTGAGAGCTATCGGATTATGATCTGAGATGGATTTTGGAAGAATGTTTTGGAGTAGATCAGGCCACACTTTCAAGAACTCAGGAGATATAAGATATCTGTCCAGACGGCTGAATGCGGGGATATCCCTGTAGTTAGACCAAGTGTATTTGCCGCCGTGCAAAGGCAAATCGATTAGGCATATATCTTCAATGAAGTCTGCAAAACTTTTCATCCCACTTTTATGAACTTGCACCCCAATTCTTTCTTCCGCAGACACAACAATATTGAAATCGCCACCCATTAGTTTCTCGGTTCATTAAACATACACAATCTATCAGCAGCATCATTAGGAGCGTAAACGTTGATCAGCACACATTGGAAATTCAGCGGGACCTCTATCAAATTGTTACTGGGGGTGTATGCTCCTGGTCTATCCAACACCGGTCGTCTTCAAACTCAGCCGTGTTTATTTTTAAATGATATTTTTCTCCTTGCCACACAATGGTGGAAAATGGAGGTTTATCTGATAGACAGCTAACCCCAATAAAAATTCTGGCCACATCCACTCGTCTTCTTTCAACCGTCTCAGCATCCAGCCTGATGACAAGGCCCCAACGACTTCCAATCGCCTTGCAAACTGATTCATGCCAAGCCATGATAGGGATACCCTCAATACAAGCCCAAACACTAAGCTTTTTTTTGTTCATGAAATTATCTATTATATCTATATCTGAGAACCAGGAACTTAATAGTGACTCTTTCATGTCCCAGAAAATGGGCATTTGCTCTTCTTCCTCGAATCTTATAATGACATAAAACCCGGACCAGCAACAGACTTTGACCCTAAAACCATCAGATTGTAGAACTTGTTGCACAAAGTCGCAATCATACATTGAGTTTATTTTTCACACGAAGCAAAACTTGAGCCATTGGTATTCTGATTCAGAGATCGAAACTGGGATTGTATCATTACTACTGTCTTCCATGCTTGCAAACCGAACAAAAGCAAACGTACTCTTCAACCTGAATCTTCTTGGGTTGTTATACGCGATGTATACATCTAAGACTTTTCCGTAAACCGCGAAAGCTTCTCTAAGGGCTCCTTGATGGATTCATTTACTCACATAGTTGATGAAGACTGAATAACCACGCCGGATAATCCTGCTCTGTCCTGCCGACATAGTTGATGAAGACTCACAATCTAAATAGAGAAAAATTAAAATTCTACATTAGTGATATATTGGTGTATAACAAGGACCATGAACAACATTTGTTGCATTTTATAGAAGTGTTAGAAATCCTAAGATCACATTAGACAATAGGAAGGACAAACACGTTAAACTTCAAAATTAACATGAATCTAATAAGCATTTGATTCAAAATTTGCGACGAACCATGCTTAATAAAAGTCCATTAGTTGAGTTTCAAAAATGTGGAGCTTGATGTGCCATAGGTCATGCTCAAGTATTTGGTACAAAACTATCGAACTCCTCGAACAGATCTTGATGGTCCTTCAAAAGATAAGCAACATGAAAGCAATGAAACAAACAACAAGTGACCGTTTCTGTACTGATGAACCAATGAACACAGGGTAACAACCGAAAAGAGGCATATTACCCTGGTATAAAGCTCAATAATGCTGCACTTCCCTCTGCTGGTATAAAGCAATGAAACAAACATCCAGAAACGATCTATAAACACGCGCCTCGTTTCGGAAACGTACCTGCAGAGTATAGCTCAATAAACATGCTCATCATTTATGTTGAGCCTTCGAGTTCAGTTCGGAGTTAATAGGTTTAGTTTCAGTGTTCCACTTTTACTTTGTTTACAAAACTGATTGCAAAAACAAATTCCGGCGTTTTCGGAGAAAGGGTTTTCTCATCGGGTCTAATTTCGTATCCATTTGGCAGGAATGCATTAAATTCATAAATGAAGTTGTTAGGAATTTGGATTGCGGTAACAAGATAGACCAAGACATGCATAAAAGATAAGATTTAACGTGGTTTAACATAGTCTACCTCTACGGACGAGAAAAACGAGCAATCTACTATCAACACAGACAGGGATAGAACAAGGGGCTGGGGGGCAGTCGCCCCAGAAGTTTCAAATTCCCTTATAGTCTTAAGTATTTTTTTAATATTTTCTTTTGATTATTTAATTTCGCCCCCTAAAATTTTGTAATTTCGCCCCCTAAATTTCTAATATAACTTACTAATTTTGTGAACTTATCTCTCTACTTTTAATTAGAAGTCTAGACTAAATTGCAAGTATTCAAAAATTTTGTGTTATATTATAAAATCTAAAAAATTTAGTGATGTTTTAAAAATCATTGAATTTGAAACTATAATGACCCTCCTATGATTTATCTTTTTATTTATTATCAATCGGTTATTTTTAAGCCCAATTTATTGTTAATATCTTTTAATTTCCTTATAAGTTATAAGTTTATTGTTATTTTATTTTAAATAATAAAAACCCAAAAGATTGCTAGTCGGTGGAGATTGGAGTAACGGCCTATTTTCTATAAAAAACTTAAAAAAAATTCGATCTTCGTACAACCATTGAGCCACATCCAACTGCTGACTTGGCATCTCAATTCTCAACGGTAGCCGGTAAGAACTCATCTTTCTAAATCCTAGTCTTGATTTGTGTTAAACCCTTGAATTGAATTGAATTGAATTGAATTAAACCTATTTACTTCATGAGACATTTACAACGATATCTCATATGCTTAAAACATGTGAGTGATGAATGAGAAATTGATGCTCAAAGTAGGCTTGTGAATTGAGTTAAGGAAAAAAAGGAAAAAGCTTATTCTCACATTGATGGGGTACCAAGCGTGAGATATGTTTATATACAAGACACTACTTGGTGGTTATTGAATAACTTAAGCTGATATGATATGAGTAACGTGAATGTTCGGATCGGTCGAGCCCTTCATGGGCTTACGGATATTTTAACCCATTACGAGATAATTTTTCTTAAATATAGCATTTTTAATATCTTAAATAAAAGGATAAATGATCAGAGATTATCCTTAAATTTGAATATTAATTTTGAATATTCTGGAATTAAAGGATAAATATATGATAAGATATTATATTTTAATTCAAATATTATTGTGATAATACTATTTGATAAATGAATTTTATTTCAAATAAAATTAAGATAATTAACAAATTTTATTTCCAATGAAATTCCTACCACTATATAAACCGTGTAAACCTACTAGGTTAAACAGAAAAAATAACACAAAGAATTTTCAATTACTTTTACTCTATGATTTTCAAATTGTTTCTCCGATGATAGAGGAAGATGAGGTTACAGTTCACTAATCACTGCAGACGTGCTACTGCTGCGCTCATTTTGTTGTTGTATTCTGGGAGATAGACGTCCAACGTTGCTCAAGCACCATAGGAACGGAGGAATATGTCTCAAAAAAACCGTGTGTTACACAAGTCTCAACACAAGTAAACGGTTTCAATTTACTGCTTTAATAGTTGATTTATATTTTGAATATTCTTGTATTTGATTTTAAGATCTGTTCAATTTAATAATAAATCGAACATTTTATTTTATTTTCTTAGATTGTTAACGCTCATTGTCTAACAAATGGTAACTTATTTCCCTGTGAAATCAATCCAAGTGTAGTTCATGGAGGAAATTTCTTGATTTACAATGTTAAGTGATCAAACATAAAATATTATATGCATTGTGAAATGATTATAAGTCAGTTTGCGGTAAATGACTAGCCTATTTGGAATATATTATTTGAATGACTATAAATCGGTTTCGTTGATTAAATTATTTAACTTAAAATTAATATTTAAAATATAAGGAATCTTGAGGGAATTTTAGAAATCGTTGATAGTCTTTATAAAATATTAAGAGGAAACTAACAATTATATAATGATTCCCTCTTCACCATAGCAGCCACTATGTACGATGGCTCAGTAAAAAACTCCTTTCCTAGTTTCCCTCGTCTCATCGTTATCAATGCATCGGCTACAACTAAGGATGAACGCATAATTTTATGTTAAAGGGATGAATTTTTAAAATTTTATAGGAGTAAACTTATAAAATTTTAAAGAGACAACAATAAATTTTTAGTAAAAAATACATAAAAATTTTCTAAAAAAATCTAAATCATATAGTAATTTTAATTTTTTAGCGGGAGCGAACGCCCTCTTCAGCTCCATCTAGGTCCATTCTTAGCTACAACACTCTTCTCTCGCAAGACATGATAGACTTTCGCCTTCCAGTTTATTTGACTTATAACTCGAATAATTTGATCGATTTATTTGATAATTCAACTAAAGAGTTACGAGAGAAACTTCTCAATTATCTTTTTCCACATCACTCTTTCTGAAATCTAAATTCCAACCATGCATCAAAACATCATGAACAACCCACAATTCAGCTATCACCACTGAGCAGGTCCCTAAGTTTATTGTCCCAAAATCACATTGTTTCCACAAATTAAGCATCACCCAATCTTTTCTTACAAATTCGACGTAAATTCAGCCATCACCACTATATAATTTTGCTTTATAAAATAAAAAATGAACGTATGATAATTATTACTAACCAATAGTAATTGATTTAACGAGATAAAATATTAAAATTTTTAAGTAATACAAAAAATTTGAATTTTAACATTGTTAATACATATTGTCGTGACTATTTTTAAAATTCAGGACGTGCAAAAAATAGCCTGACGATCGATCTTTTAGAAAATTAGGGTTTTTTGACCATTTTTAATTTAACCTTGAAAATTTAGGGTTTTTCATATTAAATCAGATTTTCCTTTATTTATCTTTAAAAAACATTTTGGAGTCGCCACAGATCACTTCAAGGTAGACAGGACACCGAAAAAACAAACCAGAGATTCTATATTGAAAATTGGGTTCGGGAGTCGGTTACGTGTAGGGAAGGGTTAGCACCCCTACGAACGCCCGTTATCGGTACCTTTAATTTTACATGGCATTTTAGCATTTCGAATAATTATTTGAATTTAATTTATCCCATAATTATTAATTGAATTTAAATTTCGAATACAGATATCCTCTTATAAGGAAATTCATTTTGTTCAAATATGAGATTAAAAGTACCCTATTCGTATTTAAAAATGAATTTCCAACATAAAATGTTTTTAATGAATGATATTTTATTGTTTTGTTAATTTTAAGAACTATCCCTGAAATGGCTCTATTTAATTAGTTATTTAAATCTATGAATATTAATTAATTTAATGACTTTTATGTGAAAATGTCAATTTCTTGAACACCTTCCATATATTTAAAGCCCTTAAATTAATCATATTTCTAATTAATTAATTCTTCTAATTAATTAAAGTTCTAGTCCTAATTAAGGCTCTAACAATTTATTATTTAATTATGACTGAAAATGTATATCGAATATACACCTTTATGACCAAGGCTGAGATAACACCTCATTGTAAACAATGGAACACCATCCAGATTTGAACCTCAACGATTCTATTCGATATACATTTAATTAACTACAATGTATTAATTATTAAATGTCAATTAAAGAACTAATTTGATATCCAATTATATGTGTAAATATATTCATTAAAATCCATGTTGAGATAACACCCCATTGTAAACAATGGAACACCATCCAAATTAGGATTTTAAATTTTATATTTAATATATTTTAATTACTATAATTATCTATCCTATTTAATTATTGAAATCCTAATAAGAGAAACCTAGGTTAAAGGCTCTAGCAAATTAATTAAACTAGGTGTATTTAATTGTTTAACCTATAACTCTATATGCTCAATTTAAAACATGCATCACACATAAATTAATGACATTTAATTAAATAAAATAAATAATTAAACTAAAATAAAACACAATGAAACAAAAAAAGCTCAATTTATTATTATAGGACCAAACTGAAAACAATTACAAAACTGATTGTCCAATTACAGAAATCAATGACCCAATTACACTGATTATAAACTTTGGGGTACAATTCAGAGGATAAGGGGACCTAATTGAAAGAATTACAAAAGATAAGGCTCAATTTAAAGGGAGTAGGGACTCAATTGAATAGAAATAGATTTTTGGGCCCCAACCAAATGATATCCGTATCAAAAGGCGCGGACCTGACCCGACCCGGATATAACGCGCGGATCCCAGGTATGACCCGTCCCCAAAACGCAACATTTTGCTGCTATGATTAAATGACTTTAGGCCGACAAAAAACCTTTCTTTCTCTCATTTCTTAAATTTCCACTCTCTCTAACTCTTTCTCTCTCTTAATTCTCTGAACCGAAACACTCCACGCCCAAAAAACCCAACCAAAACAAATTGAAACCCATGGTTTTGGGATGAAATTCATATGTGTTCTTCAAGAATCGGATGAACATCATCCCTTCAGGCCACAAATCGTCGTCCGCACCGCCCTTTGATCCTTAGCCACCAGCTCTGACCACCCTTTAGCTGTTTGTCGGCCACTGAAATTCGAATCTCGGCCGTCACAGGCAATGCCGGCCGCCACCCTGCGATTTTCGGTCGCCATCTTTTACCGTAAAAACCCTAAATCCACCAAAAATTCCCGATTTCCAACCCTAAAACCCCCAATCTTCCCAGATCTGATAGGATCTACCCTTCTTCCCCCAAACCTAAGCCTAAATCTACCCAAATCACTATTGATCTCATTTTCAACTCCGCCATCTCAACAAACTCCGGCCACCGTACCTGAACTCCGGCTAAACTCAGATAGTATGCCTGATCCCATTTTTGTTTCCAATATCGTTTTTATTTTTGTTTTTATATATAAACTAACATTTTGTTTCAGTTTTTACAGGGATTAAATCAGAAAGAAAATATACTTTTCTGACCGACGAACTTCCAAGTGACCGACGAACTTCCCAGCCACCGGTGATCATAATCAAATTTAATAAAAGAAAATTAAATTATTAAATAATATTTTGGGCCGGATCAATTATTCAAAAAAAAACTAGTTAAGATTTTGTTTTACTTTTTTTTCTAAAATAAAGGTGGATTTGGATCTAGTGGCGTCGTTAAGAGTTGAGTAGGCCCGTGCGCACTTTGAACTTTTTAAAGTTCACATATTTGACTTTAATTTTTTTTATTTTTTAAAGTCCACAAACCGCCATCCGCACCACCCTTTGATCCTCAGCCACCAGCTCCGACCACCTTTTGGCTGTTTGCCAGACACCCTTTGAAATCCACAGCCAATGCCGGTCGTCACCCTGCGATTTTCGGCCGCCATCTTTTACCGTAAAAACCTTAAATCTACCAAAAATTCCCGATTTCCAACCCTAAAACCCCTAATATACCCAAATCCGATAGGATCTACCCTTCTTCCCCCAAACCTAAGCCTAAATCTACCCAAATCACTCTCGATCTCATTTTTAACTCCGCCATCTCAACAAACTCCGGTCACCGTACCTGAACTCCGGCTAAACTCAGATAGTATGCCTGATCCCATTTTCGTTTCCAATATCGTTTTTATTTTTGTTTTTATATATAAACTAACATTTTGTTTCGGTTTTTACAGGGAATTAAATCGGAAAGAAAATATACCTTTCTGATCGACAAACTTCCCAGCCACCGGTGATCCTAATCAAATTTAATAAAAGAAAATTAAATTATTAAATAATATTTTGGGCCGGATCAATTATTCAACAAAACTAGTTAAGATTTTGTTTTACTTTTTTTTTTCTAAAACAAAGGTGGATTTGGATCTAGCGGCGTCGTTAAGAGTTGAGTAGGCTCGTTCGCACTTTGAACTTTTTAAAATTTACATATTTGACTTTAATTTTCTTAATTTTAAAAAATTGATCTTTAATTTTTTATGACTTGTACCCACATGAAATTTTGATATTTTTATTACTTGTGTCCACACTTATAAATATTTTGACTTGTGCCTAACGTCAATTTTTTTTTGAATCCGCCATTATTTGGACCTGTTTTATTAAAACCCAATTCTCAACAAACGATTGATAGAACGCATGAAAATGAATTGCATATATCTATATGATCCATTGCAATAAGCAGGCACCAAATATAAATGTGGTGGCTCAAACTCAATTCTCAGTCAACAAATTAACAACTTTTCAGAAAAAAAAATGCAGTTTTCATAACGTTGGGTTGAGTTGGGAAGATGCAGGCCATGCTCCAGCTCTCAGTACAATGCTTTGAACTCCTCAAGCAGATCCGGATGGTCCTTGAGATGAGAAGAAACCTGGGAGCAACAAATCGAACAACGAACACTAGCTGCCGATGAGCCGATGGACACATGGTAATATCCGAAACAAGACATGTTACCTTGGTATAGACCTCTTCTCTGTTACCCCTTATCTCCGGCACGGCGAATATATGCAGAAACGATTCATAAACACGCTCCTTGTTGCGGAGACGTTCCTGCAGAGAGTATAATTGGATGAATTCGAGCTCGGTTCAGAATTAACAGGTCTGGTTTAAGTGTTTCACCTTGACTTTGTCTAGAAAACTGACTACTCTGTCCGGTTGAGCCGTCTTCTCCGACGGAGGAAGCTCGTCCTTGTCGGGTGTAATGGTGTATCCTTGTGGCAGGAAGACATTGAATACATTGATGAAGTTGTTGTGGCCTTTGAGTAACTCTCTTACTCGGACACCGGCAGTGTCTAGGTCGATCCTGAACGAAGAAATACATGTATCCAAGATTTTAGTAAGTTTAAAGCAACAAATTCATTACATTTAAATGAAGAAAAAGGAAATGAGATTACCTTTTGTCCAAGAAATCATGCATGAACTGATGGAACATGTCGTACTTGTCTTTTTCATCGTCGAACAGCTCCTTGACTGCTTTCAGATAAAACTCCGCCAGTTCTTGTTTCGGCGTACTGCAACATTACCAACTCAAAAACACTAAGATTTTGCCCATTTCTTCACATGTAATGATCTAAGAATCACAAGAACCGATACAAAGATTCAAGCAAAGCACGCCGAATTGAAAACATTTAACGAATCTCGTAGGAAACAGATTATGGAAACGGAGGAATGGAGAAAGAGATTCAGTCGTTGTTCGCGGCCTCATCATCCCTTTAAACAGTGGCGGAGCCACATACATCCTTGAATAGGGTTTAAAAAATGAGAATCTGAATTGTTTAGACATAAACACTGTAATCTTTGAAGTAAACTTACTTTCGTTATCCTCTGTATGGGGGAGAGAATTGAAGAGGAAGAATAGTAAAAGTGAAAAGCTTTGGTACGTGAGGGAGAGTCAAAATCAAAACGAGAATATATACACAGATGAATTTTTGTTTGGTATAACAACTAGGATCCCGTTGGTAGATTTATAATGATCGGAGTTAATTGCAACACGTCTTTAAAGTATAACTATTATTCTAAATTTGTGCTTAAACTTTTAAATGTTCTAATATTATCTTCAAACTATGATTTTCATTCTAAATTGATCTTTAAACTTTTGAATGTTCTATTTTTATCCCCAAATTATGGTCTCCATTTTAAATTGGCCCCTAAACTTTTTGAATGTTCAAATTTCATCCTTATATTATCGTTTATACCACATCATATGTTTACATAACAATAACTATTTTTATAACGGTTTTATGAACATAGGATGTAATTAACAAATACTGATAATTTGAGGATAAAATTAGAATGTTCAAAAAGTTTGAGGACCAATTTAGAATGAGAGTCATAGTTTGGGGATGAAATTGAAATGCTCAAAAGTCTGGAGACCAAATTAGAATGAAAGTCAAAGTTTGAGGATGAAATTAGAATGTTTTAAAGTTTGGGGATTAAGTTAAAATGAAGGTCATAATTAGGGACGTGTGGTGCAATTAGCTCTAAAGATTCAATACTGTAAAATCCTTTCTGAAATGACTTTTTTAGCCCAGATTACTTTATTCACAATGTTAAGATTTGATCTAACGTCATATCCCATGGGTGATGATTTTCGACAGCTGATAATGGCTAACATGTTTGGTTTAACCATCGATATCTAATTCATTGTTCAATTAATTTGATTGAATATTGCTTATGTCCATTATAAAACAATTTGTGGAATCCAATTTGCTTTATAGACAACGTCAATATTCGAACTTTTGACCTTATTTAAATGATTAACACCGTATTCTATTAAATAGATGGTTTTCGACAACCAATAATGGTTAAAATATTTTGTATTGTGTATTTTGAACTAAAATAAATTAATTCGAAGTCCAAATTATGATCGGATAATATTAGCTTTACACTTAAATTACAAAGTTGGGAACAAGGAAGAATCCATGATTTTCTTGAAGGGATTAGAATGAAATCATAATTCGTTCAGGTTAAAGTTTAATTTTTATTGGATTAATTAAAATATTTGGATTTCTTAAAGGATTATAAGTCAATTATCCCATTTTAGAAGGCCATGGTTGCAAAGCCAGCAAACATAGTAAATATCAACAAACATAGTAAATATCTATGTAAGGGATGAGTCTACCACGCTCGACGAACACCGCTGAATACTACTAACGATGAACACCGTTGAACACCATTAAATTAATCAATAAAAATTAAAAATCTAAAGGACTCAACATATAATTATAATTTTTTAAAATAAAATATTAAATAAATTATTTTCCATGTATATAATATTTTTTTAGTTTTTTTTAAATAATTGGATCAAATATCAACATTAATCAATTTTAAAAATAAAAACCCAAAAACCTAAATCCTAAATCTTAAACTCTAAATCCTAAACTCTAAACACTAAACTAAAAACCTTAAACCCTAAACCCAAAACCCAAAACCCTAAAAACTAAACCCTAACCATAAATTTGATTATTTGGTTTAGGGTTTAGGGTTTAGAGTTTAGGGTTTAGTGTTTATAATTTTTGGTTTAGGGTTTAAGATTCAGGATTTAGTATTTGATAACAATTTTAAAAAAAGATTAACAAAAACTATATATATGAAAATAATTTAATTAATATTTTATTTTAAATAATTTATAATTATATGTTTAAATAATTTACAATTATATGTTTAGTCCTTGAAATTTTTATTTTTTATTAATTAATTTAACGGTGTTCAGCGGTATTTATCATTAATGATGTTCAGCGGTGCTCGTCGAGCGTTGTAAAATTTTCCCTATGTAAATAAGTCTCGTACGATAGCAGTAAGAATAACGATCGCACAATAAAACTAACACCAAGATTTCAAGTCAAGAACTCAAAATTAATTGTAGGAACAAAAATACAAGAGAATCTGTTTTTAAAGGGAGAATCTTCAACCCATCTGTCATACCAATAGAAAACCGATAATTTCAGTGAGAAAATGAACAATGACGGAGATGAGAGGGGTTGTATCCCAAGTTTTTTGGTACAATAACAATTTAAATCTTTTTCAGTTTAAATATAATTTTTACTTCTCTTAAATTTTAATTAATTTATTTAATAGATCTCTTACACCTTCCAACATTTGATTCTAACTTTGTTTCCGAAGACTATGTAGACAGTAGAAAAGAAAGCAGTCTACTTATTGTAATGATGGTTAGCTCTAATACCTCATAGATAATCTTATATATTTAAGAATTATTATTATTTTACATGATTTATCTTATTTTACAACCCGTATAATTTTACTAAGTATAAACTTTATTCGCAAACCAATACATAACATGACAGACTCTAATATTTAGACTCCATTAGTATTTAGTAAGATAAGTTGAATCAAAACATCATAGTTCTCTTCAACTTTCACCTCTTCCTTTACCACGAATCCCAGCCAGAGTCGATCGCCTGTAACTCCCTCCTCATCTGGTTTTGCAACTCCGACAACAGCTTCATTTGCTCCTCGGTCGTTGGACCACCCATCGGACCACCCGTCGCCCCACTAATCGCACTACTCCATTTAGCAGCAACAACACCTTTGGCAACTTCTTTAGGCATCTCCGGGAACTCTTGCTTCATGCACCGACTCCAAGGCCAGTCGGGATGCTTTTTGCTTATTTCCAGTATTTTAATCTCGTAGTATATTAACAACCCTACGTAATATGCTACCTTAACAGCTACCCAAAATCCCATTATCACTCCTCACTCTTTTATTCTCTTTGTTCACTCTATAATGATAAGATTTTGAACAAAACTACTTTCTATTTATAGGCGAAGTAAGGACTTGAACATGACAGCTTAAATGTTTTGGAATTTAGTAGGGGAACTTGATAAAAAAATTTAAATAAGTTTGTTTGTGTAAAAAATTTTATACCGACAATACATCAAATATCTACTCTTAATATAATACATATTTTATTTGATATAAAAATATAAATACTTTTTTGGTTGCCCTTTTAATTTTCAGGACTTCGCCCTAATTAATCCAAACCGACTCGCGTTGTACATCTAATTTTAGTGGGTGAGTGTTTCAGCTGAAATTTTTTACATACACATCACTTCAAAGTTGAACATGTTTAAGCTATGTCAAGTTGTTTACGACTTATCTCTATTGGTTAAAAATATAAATACTTTAAAAACATTATAACGTGAATTTCGTGATAAAATATATAAATGTAAATATCCATAGATTCCCTGATAACTTTCATACCCGATATTCTTCATGACAACATATTCCACGTGTCATGGAGAACAAATTCTAACAATAATTCAAAGTTTCCTTCATAACTTTCATACCCTATAAACACGATATAAATAAATATAATAATATAAAAATCCGTAGTTTCCCTGATAACTTTCATACCCGATATTCTTCATGATAACATATTCGACGTGTCATGGAGAACAAATTCCAACAATAATTCAAAGTTGAAGAACAATATTCAATCTCTCTAAAACAGCCATAAATATGTTGTAGAATAGTAAACGAACTATCCTTCCAATAATAAGTGGGTTCTGGACAAGAGCGATCGCACAAGACTCGAGAGAGGAGCTTAAAAAATAAAGAATTTAAGTTAAATAGTTATAAAAAATATATAAATTTGTATATATAATTATGTGTATATTTATAACATTATCTAAAACTTTAAACATGCAAAAACATTGACACCTTTTAAGTGAAAATGTTTGATTTTTAGATGTTTATAAGTCAATTTTTTGTTGCGCAAGAGGATAATATAATAATAATTTTCTATTAAGGTAGCTTTTTGAAAGAAAAAAATTTATATATTTTACCGATTATAAATTAAGGGCCACATTTTAAAAATTGCACAGGGCCCCCAAAATCTTTGAACCGCCCCTGCCGAGAATATATTTGGGTACGTTAATAAGATTTTAGTGGCCTTAGGGTGAACCGAGCAATTGGACCGTTAATTAAGGATTTAAATTATAGTTTCATTCGTATTTTCGCTCACGTTGCGTTTATCGCGATTGCGGACACAACAAATGCTATTGTGGTCACTGCAAGTATCGTGGTTGTGAATTGTTTAATAACATATACTATTGGGGACATAACGGTCGCAAATATCGCGGTTTCGAACGATGCCGTTACTGCTATATAATGGTTGTGTTGCGGTTGTGAATCGTTATTTAAATTATTGTCCCTAATAACAAGTGTTGAAAAAAGTAAATTTTAAGAGTAGCTCCATAATAACAAGTATTAGAAAAAATTGGGCCTCTAATAACGAGTGTTGAAAAAAATAAATATTAAGAGTATGCTCAAAATAACAAATATTGAGAAAAAAATTAGACCCTTAATAAAAAGTATTGAAAAATTGGACTCTTAATAACAAATAAATATTAGAAAAAAATGTATTTTAAGAGTAAACCCCTAGTAAAAAATACTAAAAAATGTATGCTCATACTAACAAGTATTAAAAAAATTGAGCCCTTAATAACAAGTATAGACTCGAAGCTGAAGATAAAGCCATCATCCACCTCTCTCTTTTTTGACTAAAGATAAAGCCTCTATTCATGAAAACAAAGATTACAGATGAAATTTCAGCATTTCAAGTATAGACTCGAAGCTGAAGCCATAACGATAAAAATGACGAATTTTTTTGGCAAAACAGTCAACAGTTTTGTTACAACATCTTTTTGACAAAAGGCAAACATGTTGGTGAGGGAAATGGGGTCCAATTCAACAACAGCTAATTCCCAATATGAGAAATTAAGACTGGATTTCCATAGATTCCAGCATAAAAAGGCAATAAGAGTAAGATGATTCTGAGAATGGTCGGTAGAAGGCAATGTTGCAACTTCCATCCACCATTTAAAGAAGCCCGGGAAGCCTTCAAGTTTTGGAGAGTAGTTGAAACTCGAAGCTCGTCATACAGCTTGAGCATAGGGGCAAAAGAGCAAAATATGATCAATGGATTCAGAAGAAAGTTCACATCTCTTGCACAAAGGACAACCCTTTTTGAACCGCGAAGAGAGATTATCAGAAGTTGCCAAGGCATTATTACAAACTCTTGTTTATAAGAACAATATTGGTGCTGTTAATTTCACTTGTCATTTTCCCTTCGCCGAAGAAATCCTTGACCATATTGAAGACAACTTGTTTGATAACTTCTAAAATGGAATGGTAAAAATTATCCGAGAAGCCATCCAGGCCAGGAGCTTTGTACGCTCCCAAGTGAAAAATAGCATCAGTAATTTCTTTTTCTGTTACCTCTTTGGACAAGCATTTGTTTTCGGCTTCAGATAAGTTCATCGTAATCCCCTCTAAAAATTCTTCAAAACCAGAACATTCTTGTCTTTTATAAGTATTCATAAAGTGGTTTTGAATGAGAATGGAGATGGACGACTCATCTTCGATCCAATGTCCATTGTTGTCTTTGATTTTATAGATAGTGTTCCTTTTTTGCGCTGAATTGTGGTGGCATGGAAGAATCTTATATTTTTTTGTTAGACAATGGGCATTAATAATCCAATAATAATTAATTAAAATATAAATATTTACATTATTATTAAAGCGAACATAGTTCAATAAAAAATAAATCGAATAATACATAATTGAATAAATTAAAATATTTGGATCACCCATTCGTTGATGCTATACTTGAATCTGTTTATACGACTTCTCCCACGTGATCCACTAAATGCCAACATTCAGCTTCTCCCATATTTTCTTTATGGCAAGTAATAATAAATTGTTAAGGAACTAAAAATAATGGAATCTAATAAAGTAATTGAAAATAAACCTTAATTAGATTTAGTAGAAACGAGTTGAAACATGTGAGAACATAGTTTCCTTAAGACAGATTTTTGGCCACTCCTGTGGTGATTGAGATACGTTGGTCGTCTGTCTCCCAGGATACAACAACTATATGATCAACTGTGGTAGCACGTTTGCAGATATTACGAACTGTAATCTTGACTTCCTTTATCACCGAAAATACTTTAGAAAATCACAAAGTAAAAAAATAGTAGAAAATCTTCGTGCTTTTATCAATATTTAAACCTAGTAGGTTTGCATGCTATTTATAGTGACAGGAGTTTCATTGGAAATAAAACTTGTAAATTATTTGAATTTTATTTAAAATAAAATTCATTTATCAAATAACATTATTACAATAATATCTTAATTTAAAGATAATATCTTATCATATATTTATCATTTTAATTCCAGAATATTCAAAAATAATATTTAAATTTAAGAATAATCTCTAATCATTTATTTGAGATATTAAAAATGTTGTTATGAATATTATTAAATGTGGATGTCCTTTATTATATATATATATCATATTGTTTCCCAATTTATGAAGATTTACTTACGAGAATATTTTTGTATTAAATGAGATTTTATTGTATTTTATTATTAGGGTTACAATTAGGGTTTCCTCCTCGTGCCTATAAATATAGACTTTGAAGAAAGCATTGTACACACTCCAAATTCAGAATACAATACAGAATTCCCTCTTATTGTTTTATTGTTCTTGTTCTTGCTCTTGTTCTTCTTTTATTCTTAACATGTTATCAGCATGAGTGCTCTAATCAAGAAGAAAAGTCTTGCGTTTGAATCAAGGTATACAATCCATTTATTATTTATTATGATTTCTGTTTCTTTGTAACAAGTCTAAATCATTCTACTTTATTTACATGTTCAAGAATTGGATTATAATACCATTTGTTTTTCCATTTAAAAGAAACATAAACACACAGTCAAATTGTAATTCAATATATAATCCTGTTTTCCAACTTCAATATGTTTTCCGTATCATTGGCCAAATTATCTACTTTATTTTTTTATCATCGACATAAAATTTGGTATTACTTTATTGGTTTATATTTGATCTAATTTATTTTTCGTTTTATGATAGTATACCAATGTCAAATATTGCAAAGCTTGAATTTGTGGCTTTTGACATCTCCGGAAAGAACTATTTATCATGGATCTTAGATGCCGAAATACACTTAGGGGCAGATGGTCTGAAAGACACTATTAAGGAAGGAAATAAAGAATTTGCTCAAAATAAGGCCAATGCCATGATTTTTCTTCGTCGTCACCTCCATGAGGGATTGAAATATGAATATTTAACGGTTAAAGATCCTATTGTTCTTTGGAATAGTCTAAAGGAAAGGTATGAGCACCAGGAAACTGTCATTCTTCCTAAAGCCCGATTTGATTGGCTACATTTGAGATTATAAGATTTTAAATCGGTTAGTGAATATAACTCAGCTATGTTTTGAATTACTTCAAAATTAAAATTATGTGGGCAGAATATCACTGATGATGATATGTTAGAAAAAACATACTTCACCTTTCAAATAATGTTGTCCTGCAGACACAATATCGTGAAAAAGGTTTTAAGAAATATCCTGAGTTAATATCTTGTCTTCTTATGGCTGAGCAAAATAATGAATTATTAATGAAAAATCACGAGTCTTGTCCTACTGGCTCCGTTCCATTCCTTGAAGTGAATGCGACATTTTATAGCGATAGAGGCAAAGGTCATGCCAACAACCGTGGTCGTAGTTATGGACGCGGTCGTGGTCGTTTTCAAGGCCAAGGACGTGGACGAGGTGGTCATTTTAAGAAAAATTATACCCACCAGAAGTGGAATTATAAGGATGTAAAGAGTGATAAAGAACAATCAAAGAAAGTTGAATCTTCGTGTTATCGATGCGGTGGTTCAAACCATTGGTGTCGTACTTGTCGTACACCGAAGCATCTTGTAGACCTTTATCAACAATCATTGAAAGATAAAGGAAAGAAAATAGAAACAAATTTTGTTTGCAACAATGGCGAAGATGATAATGGCATTACCGATTTTTGGCAAAGATGATGGCATTACTGATTTTGGCAAAGATGATTATGGCTTTACTGGTATTACTGACTTGGATGTCGCTGATTTCTTCATAACCCCTAAAGGGAATATTTCATCTTTAATTATTGTTTTCGCAAGAATAAATCTTATGTTTACTTTATTATCGTCATAGTTGTTATATTTTTTCCCGAATATCTATATGTTTCGAATATTACAAGAATAAATTTTATGTTTACTTTATTATCATCATAGTTGATATGTTTTTTTTTCAATATCTATATGTTTTGAATCTTTTCGTGACATTTATTTATTTTCTTTGAAGAATATGGTTCCTTCTCAAATACAATCTGCAATAAATGATGAAGAGTTATACTTAGCAGACAGTGCAACTACTCATACTATACTTACGCATAAGAAATATTTTTCTCATTTAACAATGCAAAAGAATAATGTGAATACTATATCCGGAAGTACTAATATCATAGAAGGCTCTGGAAGAACAATTATATTATTGCCAAATAAAACTAAATTCCAAATTCATAATGCGTTATACTCCCCAAAGTCACAAAAAAATTATTGAGTTTTAAGGATATTCGACAAAACGAATATCATATTGAGACCATTAGTGAAGGGGATGCTGAATATCTCCAAATTACGAGTATAACTCAAGGCAATAAGAAAACCTTGGAAAACTACATGCACTCTCATTCGGATTGTACTACACAAGAATTAGCACAATTGAAACACATGTAATTGTAAACCAGAAGTTTACTGATAACTTTATTATTTGGCATAACCGGCTAGGCCATCCCGGTTCAATTATGATGCGAAAGATTATTGACAATTCATGTGGTTATTCAATAAGGAAACAACATATTCTTCAAAGTAATGCTTTTTCATGTGATGCTTGCTCTCAAGAAAAATTAATTATTCGACCATCACCACCTAAGATAGATTATGAATATATTAATTTTCTGGAACGGATACAAGGTGATATATGTGGGCCTATACATCCTCCTTGAGGACCATTTAGATATTTTATGGTTTTAATTGATGCATCAACTAGATGATCACATGTATCATTATTATCAACTCGCAACCTAGCGTTTGCGAGGTTACTTGCTCAGTTGATTAAATTACGAGCACATTTTCCAAATTCTCCTATAAAGATAATTCATCTTGGTAATGCTGGTGAATTTACTTCCCAGGCTTTTGATGATTTTTGTACGTCAATTGGAATAAGTGTTGAACATCATGTAGCTCATGTTCATACACAAAATGGTCTTGCAGAGTCATTTATTAAACGTCTTCAATTAATTGCAAGACCGTTATTGATGAAGTCAAAACTTTCAATTTCTACTTGAGGACATGTCATATTACATGCAGCATCACTAATTCACATCAGACCAACAAGTTATTATAAGTTCTCCCCATTACAAATGGTTTTTGGTCAGGAATCAAATATTTCCCATCTTAGAATTTTTGGGTGTGCAGTATATGTTCCGATTGCTCCACCACAACGCACAAAGATGGGTCCTCAAAGGAGGTTGAGAATATATGTTGGATTTGAATCTCCTTCAATAATTAAATATCTCGAGCCTTTAACGGGAAATTTATTTACAGCTCGATTTGCTGAGTGTCATTTTAATGAGTCAGTTTTCCCAACATTAGGGGGAGAGAATAAACAGCTGGGTAAAGAAATAAGTTGGAATGAATTATCATTATCTCATTTTGATCCACGTACCCAGCAATGTGAACTAGAAGTTCAAAGGATAATTCATTTACAAAACTTAGCAAATAAATTGCCAGATGCTTTTACTGACCCTAAAAGAGTGACTAAGTCGTATATACCAGCTGTGAATGCTCCAATTAAAATTGATGTCCCTGAAGGGAAAACTCTAGTTGCTAATGAGTCTAGAGAACACTTGAAGCATGGAAGATCGGTAGGTTCCAAAAGTAAGAATCCTCAAAAAAGAAAATGAGCTATATCTAATGATGGTCTGACTGGGGAATCAATAAATTTTAAAAAGTCTCCAGAAGAGAATAATGAAACTTTAGAAGAGACATTAGACTTGACTCAGGTATCTGAAAATAAAGAGATCTCAATAAATTATGTCATGTCTGGTAATAAGTGGAACCGAAATCAAATCGACGTCGATGATATATTTGCATGCAATATAGCACTAGAGATTTTGGATGATGATATGGATCATGAACCTATGTCAATTGGACAATGTACACAAAGAAATGATTGGCCAAAATGGAAAGAGGCAATTGAGACAGAACTAAAATCTCTTTCAAAAAGGGAAGTGTTCAGACTAGTAGTCCGTACACTAGAAGGTGTAAAACCTGTAGGATATAAATGGGTTTTCGTGAGAAAGAGAAATAAAAAGGGGAAATTGTGAGATATAAAGCTCGTTTGGTTGCACAAGGTTTTTCACAAAGACCTGGAATCGATTATGATGAGACATATTCTCCAATGGTAGATGCAACTACTTTTGGATTTTTGATTAGTTTGGCATTAAAAAAAGGACTTACTTTCTGCCTAATGGATGTCGTTACAGCCTACTTGTAGGGCCTCTTGATAATGATATTTATATGAGGCTTCCAGAAAGATTTAGACTGCAGAAGTAGTTAATTCAAGTTCTCGTGAACAACATTCAATCAAATTGAATAGATCCCTTTATGGATTAAAACAATCTGGACGCATATGGTATAATCGCCTCAGTGAATACTTATTAATAGAAGGCTATAAGAATGATCAAATTTCCCCATGCATTTTTATTAAGAGATTTAGCCCCGGATTTGTTATTATTGCTGTGTATGTTGATGATTTGAATATCATTGGGACTCCTAAAGAGATCTCAATGACAATGGAATACCTAAAGAAAGAATTTGAAATGAAAGACCTTGGAAAGACAAAATTTTGTCTTGGATTACATACTGAGCACCTAAAGGATGGAATCCTTGTGCATCAATCAACATATATAGAAAAAGTGTTACGAAGATTTTACATGCATAACGCACATCCGTTAAGCACCCAAGGGTTGTTAGGTCGTTGGATGTAAATAAAGATCCTTTTCGTCCCCCAGATAAGGATGAAGATCTTCTTGGTCTGGAAGTAACATACTTAAGTGCCATTGGTGCACTAATATATCTTTCTAGTCATACACAACCTGGCATATCATTTGCTGTAAATTTGTTATCGAGATTTAGTTCATGTTATTTTGTTATCTTCAAGGTACAAAAGACATGTGATTATTTTTTCCTAATCTATCTAAAACAGAATTGATTGGCTTATGCAGGGTACTTATCTGACCCTCATAATGCTCGATCACAAACTGGTTAAGTATTTATATATGGCGGTACTGGAATTTCTTGGCGCTCTATAAAGCAGACAATTGTTGCCACTTCCTCTAATCATGTTGAGATTTTAGCTATTCATGAAGCTAGTCGTGAATGCATATGGTTAAGGTATGTAGTTCATCACATTAGAGAAAATTGTGGCTTATGCTCCGGAAGAGTAGCTCCGACGGTCTTATATGAAGACAATACAACCTGCATTGCCCAACTTAGAGAAGGATACATAAAGGGTGATAGAACAAAACACATCTCACCAAATTTTTTCTTCACTCATGATCTACAAAAGAATGGAGACATTGATGTCCAACAGACCCGTTCAAGTAAAAATTTAGCAGATCTATTCACTAAAGCGCTTCCTACTTCTACATTTGAGAAGTTGACTTTTAACATTGGATTGCGTCGTCTCAGAGATCTTGTTCTTGCTCTTGTTCTTCTTTTATTCTTAACAAATGTTATATTTAAGGAAAATTATCTCATAATGAGTTAAAATATCCACCAACCCACGAAAGACCCAATTGATTCGAACATTCACATCACCCATATCATATTAGCTCAAGTTATTCAATAACTTCCCAGTACAGTCTGGTATATAAACATATCACACGCTTGGTAACGCATCAAATATGGGATATAAGTTTTTCCTTTTTTCTTAACTCAATTCAAAAGCCTACTTTGAGCATCAATTTCTCATTCATCACTCACATTTTTTGAACGTATGAGATATCTTTGTAAAGATCTCATAGAATAGAATATGAGGATGTAATTTTATTATTCGAATCTCTACTTTTATGCATAAAAAATATGCCTCAAAGTTTCTACTTTAACATATTTTTTCCAACATTTTTATCACCCAATTTGAGCCAGTTAACCCGTGATTGTTGATGCCAAAATCTTTCTTCTCTTTCCCAAATATCATCAAGAATGGTTTCTAAATTTTTGATTTCAGCTGCAGAGGCTTTAGTCAAAGGAGAATTTTGTAGGAGAGCTATTTTTCTCATGATGTCTTCGGGTTTGGGGTCTTTATTTCCATGGCGATTTTTACACCACGAGAGGAGCTTTCGACGAGAGTGCAACAATTTTCTGTGCGGGTTAGTGTTTCTGGGCAATCGTCTTCAAATAACTACTTTGATTCAAATTTGAAGTCTCCCTTAAATTTTTTCTGCATCCCCGTGAAAAAAAAGAATATGGCCAGAAATAATGGCTGGTTCGATTATACCCAATGCCTTTTTGAAAGCAAGATTGAAGAGAATTCTGCCAATCTTCTCAAGGATAGAATCTCCTTCAGTTGTTTTGTTCGAGGGACCCCCCTTTTAGAGGCATATCAATCAATCCATCGGCCATCACAGAATGCTAATCCATCCCTCTTATTCTGCGTGCCATCTGTATTGTGTTTAACTTTACACTTAAATTACAAAGTTTCGATAAAGGACTAATCCAAGATTTTCTGAAGGGTTAGAATGAAATCATAATTTTTTTTAAGGTTAAAGTGTAAATTTTTATTGGATTAATTTAAAATATTTTGATTTCTTAAAGGATTATAAGGCAATTATCACTTTTTAGGAGGCCATGGTAGCGAGGCCAACGGACATGGTAAATATTCATGTTAATAGATCTTATACGATAATAACAAGTATAACAACCGCAAAATATAACACATTAATATTTTATATGAAAAATCCAAGATGATCTGTTAATAGGGATGAGCAAAATTCAACTCGAATAAGTCAAAATTTTCTATTCAAATTGTATTTTGATAAATTTGAATCTACACAAAAAAATTAAAATAAAGTTTGAGTTATAAAATGAGATTCGAATACCTCGAAAATTGTAACATTATAAATATTTTTCCAATTAAATTTGAAAAGAAACTCGAATAACTCGACTCGAAAAAATTTAAATAAAATTTGAATTATAAAATAAATCTCGTTAACTCAACCAACTCAAAATGTTTTTACTCAGCTCGTCTCGGCTCGAGCAATCTACTTATTTTATTGATGGTTAGCTCTTATATCTCAAAGAGACGAGCTATTTTTTTTTACAAATCCTAAATCTAATCCTAATCCTACCTAGAGGGAAGAGGAAGTGGGGACTTTAGGGAAAAAAGGGGAGTGCTCCTAGTGAGTCTAGAACTCATAACCTAAGGGAATATGAGGGAACAAAGATTAGTAACTTGACCAACCGACCAAATATGTTTGCTTAAGAGACAAGCTATTTATTTACTCTAGGTATATCATTTGTACATTACGGACACTAACATCTTAGTCGGTACAACCTAACCTAACCAAACCACACAATATAATAAACTCTCACTAGAGATGGATGGAGCGAATGCCAAGGGACAGTTACATCCTCTATTTTTTATATATATATATTTTATATAAATGATCTTGTAACTGTTGGAGTATGCCCGAAGACCAATCATGAGATGGTTGTAAAAGACATACTTATTTTATCATGTTTATTAATATAAAGCCATTATTATTTTTCAGTCTTATTCTGTGCATTTATAAATAAACTGAATTATAATAAAGTCATTAGAATAATATAATTATTCTTGAATGTCCTTAGTCGAGTATTATTGTGGGCATGGACAACAATAGTATATTAAGACTAATATGTAGTTGATTGGTGACAAAGTGTTGTCATTGACATGAAGATGTCAAAATCAATACATAAGTATGTGTTAGAGAACGACATATTGGACTGACCAACTATGAGCATGTTTCTTGGATTATTATGTGACAGTCACAATATAGCTCATAGTGATAACTTCATGTATGATCATTAGACTTGAGATCATCATTATTTCAATATCGCGAGTGACATATTTTGATGCGGTCAAACGTGTGTCGTAACTGACTACACTATAAAGACCAATATTGGATATGTCACAATCTATGTAGCGGAATATGATTGATCAAGATGGGATTTGTCCCTCCTACATAATAGGAGTAATATCATAGGCCACTTGATTGAGTGAGACTAGAAAATGCATGACCATGCTCGAATAAATTGGTATGAGATATCACAGTTATTCGTTTATAATAGTCTACTCAAGATATCAAGAAATATTAGATGGACTATATAAGTGTAATGACCTAGATTTTAGAATTTGAGGGTCGGGTTTGATCGAGGCATGGACCTCATGTTTTTGGGCTTTTGGGGGCCTTTTGGGCTAGTTTGTATGTTGGGCTCACGTGGTTGTTGGGTTGGGTGGAGATGGAGGTAGAAGGGTAGTGTGGTAAATGTCTAAATGGAAGAGTGAGGGGAAGGAAAGACTTATTTTCTCTACATTATGCAGAGTGGTGAGATCATCTCTCTTTTATGTCTTCATCTTCCCTTTTCCCATCTCATCTCTCACCCAAAACACCCCATCTAAAGGTAGGATTTTGAGTGTTTGTGTTGTGAATCACATTTAGCTCTTTGAGGAAAGTGTTACCAGCTTTCAAGGATCTACATTTCAAGGTAAGCTTTGTATGGTTTAGTGGAAGAAAGGGTTGCTGGAGGTTTGAGGGGGTTGGACGGGATTAGAGTTTGGAAGCTCTAATCTTTGGTTTAGTTTATGTTTTTGGCCTCTATTATCTTTCAGCAACGTTGTGATACGTTTTGTAATCCCCACATGTAGTGAAAGAGGTTGGGAGCTCATCTAAGGCTCAAGAAGGGATGAGAGCATGAAGCTTTGGAAGAAGGCCTTGTGTCAACAGCTAAGCTAAGGTTAGTACACTACTAACTCCCATAGTTTCCTGGAAATCATAAAGTTAAGCTTTGAAGCATGATTTGGTGATTTTGGCCTTAGAGTAGCTTGAGGGGTTGTTAATGGCAAGTCATAGAATTCTTGTTTTGATGGCTTAAAATTGGTAGAAACCCACTTAACACTATCACCTTAACTTGTAGAAGTGGTTTGGGATATAACCATGGGGTTAAATAGGGTTTTTGGGTAAACCCGCACTTAGAGCTCAGAAATTAGGCTCGCATACCGGTACTGGTCATATGGTATTGATACGCCTTAGTGTAAATAAGGGAGGAGTTGTAAAGGGTGTACCGGTACGCCTTCCCGTGTATCGATACCCTTTGCAAAGCAAGAATTCCAGTAACACTATCGTGTACCAGTACGCAAGGGGGCGTATCAGTACGCACTGATACATTGCCTGGAAAAGGCTTAGCATACTGGTACGCATGGATGGGAGTACCAGTACGGTTGTAGATCGGTACGGGGTGATCCTAGTACCGATAATGAGTATCGATACGGGCTAAGGCGTATCGGTACGGCTTGAGGGTTCAAATCTTTCAAAACTAAAATGGGTATTGGTACTCATGGCTGAGTATCGGTACCTAGATGGGAGTACCGATACCCATATAGGAGTATCAGTACTCGCTGGGCATTCAGCCCAAGAAATTCAGGTTTACGTTCGTGGGTTTAATAATTCGAGGCAAAGGGCCCTGTGGGTTTTTAAGGTGTAAAGTGAATGCTAAAACTGAGAAATGGAGATTTTAACCCTGTATGAGAAATAATCGGCTAATGACTTGGTAAATATTGGGTAAACCGTGTAATGTAGAAACCCATAAGGATCCTAGGTGGATCAATTGAGGCTGTGTGGTAAATTAGGGTCCTTGCTGTGTGCTGAGGGACGTCTAGGTAATCAAGCCATCCCTTATTGTTGGGATTGGATACCCTAAGTGTGTTGCAACGCCTTGAAGATTCCTGAACCCGGATCCTGATGCTATGTGGATGTGGGCCTCATTCGAAGATGCTTGATGTAAGATTCCAGGAATGGATGTAGAATTTCGATGCTTAGTGGACACAAGCCTCATCTCTTAAGTATAGGATCCCGATGCTATATGGACACGGGTCTTGCTCAGAGTACATGATCCCGATGCTTAGTGGACGCGGGCCTTGCTCAGAATGGGGGATCTCGATGCTTAATGGACGTGGGCCTCATTCTATTTGTATGATTATAGTTACCTGTATGATGATATGTAGGTGTATGAGGTTCTCGTATGAGCTGTGTGCGTGATTATACATTCATAATGCCACGTGTTTAGGCGGTTATGATAGCGTCATTGCTATATTGCCATGATATCATTTCTGCTGCATTGCTTTATTTATAATTTGTATGAAGTATGGTTGAGTGGCGGTGTATCCACTGAGCTTGTTAGCTCAGCGTTCAGAATCATTCTTTCCGTTTGCAGGTTAGTAGGTTATCGTAAGGCGTGAAAGAACGCCATCAAAGTTGGATTTCAGCATCGACTCTAGCGATTGAGTACAAATACTAGATGTAATGGGCTCTGTATTTCGTACGACCCTATATGTATTTTGTAACTCATACTTTATGTTAATTCGGTCAAAGTCGAATGTTATAATATTTATTAATAGAGCTCCTTGAATACGATTTTGAACTTCTAGATTTAACTATGTTTTAATGCATGGACTTATGTTTTTATTGGACTTGACATGTTGGGCTTGAAAAAGAAAATTTTAAACAATATGGGTTTTGGGCTTAGGGCCCAAATGTGACATTCGGGTCAAGGGTGTTACATTTAGTGGTATCAGAGCCTAGGTTTAGTCAGTTCTAGGACGTCCCCAGGGGAGTCTAGAGGAGTGTATAGGTGTCTAGCGAATACATACCCATGAGTCAAAGTCGTACTTGTTTTAAAGCTGAAATTTGATTGTGTGACCTTGTTTGTTGTTGTGCAGAATAGAATCATGCCTAGTAGCGCAAGAATCAATGAAGAAAGTTTGGGCTTCAGAGAAGGGAGTTACGATAAGGAATATGTGCCTGGCACAGAGGATATGTCAGAGGACACAGTTGACCGGAGAGTCAACTACTTCTCACATTTGAATCGGGCATTACACCGAATTGTGAGGGCGATACTGAGGGCATCTGCTACTCCTCGTGAGACACCTGTTGAAAGGGTGAGAAGGCAAAGCACTACAAATTTCTATGGATCTGGGTGTAATAACCCGGTGCAGGCAGAACAGTGGTTGCAAGATACACGCTGGATTATGAGGTATATGAGGTTGAGATAAGAGGGCAAGCTATCATGTATTTTGTCCCTATTGAAGGGCAATACTAGAGAATGGTGGGAAACGGTAGAGCTTGGGTGGCACCCCAATCGACCATCTTGGGATGATTTTCTCGAGGAGTTCAAAAAGAAGTATGTGGGCGAAGCTCACATCGATACCTTGAGAGATCAATTCAATCATCTTGTACCAGAAAATCAGACAGTTTTCGAATATGAGCAAGAGTTTCTCCAGTTGAGTAGGTATACTCCTGAATTAGTTGCCACTAAAAAGATGAGGTGCAAGAGGTTCTTGAAGGACTTGAGGAAGGAAATCCAGACTTACCTAACTGCTATACCATTAAAGGTGTTCTCGGAGTTGACTTCAAGTGCCAAGTCTCTTAAGCAAGTGCAAGGTTTAACATATGGCCCGTTTAGTGGGCAAGAGAGTTTGGGTGGGAGGACCCAGAACCCCTTCAACAACAACTCGCAAGCTTTCTTGAGGATAAGCAAAAACCAGTGAAACTATAATAGAGGAGCATCAAATCAAAGATCAAGGTCAGACTGAAGATCTGAGTCAGCTGGTCTTAGAAGGTAATCTTTTTCTTCATCCATGATGAGCCCAGAGGGTTCACAGGTGAGTGCGGGCGCACCAGTTTGCAATCAGTATGGACGCAAACACATAGGGAAGTGTTGGGGAGTAGTAAGAGTCTATTATCAATGTGGGTCACCGGATCATCTTGTGAAAGACTATCCAGTGGCTTTGGTGACCTCTCCAGATCAGGTTCAGAGGACTGCATATCTGGCTTAGAGAGGTCGAGGCCTTGCTCGGGGAGGAGCAAGCTATGTATTAGGAGGCACCTTTCAGTCTACCGCGAGAGCACCAGCTAGGAAGTATGCAGTCAGGGCTCAGATGATTTAATGGTTTTAATGTTTCAAGAGTTCGATTCCATCTTGGGGATGGATTGGCTCTTTGAGCATGATGCTAGTCTGGGATGTAGAGCAAAGAGTTTGAAGCTTCGTGTTGCGGATGGTTCTAAGCTGATTGTGCGAGGTAAGAGAAATCTGTGTCTATCTAGTGTGGTATCGGCTTTGTTAGTTTAGAGGTTGTTGCAACAAGGTTGCGAAGCCTTTTTGGCCCATGTGGTGGATGTAAGGGTTAAGGGTCCAATACTTGAAAATCTTTGGACAGTTAATGAGTTCATCGATGTGTTTTCAGAGGAGTTACCCGGGCTACCTCCTGATCGTAAATTAGAGTTTCGAATTGATGTGATGCCAGGTACGACACCAGTGTCTATTGTGCCGTATTGGATGGCACCTGCAAAAATGAAAGAGCTAAAGAAGCAAATTTAAGAGTTGCTAGAGAGAGGTTTTATCCGACCGAGTGTCTCGCCTTGGGGAGCACCGGTCCTGTTCATCAAAAAAGATAGGTCTATGAGGATGTGTATTGATTATCGACAGCTTAATAAAGTAACAATAAAGAATAGTTATCCCCTTCCGAGGATTGACGATTTGTTTAACCAGTTGAGAGGTGCTGGTGCTCATGTGTTTTCTAAGATATACTTGAGGTTCAGGTACTACAGTTGAAGGTGGTGGATGAGGATGTCTAGAAAATCGCTTTTAGGACGCGGTATGGGCACTATGAGTTCTTGGTAATGCCGTTTAGGCTTACCAACACACCTGCAGCTTTTATGGATCTAATTAAGTGAATCTTTCAACCGTACCTAGATCAGTTTGTTGTGGTCTTTATTTATGACATCTTGGTGTATTTGCGTTCTGAAGAGGAACACGATCACCAGTTGCGTGTAGTTCTACAGACTCTCTGAGATAGACATCTTTTTGCCAAGTTCAGCAAGTGTGAATTTTGGCTTTCGAAAGTGGCATTCCTTGGTCATATAGTTGATGCGGATGGGATCCACGTGGACCCTCAGAAGATTCAGGCTGTGGTGGAGTGGAAACCTCCACGGAATGTCTCGAAAGTTTGTAGTTTTCTAGGACTTGCCGGGCATTATAGGATGTTGTTAAAGGTTTCTCCATTATAGCCGCACCGTTAACCAAGCTATTATAGAAAAGGGTTTTTTTTGAATGGAATGAGAAAAAACAACAAAGTTTTGAGCAACTAAAGGCTTATCTCACAGAGGCTCCGGTTTTAACCCAACCCGAGCCCGAAAAGGAGTATGTTGTGTTTAGTGACGCGTCTTTGAATGTACTTGGTTGTGTCCTAATGCAAGAGGGTAAGGTGTTGTTTACGCTTCGAGATAGCTTAAACGCACGAACAGAATTACCCTACCCATAATTTAGAGCTCGCTGCAGTCATCCTTGCATTATTTATTTGGAGGCACTATCTCTATGGAGAGAAGTGCTATATTTATATGGATCATAAGAGCTTGAAGTACCTGCTTACACAAAAGGAGTTGAATTTGAGGCATCGGCGGTGGATTGAGTTGTTGAAGGACTATGATTGCATCATAAAATATCACCCTGGTAAGGCGAATGTTGTGGCTGACGCCTTAAGTAGGAAATCTATGTCGAACTTGAGAGCTATGTTTGCCTGTTTGAGGATGATCGAGGATAGAGGTCTTCTATGCGAGCTTCAGATAGAACCTACGTTGGTACAAGAGATAAAGAGGACCCAAGCTTTGGATGAAGAGTTAGTAGCACATATTGAAGCAGTTCAGAGAGGTGAAGCTTCAAACTATGAGGTACGAGATGGTGGGTACTTGTACTTCAAGGGGCGGCTGTGTGTTCCGGCCTTGGAAGAATTAAGAGACCGTATCTTAAGAGAGGAACACCGTAGTCCTTTCGATGTACATCCGAGAAGCAACAAAATGTATCAAGATCTACGTCCTTTTTATTGGTGGCCAAGTATGAAAAGAGATGTCTCTGAATTCGTGACAAGGAGTTTAGCTTGTCAACAAGTGAAAGTGGAACATCAGGTTCCATTAGGGCTGTTACAGCCTATTCAGATCCCGTAATGGAAGTAGGATCGGATTACGATAGATTTTGTCACTGGGTTATCGATGACCCAATGAAAACATGATGCTATTTGGGTTATTGTAGATCGTTTGACAAAGTCTGCTCATTTCTTGCCGGTGCGGATGGATTTCACCTTGGAAAGGTTGGCCCAACTGTATATAAAGGAGATAGTAAGGTTGCATGGTGTGCCATCATCGATCATTTCAGATAAAGACCCGCGTTTCACAGCTAGGTTATGGAAGAAGATCCATAATGCCTTGGACACCAAGCTGCATTTCAATACAACTTTTCACCCTCAGTCCGATGGTTAGTCTGAGCGTGTCATTCAGATTCTTGAGGATATGCTCCGGTGTTGCATTGTGGACTTTGCAAAGAGTTGGGAGGACTAGTTACTGCTTGTAGAGTTTGCTTACAACAACAGTTACCGGTCGAGCATAAAGATGGCCCCTTTCGAGGCGTTGTATGGGCGTAAGTGTAGGGCACCCTTGTGTTGGACTGAGATCAATAAGAGGAGGATCGTGGGATTCGATCTAGTTAGCCAAACCAAGGAGAAAGTTCAGATCATCAAGGCCTATGCGGATTTTGGCCGTCAAAAGGCCTATGCGGATTGGAAACGCAAACATATTGAGTATGATGTCGGTGAAAAAGTGTTTCTCAAGGTATCTCCGTGGAAAGGAATCATTCGTTTTGGACGCAAGGGGAAGTTAAGCCCAAAGTACATCGAACCTTACGAGATACTTGAGAGAGTGGGACCAGTGGCTTATCGGTTAGCATTGCCACTAGAGTTGGCTTGTATCCATGATGTTTTTCATGTATCTATGTTGAGACGTTATCGTTCTAATCCTTCGCATGTTGTTTCGCTTAAAGAAATTGAGGTAAATGCCAACTTGACATATGAGGAAGTTCCGGTTGGGGTCATTGACACAAGAGTTAAAGAGCTTCGCAACAAGTGCACACCCTTGGTGAAAATGTTATAGAGGAACCATGGTGTTGAAGAGGCAACGTAGGAAGTCGAGGACAACATGAAGGTTCTCTATCCCCATTTGTTTCCATCAGGTAAATTTTGAGACGAAATTTCTTAAGGAATAGAGAGTTATAACGACCCGAATTTTAGAATCTGAGGGTCGGGTTTGATCGAGGCATGGGCTTCGTATTTGGATCGTGTTTTTGGGCTTTTGGAAGCCTTTTGGGCTAACTTGTATGTTGGGCTCATATGGTTGTTGGGTTGGGTGGAGATGGAGGTAGAAGGGTAGTGTGGTAAATGTCTAAATGGAAGAGTGGGGGAAGGAAAGACTTATTTTCTCTACATTATGCAGAGTGGTGAGATCATCTGTCTTTTATGTCTTCATCTTCCCTTTTTCCATCTCATCTTTCACCCAAAACACCCCATCTAAAGGTAGGATTTTGAGTGTTTGTATTGTGAATCACGTTTAGCTCTTGGAGGGAAGTGTTACCAGCTTTCAATGATCTACATTTTAAGGTAAGCTTTGTATGGTTTGGTGGAAGAAAGGGTTGTTGGAGGTTTGAGAGGGTTGGACGGGATTGGAGTTTGGAAGCTCTAATCTTTGGTTTAGTTTATGTTTTTGGCCTCTATTATCTTTCAGCAACGTTGTAATACGTTTTGTAATCCCCTCATATAGTGAAAGAGGTTGGGAGCTCATCCAAGGCTCAAGAAGGGAAGAAAGCTTGAAGCTTTGGAAGAAGGCCTTGTGTCATCAGCTAAGCTAAGGTTAGTACACTACTAACTCCCATAGTTTCCTGGAAATCATAAAGTTAAGCTTTGAAGCATGATTTGGTGATTTTGGCCTTAGAGTAGCTTGAGGGGTTGTTAATTGAAAGCCATAGAATTGTTGTTTTAATGGCTTAAAATTGGTAGAAACCCACTTAACATTATCACCTTAACTTGTAGAAGTGGTTTGGGATTTAACCATGTGGGTTAACAGGGTTTCTAGGTGAAACCTGCACCTATAGCTCAGAAATTGGGCTTGCGTACCGGTACTGGTCATAGGGTATCGGTACGCCTTAGTGTAAATGAGGGAGGAGTTGTAAGGGGTGTACTAGTACGCCTCCCCGTGTATCAGTACCCCTTGCAAAGCAAGAATTCCAGTAACACTATCGTGTACTGGTACGCAAGGGGCGTATCAGTACGCACTATTATATTGCCTAGGAAAGGTTTAGTGTACCGGTACGCATAGATGGGAGTACCAGTATGATTGTGGATCGATACGGGGCGATCCTAGTACCGATAAGGAGTATTGATACGGGCTGGGGCGTATCGGTACGACTTGAGGGTTTAAATATTTCGAACCTAAAATGGGTATCGGTAATCATGGCTGATTATCGGTACCTAGAGGGGAGTACTGATACCCATATAGGAGTATCGGTACTCGTTGAGCATTCTGCCCAAGAAATTCGAGTTTACGTTTGGGGGTTCAATAATTCGAGGCAAAGGGCCCTGGAGGTCTTTTAAGGTGTAAAGTGAATGCTAAAACTGATAAATGGAGATTTTAACCCCGTATGAGAAATAATCGGCTAATGACTTGGTAAATATTAGGTAAACCGTGTGAGGTAGAAACCCATAGGGATCCTAGGTGGATCAATTGAGGCTGTGTGGTAAATTAGGATCCTTGTTGTTTGCTGAGGGACGCCTAGGTAATCGAGTCATCCCTTGTTGTTGAGATTGGATACCCTAAGTATGTTGCAACACCTTGAAGATTCCCAAATGCCGGATCCCGATGCCATATGTACGCAGGCCTCATTCGAAGATGCTTGATGTGAGCTTCTAGGCATGGATGTAGGATTCCGATGCTTAGCGGACGCGTGCCTCATCCCTTGAGTATAGGATCCCGATGCTATGTGGACCCGAGCCTTGCTTAGAGTACAAGATCTCGATGTTTAGTGGACGCGGGCCTTGCTCAGAATGTGGGATCCCGATGCTTAGTGGACGCGGGCCCCATTCTATATGTATGGTTATGGTTACCTGTGTGATGCTATGTAGGTGTATGAGGTTCTCGTATGAGGTGTGTGCATGATTATACATTCATAATGCCATGTGTTTAGGTGGTTATGGTAGCGTCATTGCTATATTGCCATGATATCATTTCTGTTGCATTGCTTTATTTATAATTTGCATGAAGCATGGTTGAGTGGTGGTGTATCCACTGAGCTTGTTAGCTCAGCGTTCGGAATCGTTGTTTTAGTTCGCAAGTTAGTAGGTTATCGTAAGGCGTGAAGGAGCACCATCAAAGGTAGATTTCAGCATCGACTCTAGCGGTTGAGTACAAATACTAGATGTAATGGGCTATGTATTTCATAGTACCCTATATGTATTTTGTAACTCTTATTTTATGTTAATTAAGTCAAAGTCCAATGTTTTAATATTTGTAAATGGAGCTCCTTGAATACGGTTTTAAACTTCTGGATTTAACTATGTTTTAATGCATGGACTTATGTTTTTATTGGACTTGACATGTTGGGCTTGAAAAAGAAAATTTTAAATGATATGGGTCTTGGGCTTAGGGCCCAAATGTGACATTCGGGTCAAGGGTGTTACAACAACTGTGACTATTCCATGACTTGTGTTCGATCTAGATATAAGGACAAAATGATGTAATACATGAAAAGAGTTAATATGTCGAACCACGACTTCCTGTAACTTAGAGAGGAATGATGCATTGCTAGATGCCACTCATTGCTTGTAATATTAGAATTGTTCTAGATATTACTTCTAACGTTACATGAACCTACAAGGGTCACACACTATGATTGAAACGAACAAATATCGACTAGATAGCATGTGTACAAACTTGTTGTGCACGTAATAAGTAAAACCGAAATTATTATAATCATTGTAATTATAGATAATCTTATTTTTCTATATTTTAATACTAGATAATTATTGTAATTATCAAATACTATTAAAATATATATCTCTAAAGAAACCTAATTAAAGTAGAATCAGATTCTACATATTTAATTATATTCGGTTAAATATATTGTATATTTAATGAATCTGAATTTAATTAGAATTAGGTTTTTGGATGCTATATAAAGGCATAAGGTCTAGCAGCCGAAAATATGCCTTTTGCAAAAAACCTTTCTAACAGTTAGAGAAGTAAAATATTGTTCGTTTCATTCGGGTGGACTGCGTAGAGGTCGGCACGCTGTTCTGACGACTTGGATTCGATATCGTGCTAGAAGAATTGTATTATCTTAATTCCCCGCGGTTTTTCAGATTTATTTAATGTAATATTTCATCCCTTTTCACCCCAGATTCGTTCCTCATACATGGATCACTGGCAGAATACGCCGGATAATTTTTTCGCTGCACCATGGGGTGTACCGACGTTGACCAACAGTGGTATCAGAGCTACTTGTACAATACGAATTCAGACTTAAATACTTATGAATCACTGACAGTATACGATATTTGTGCAAAACAAAGAAATTAAATCCAGTCATGGTTAATATGTTAATCTGTTTTAAATAAGTTTTTACAATCGATGGTTAAACGTTAATCACATGTTTGTTGCTGTAAGGTTTTAATATTCGTATGTTAATTGTTAACTTGATGAATATGTGGTTCTGATAGCAGATTATTTTCGGCAGAGGAACAATGGTTGTTCAAGTGCAAAAAACCTTAAGGATTGAAAAATCCCAAAAAACTGGCAGCACCGGATCTGCCAGACCGCGCAGGCAATAAAGGTCGTAGGAACTATTTTGGTAATTATAATTAACAAGATAAAACATGTTTATGTTTTGGATAATATGCACGATGTTTGAAATACATGGTTATAGCCACATAGCCCATTTACTTTGGTTTTATATTTATAAATACGGCCTGCGTGTCGTGCCTTTCTTTCATCTATTGTAATTCTCTTCCCATCTTACTCCCTCGTATGTAAAACAAATTTTTGAAAATTGTAATATTTGCGAAGAAAACGTGGATCACATGAGCAGAATGATGGGCCGATCAAAGGTGGATTAGATGCTTGAGAAGCAAGTTCTATCTTTAGTTTATTTTGGTTCTCCCATTGGCTTGGGATGGGCCACCTTAGTTTTACGGGCTATAACCATTGGATTTATATTTACTGCATTACATATATGTGTTACAATGTATGTTTTAGCATGATGGTAATTGATTAGATCATACTTGAATGGTGAGATTAATATAAAAAACCCTCCATATTTAATCAAAATAGCCATCCAATATTTGCCCTCGTTAAAACCTCGATCGGTACTATATAGGTTTTGCCAAAGCAAAGTACTTATATCTATCTTGGTTAAACACAAAGAATAAGCACGTGGTATTCACTGGTTGTAATATTGGTTAAACTAGGTTGTCCTAATGAGATTATAAACATAAAGGCTAACGATTTGGATAATCATGAGATGATTAGGAACGATAGTTGTTCACCAAATATAGGAATTACATGAGATATAATTAGCAAGTGTTGCTTACCTAAATAATTGAATTCTAGGAGTAAAGCCAAAGCTGACTTAGGATGAAATGAAATATGGATCCTTACCCACTAGAAATACTTTTTAGTAAGTTTTTCAATTTTGAGGGTTTTTAATAGTGGGAATGTTATTACCTTATAAACATGATAAAAGGTACTTATAAATCATATTTTATCATTGTAGATTTTTTATGGCAAACTCAAACTCGTTATCATTGCGATCCGTCCTTGAGAAGGACAAATTGAATGGATTGAACTTCCTTAACTAGTTTCGTAACTTGAAGATTATCCTCAAGCAAGAATGGAAATTACAAGTCATCGAAGAACCTGTCCCTAAAAGCCAACAGATGATGCCTCCAAATATGAATTGGAAGCCTTTGAAAAATACTCAAGTGACATGGTAGATGTCGGGTGTTTGATGCTTGCGACCATGACTCATGAGCTTCAGAAGCAACATGAGGACATGGTTCCCTATGAGATGGTTAAAAATCTCAAAGAATTATATGAGGGGCAAGCTCGTCAAGAGAGGTATGAGACCTCTAAGGCTTTATTTCGATGCAAGATGATGGAGGGAACTCCGGTAGGAACTCATGTTCTAAAAATGATATGGTATATTCAGACCCTAGAAAAATTGGGCTTCCCTCTAAGTGTTGAATTGGCTACTGATGTTATCCTGCAATCATTGCCGGATAGTTTTAATCAGTTTGTTCTTAATTTAAATATGAATGAAATTAACAAATCGTCACCCCATTTGCTTGGTCTGTTAAGAACAACAGAGAACAAAATGAAAAAGGTTGGCTGCAAGCCCATTCTGATGGTTCGAAAAGATAACAGAAAAGGAAAGCCCAACACCAAGGCAAAGCCAAAGCCCAATAAAGGAAAGACTGCATTGAAACCCAAATGAGGAGTTGCAAAAGAAGGAAAGTGTTTCCATTGCAACAATGCTGGACATTGGAAGAGAAATTGCCTTGTCTGTCTTGAGGACATCAAGAAGGCAAGAGAAAATGGACAGTCCGGATCAGGTATTTATGTTATTGATATAAATATATCAATATCTACTTCTTAGGTATTAGATATCGGTTGTGGTTCTCACATTGTGCTTCTGTACAGGGACTAAAAGGAGTAGAAAACTAGCAAAAGGAGATGTGGACCTACGAGTGGGAAATGGAGCAAGAGTTGTTGCATTAGCTATAGGAACATATACTTTGTCATTATCTAGTGGACTTGTTTTAGATTTAGAGGATTTTTATTTCGTACCTAGTTTGACTAAGAACATTATTTCAATTTCTTGTTTGGACAAGACTTGTTTTTAGATTATTATTAAGAATAATAGTTGTTCCTTTTATCTCAATAATGTTTCACATTTAATAAATGGCATCTATATCTTAGATCAAGACAATTCTATGTATAACATAAATACGAAAAGATCAAAAGCAAATGACTCTAATCAAACTTATCTCTAGCATTGTCGCTTGGGTCATATAAGTGAGAAACACATATCAAAACTTCATAAAGATGGATTTTTGGATTCTTTTATTTTTGAACAATTTAATATATGTGAATCTTGCTTAATGGGAAAAATGACCAAATCACTGTTTGACGGTAAAAACGAACGAGCAAGTGATTTATTAGGTCTAATGCATAGTGATGTATGTGGACCAATGAATACACAAGCCAGAGGAGGGTTTCAATACTTCATTACTTTCACTGACGACTTCAGTAGATATGGGTACATTTACCTAATGCATCATAAATCTCAGCCCTTGAAAAGTTCAAGGAATTTAAGAATGAAGTACAAAACCAACTAGGAAAGAGTGTCAAAGCTCTTCAATCAGATCGAGAAGGAGAATACTTAAGCTTAGAGTTTGATGAACTTCTTAAAGAATGTGGGATTGTCTCACAACTTACACCTCCTGGTACTCCACAACATAATGGAGTCTTTGAAAGGAGAAATCGAACATTGTTAGACATGGTTCGATCAATAATGAGTCATGCTAATCTTCCAACTTCTTTTTGGGGACATACGCTAGAAACTGCTACTTTCACACTAAATCGTGTTCCATCTAAATCGGTTCAAAAGACACCGTATAAGATATGGACTAGGAAGCGTCTTAGTATGTCTTTTATGAAAATTTGGGGATGCGAAGTTTATGTTAAACATCAAGTGTCTACAAAACTCGAACCCAAATCTCAAAAGTGTAATTTTGTGGGTTATCCTAAAGAAACTAAAGGATATTATTTCTTCAATCCATCTGAGAACAAAGTGTTTGTTGCTCGAATAGGATTATTCCTCGAAAGATAATTTATTGTCAGAAAAAAGTGGAAGAAATATTGAACTTGAGGAAATTCAAAATCAACCACAGATCACTGAACTAGAGATTGAACAACAACAAGTTCCACAAATAGTTGAGGAACATCCAATCATTCTTGAAACACAACCACTGTGGAGATCTATGAGAGAACGCAATGCACCTGAGAGATATGGATTTCTCATCACATTGCATGGTGATGTTCTCCTCATGGACCAAGATGAGCCTAGGACTTATCAGGAAGTAGTGGCGAGCCCAGACTGAGAAATGGCTCGAAGCCATGAAATCTGAGATAGATTCCATGTCAGAAAACCAAGTATGGACTTTGGTTGAGCCACCTGAAGGGATAAATCCCATAAGGTGTAAATGGGTTTTTAAAAAAGAAGACCGACATGGATGGCAATGTACAAACATACAAAGGGTGATTGGTCGCTAAGGGATTTTGTCAGATTCATGGTATAGACTATGATGTAACTTTTTCTCCTGTTGCTATGTTTAATTCCATTCGGATATTGCATGCAATAGCTGCATTTCATGATTATGAATCTGGCAAATGGATGTCAAAACCACTTTCATTAATGGAAAATTAGATGAGGATGTGTACATGACATAACTTGAGGGTTTTGTCGATCCAAAAGAAGCCCAAAAAGTATGCAAGCTACAAAGATCCATTTATGGGTTGAAGCAAGCTTCTCAAAGTTGGAATCTTTGTTTTAAAGATGTAATCAAAAAATTTTGTTTTATTAAAAATGAAGATGAGCCATCTGTTTTTAAGAAAAGTAGTGGGAGCACTGTCACATTCTTGGTATTGTATGTGGATGACATACTAATAATAGGAAATGACATACCTACCTTACAGTCTATAAAGACTTGGTTAGGAAAATGTTTTTCTATGAAAGACTTGGGTGAAGCAACCTACATATTAGAAGTCAAGATCTATAGAGATAGATCAAGAAGACTCTTAGGACTAAGTCAAAATACATACATTGATAAAGTACTGGAAAGATTCAGTATGGAAGAATCTAAAAGAGGATTCTTACCTATAAGACATGGTATTTCACTCTCAAAGGAAATGTGTCCTTCAACGCCTCAAGAAAGAGAGCACACAAGTAAGGTTCCATATGCTTCGGATATTGGATCTATCATGTATGCCATGCTATGTACACGTCCAGATGTATCATATGCATTAAGTATGACAAGTCGATACCAAGTGGATCCCGGTGAAGGTCATTGGGTTGCAGTAAAAAACATCCTTAAGTAATTACGAATAACTAAGGATACATTCCTTATGTATGGAGGTGAGGAAGAGCTAAGTATAAAAGGTTATATTGACGCAAGCTTTCAAACTGATAAGGATGATTCTTGATCGCAATCGGGTTTTGTGTTTTGTCTTAATGGAGGTGCTGTAAGCTAGAAAAGTTCAAAGTAAGATACAGTAGCAGATTCTACAATAGAAGCCAAGTATATTGCAGCAAGCGATGATGCAAAAGAGGCTGTTTGGATCAAAAAGTTTATATCTGAACTAGGGGTTGTGCCTAGCATATCAAATGCTATAGATCTACGTTGTGACAACAACGGAGCCATCACACAAGCAAAAGAACCCAGATCTCACTAGCAATCCAAACACATACTTAGGCGTTACCATCTCATTCGAGAAATCATTAAACGAGGGGACGTAGAAGCATGAAGAGTACCAACGGATGACAATATCATCGATCCACTGACAAAGCCTCTGACACAGTATAAGCATGATCATCACACTAAGTCTCTTGGTATTAGATACATGAGTGATTGGTCTTAGTGCTAGTGGGAGATTGTTAGAGTATGCCCAAAGACCAATCATGAGATGGTTGTAAAAGATATGCTTATTTTATCATGTTTATTAATATAAAGCTATTATTATTTTTCAGTCTTATTCTTTGCATTTATAAATAAACTAAATTATAATAAAGTCCTTAGAATAATATAGTTATTCTTGAATGTCCTTAGTCGAGTATTATTGTAGGTATGGAAAACAATAGTATATTAAGACTAATATGTAGTTGATTGATGTCAAAATCAATACATAAGTATGTGTTAGAGAACAACATATTGTACTGACCCGCTATGAGCATGTTTCTTGGATTATTATGTGACAGTCACAACATAGCTCATAGTGATAACTACATGTATGATCCTCAGACTTGAGATCATCATTATTTCAACATCGTGAGTGACATATTTTGATGCGGTCAAACATGTATCCTAACTGACTACAATATAAAGACCAATATTGGATATGTCACAATCTATGTAGCGGAATATGGTTGATCAAGATAGGATTTGTCCCTCCTACATAGTAGGAGTAATATCACAAGCCACTTGATTGAGTGAGACTAGAAAATGCATGGCCATGCTCGAATAAATTGGTATGAGATATCATAGTTATTCGTTTATAATAGTCTACTCAAGATATCAAGAAATATTAGATGAACTATACAAGTGTGACTATTCCATGACTTATGTTCGATCTAGATATGAGGACAAAAGGATGTAATACATGAAAAGAGTTAATCACGAAAAAGGTTATGTCGAACCACGACTTCCTGTAACTTAGGTAGCAATGATGCATTGCTAGATGCCACTCATTGCTTGTAATATTAGAATTGTTCTAGATATTACTGCTAACGTTACATGAACCTACAAGGGTCACACCCTATGATTGAAACGAACAAATATCGACTAGATAGCATGTGTACAAACTTGTTGTGCACGTAATAAGTAAAACCAAATTTATTATAATTATTGTAATTATAAATAATATTGTTTTTATATATTTTAATACTAGATAATTATTGTAATTATCAAATACTATTAATATATATATATATCTAAAGAAACCTAATTAAAGTAAAATCAGATTTTACACATTTAATTATATTCGGTTAAATATATTGTATATTTAATGAATCCGAATTTAATTAGAATTAGGTTTTTGGATGCTATATAAATGCATAAGGTCTAGCAGCCAAAAATATGCCTTTTGTGAAAAACCTCTCTAACAGTTAGAGAAGTAAAATATTGTTCGTTTCATTCGGGTGGAATGCGTAGAGGTCGGCACGCTGTTGTGATGACTTGGATTCGATATCGTGCTAGAAGAATTGGATTCTCTTAAATCCCTGTGGTTTTTCATATTTATTTAAGGTAATGTTTCATCCCTTTTCACCCCAGATTCGTTCCTCGTACATAGATCACTGGCGGAATATGCCAGATAATTTTTCCGCTGCGCCATGGGGTGCACCGATGTTGACCAACAGTAACACCTCCAACCCAGATATCACAATTGGGCCTCAAGCCCAAACTAAAACCATAAAATTTTTATACTAAATTTAGCCCAACACATCCATTTAATTAAATCCATCAAGTTTGAGTGTTTCAAAATAGATAAACCGATTTAAAACGTTGCTTGTGAGCTCCAATTTAAAGTACATGATTAAAAGCATTCGACTCACAAGTTAAAATCCAAAATAAGAGTTACAATACAACACATAGGGTCCTACGAATACATAACCTAAATATCTAAGTACTGTACTCGGACACAGGTCGATGCTGGAGTCCTACTTCGATGGTGCTCCAATGATGTACGTCAACATACTAACCTACGAACAGAAACAACAATTTCGAATGTTGAGCTAACGAAGCTCAGTGGATACACTTCCACTCAACCATGCTTTCATGCAAATCATGAATATGAACAAGTAGCTAAAGAATGGCATCATGGCATAATAACAATAATGGGCACTACCTCTAACTGCCTAAACACATAGAAAAATAATAGAAAGTATTAACTATTCACATAATACCCATACAAACAAACCTGAAGTGAGGCCCGGTGCCACACAACTTCGGGAACTTACACCCATGCTTAGAATCTCTCGTCGAGCATCTTCGAATGAGACTCGATGCCACACATCTTTGGGAACATACATTCGACAATCAATAACCATGGTGTTGAAACACACTCATACTCTCACTAGGTATTTGAATCCCACCAAAACAAGGTACTCAATAATTACTCGGTCCACCAACGACCTTTATTGTTTCAACACAAACAAGTTACCAAAGGTTTTAATAAGTTATTACTCATTAAGCTCGTATATGAGGGCTTAAATCTCACTTTCTTAGTTTTACTATTCATTTTACCACTTTAAAAAGCCTATTGGGCCTTAGTCCTCGAATTATAGGTCCCTAAAACTCAAAACGTATTTTTGGGCAGATTGCCCAGCGAGTACCGATACTCTTAGCCCATTGAATTATGATTAATGAAGAATTTTAATTACTTCATGGTAGATGTAATTACTTTGGCAGTTATGAACTATTTTATATGCATCTAATTATTTTGTGGATCCATGTATAGTGAAATTTATCCTTGAATGATTTAAAATGCCAGAAGCATGTCCCCTTGAATATTTATATTTTTAGCGCATTTGGTATAATTGCCTTATCGAGTACATATTGAGGAAATATTATAAGAATGATCATATTTTTTATGTGCACTTTATAAATGAGTTTGGATCAAGATTTATTATGATAATTTGAATATCATTAGAACTCCCAAAGAGATTCAAATTGGAAAGTCCTGAAGATTTCAAAGCATTTGATTATTTAACGAAAGTATTTGAGAAAAAATTATTGAGATCAAGTTTTGTCTTCGCCTGAAGATCGAGCATTTAAATATGATTTTTGTCCATGAATTGACACATGTTCAAAAAAAGATTAAAAGATTTAATATGGATAAAGCATATCTATTGAGTACCCCATGTAACCCCCTAGACCGGCCTATGCGTAAAGTCCCAATCTAGGAGATCACAATACATACTAAAGACTTTTTCACGTAAATGCTTAAACGTTTAAAAGGGATTTAATGTATTAAAAATAACAGATAATTTAAGCATAAGTTAATTTGGTTTTCCAAAATAAACCATATTCAGTGATACAACATCATAATCCCCATGGGGTAACATAATAAGTCGAACAATAACCAAATATGGGCTCATGTCACTGTAAGAGAGACGGTCTGGAAGATGGAAATATTACAAAAAAAGTCGAGTACAAAAATATATCGATCCTCTAAGTGCCAGATCTGGAGCGCCTATCCAATGGTATCTGAAAGGAAAAGTTAAAGGGTGTGAGCTAGGGAGCTCAGTGTGTCCCGATAAGTGCAGATAAACATATAATATATTATAGATAAGTGCAAAATATTTTAGTAAATCATATAATATTCCATTCAAATTGTTATTTTATACCTAGCTACCCTCCAACTGAACACCGATGTACAACCCCCTGTGAACTGCACCCAGAAGGTCTTACCGTACGCCCGTAGGCGTATGAGCCTACCTAAGGCTATGCCTTAGGCCCAGAAAGACTTACCCTAAGCCCATTGGGCATAGGAGCTTAACAGAAGGATTTACCAGCTGGATCAGGGCTATACCTGCAGACACTTCAAATCATATCCAAACAGTGGTAAATCAATATACAGAGTCATTAGAAATTAGTTTGTAGATATGCATATAACTGAATAAAATATAAATCAGATATCTCAAGTTCATATAAGACATAGGATATATTTTCACAGATAAGATATAATGTTTTTATAACAGAAAAATATTCATGTTCAGATCAGAAAGCCATCAAGTACTATATATGTATATATATATATATATTTAGAAAAATCATTTTAAACAGATAATTAAAACGATAATATAACACACACGGAACACACCTCAAAAAGCTGATCAGGAGGGTCTACTGGACACCTACCTCGCCAGGATCTGCAGCGGTGCTAGATCCTAAAATATTATGGTACAAGGTTACATCAGAGTAAATTTAAATTCTACTTAATTTAATTTACTGAGTTCAAGGTCATACGAGTAACTATGGGGGTGCACTGATGAGCGGATCGAGAAGAACTAGACTGAGCTAATGAACAATCAAACGAGTCTTGGGTACCTTTAACAATATAATAAATCAAATTAGAATCCTTAATCCGAACTTTACTCGTAAAATAAATAATTTAAGAACTTATGCCTGATCGTATTTACGGTCGATTTCAGAGGCTTTTGGGTTAGAATTTCGTAAAACGGGCTTCAAAAACGGACTCATGACGTCGAAAAATGTAAAATAAGGGTTTTCGAGAGAAAAAATTGACTTTTTGGTCAAAGTCAACACTGACGTAAGCAGTCAATGCTAATGTCATGCTGACATCATCGGTCAATGCTGACGTAACAGTTGACGCTGACGTCAACGGTCAAAGGTTTGACTCAGGTGAGTTGACTCACTAGTTGACTCGGTCGAGTAAACTCACTGGGTTGACTCGGTCAACGAGTCAGGTCGGATCAGGGCGGGGCGGGTCAGGTCAGTTCAGAATCGGTTCACAGCAGGACTAGTTCAATACAAAACCAGTTTGAAGCTGGGTCAGACTCGGTTTACTCTGGCCACCGTCCAAGGCGGCCGGGAATTGTCCTGGCGACACGTGGACCCCACGTGCGGCCTTTCACGACCAAAAAATGACCCGAAATAAATGTTTTCGGCCGGATCTAGCTCCCACAATGCTTAACCAACTCAGAAACCTCAAAATTTGCCGAAAATAACAAATCCAAACTCACCTACTTACCAAAACGATTGTTACTTCGGCGAAGGTCTTTCGAACGCCGGATCCGTAACCAGATGGCTGGGTTTTGGTCACCTCCAAGCTGAGTTCAAAACTGGTGGCAGCTTTTCGAACGGCCAATGGGGTTGGCCAGAAATGAAGATGAAACTAAGGGATTCGAACCCTAGGTTAGATGAACCTTCAACCATAAATCTCTGGCGAACGAGACGACAGCTGTAAGTGTGACTTTAGGGTTTTTGGTCAGACGGTTGATGGGAAGCCTTTGGTGCTGGTGGTACACGGCACGGACAGGCAGTGGTGGCAGATCGGTTGGTGGCCGGTTAGGTTAGGAAGATGAGAAAATAATTGGGGGTCTGGGAAAAATTTTGGTTCGAGTGATCTGGAAACTGAAGAGACTGATTACTTATTTTCTTTTTGATATCATATAAACCCAAAAAAATATAATAAACTTTTAAGAGCCTAAAACCCAAGAGCTGACTAGCTCAATTGGTTGGGTTGCTAGCCTTTCAAACTAAAGGTTGTGGGTTCAAACCCCACCACCCGCAATCCTCCTCCATTTTTATTTATTTTTTATTTTTATGTGTTACAACTCTCCCCTTAAAAGAAATTTTGTCCTCGAAATTTACCTGACTTGAACAGATGTGGAAACTGTTCCCTCATGGATTTCTCAGTCTCTCAGGTAGCTTTTGCGGGACTTCGGTTACTCCACTGGACATTAACCATAGGGATACACATGTTCCTCAAAACTTTGTCATCAAAATCCAATATCTGTATAGGTTACTCCTCATACGACAAGTCTGGCCTCAGCTCAACGTCCTGAACCTGAATAACATGACTCAGATCCGGGTGGTACTTCCTCAACATAGATACATGAAATACATCATGGATACAACTATGCTGAGGAGGCAACTCAAGCTTATAAGCCACTGGTCTAACTCTTTTCACAATGCGATACGGCCCATTGAACCTTGGACTCAATTTACCTTTACGCCCGAACCTCAAAACTTTCTTCCACAGAGACACTTTTAGAAAGAGCTGATCACCTACCTCGAACTCAATATCTTTCCTCATGTGACCAGCATAAGATTTTTGTCTATCAAAGGCCTCCTTCAGACGATTTCGGATCAATCTGACAGTTTCTTCAGTCTCTTGGACCAACTCTGGACCCAAAGTCTTTCTATCTTACAACTCTGTCCAACAGATAGGAGTACGACATTTACGACCATATAGAGCCTCAAACGGTGCCATATGGATACTAGCTTGATAGCTATTATTATAAGCGAACTCGACTAAGGGCAAAAAATCTTCCCAACTACCACGAAAATCAATCACACATTCCCGCAACATATATTCCAGAATCTGAGTCATCCTCTCAGATTGACCATCTGTCTGTGAATAGAAGGATGGACTGAAACTCAGACGTGTACCCAAAGCTTCTTGCAAAGCCTACCAAAAATGGGAGGTAAAACTCGGGTCTCGATTGGAGATGATGGACAAAGGCACACCATGCAGTCTGACAATCTTAGAGATATACAATCTAGCCAACTTGTTTATAGAGTAATTAACCCAGACATGAATGAAATGAGCAGACTTGGTGAGTCAGTCAACAATCACCCAGACCGAATCCTTTTTAGGAGTCAAAGGCAAACCAGTAACAAAGTCCATCGTGATACTCCCACATTTCCACTCAGGAATCTTAATGGGCTACAAAACATCAGATGGATGTTGATGTCCTTCCTTAACCTGCTGTCAAGTTAGGCACCTCGATGCATAATCAGAAATATCCTTCTTCATGTTCTTCCTCTATCCGAGAATAGACCAGAATATCATCGATGAATACCACCACAAACTAATCTATATAAGGTGGAACACACGGTTCATCATGTCCATAAAGGCGGCCGGTGTATTTGTCAGACCAAACGGCATCACTAAAAACTCATAATGACCGTATCTGGTACAAATGGCTGTCTTAGCTATATCAAAACCTTTTATCTTCAACTGATATTACCCAGATCGAAGATCAAGCTTTGAGAAAACTATGGCTCCCTGAAGTTGATCGAAAAAATCATCAATCATGGGCAACGGATATTTATTCTTCACTATCAACTTGTTCAACTTCCGATAATCAATACATAACCGGAGCGAACCATTTTTTTTCTTGACAAAGAAAATCAGAGCTCCCCAAGGTGACGAGCTAGGTCGAATGAATCCTCGATTAAGCAACTCTTGCAACTGAACTTTTAACTCCTTAAGCTCTTTAGGTGTCATACGGTAAAGAGCCATAGATATAGGCGCATATCCCGAATAAGTCTCGATCTCAAACTCAACATATCTATCAGGGGGTAAACTAGGTAACTCCTCGAGAAATACATCAGGGAACTCATTAACTGTGCAAATTTCCTCAATCTTATCCAGAAAACCATTTGTGTTCAAGAAGCAAGCAATGAAGGTCTCATATCCTTTTCGGGTCATCTTATCAGCAGTTAAAGCAGATACCACATTGGAAAGGTAACCCCGACGTTCACCAATTAACACCACTGATTGCCCATCAGAAGTCTTCAAAATGGCCCTCTTTGTCTCACAATCCAGGCTAACCTGATGTTCAAACAACCAATCCATACCCAAAATTAGATCAAACTCCTCTAACGGAAGTTCTATAAGGTTGACCAAAAAGATTCTCCTTGAACCTCAAGGGGACAACGTTTAAACACCTTATCTACAGTCACTAATTAACCTACTGGGATCATAACTGTGACAACGCTCTCTGTGGCTTCAATCAAAACTGGAAGGTTTTAGGATATGAATCTCGAAATATAGGAGTGGGTGGAACCGTTATCGAGCAATGCAAATATAGAATAGGATAAATAGTAAATGTACCTGCAATAACATCTGCCTCGTCTCGGTCATCCCAACATCTAGTAGCATACACAAGAACTGGATGCCTAGCCTCAAATAAAATCGATCCTCCACTCTGATATGGTCGAGCTCTACTATCCAACCTGGTAGCAGACCCAGAAGGTTTACTCTGGTTACAACCCTTAGCCGGAGTCTAGACAGAAGCCTGAGAACGAGAAGGAGTCTGGGACGATGGTCGATACCCAGAAGGTGGAACTGGGCAACTCTTCAGGAAATGATCTCCAGATCCGCAACGGAAAGAAGTACCTGTAATCTTCCTAGCAGCTGAAGGTGAAGGGCCTGCAGGCCTAAAACTGGTATTACTTTTTTGAAGAGCGGTGTAACGAGCCTTCTTACTAGTACGTATAGAAGACTCTGTACCAGAAGACCTCTTAGGTCGATCTCGATCGACCCTATCACCATCAGTGGCTAAAAGCTCAACCTCTTCTAAATATTTTGCCCTCTTAACAACCTTATCAAAATTCTCATCAAGATGGCCAATAACTCGCACACACAAATCATACCGAAGACCAAGGGCAAACTTACGGCACTTTTCTCTCTCAGTAGGTACCAGGATAGCTCCAAATCTCAGCTTATCCAATAACTCTATCTCATATTCTGTACGATCATATCCTCATATGTCAGAGTCCTGAATCTCTCTCATCTGCCTCAAATAACGTTCCCCAATGAAATGACTTCTGAAGCATTCTTTGAAGAAATTCCAAGTTAACCGAGTGGTAGGAACACTATTCACTACAGAATCCCACCACGTGCGGCCATTACCATACAACATAGAAACGACCCCTAAATATCTCTTAGGTGGCTTGAAACCCAACTCATCCATGCGTCCCTCAACATCATGAAGCCACTCCTCAGCTTTAGTCGGGGCTTCATCGGAAGGGCCTTCAAAAGTCTTTGCCCTATTAGAGATCAGGGTTTGAGAGACGAGAACCTCAGGTACTACGCAAGCTGCTCTGGCTACACCCTAGATCAACTGTAAAAATTGACTGCTGAGAGTCTCATCTATCACCACTGTCGTTGGCTCAGAACTAGATGTAGGTGCTTCTTTAACCGGAGTTGTTATCTCTATGCCCGAGAAAGGCGGTAGATCTAAAGGAGCTGGAGAACCTCTAGGGGCGGGAGGATTCACAGAGGCCGAAGAATCTACAAGAGTCGAAGGATCACTAGGCATGTCCTCAATCAGGTCAAAAAATCTAGTAGAGCGACCTCGCCCACGAGCAGGTTGACGCCCTCTTTTAGTGTTCATCGGATGATCTCGACTCACTACACAGAAGTAAGAAAATCTAAGATCAGAACTGGCACTAGAGTACCGCATATAATTGATCACATAAAACTTGGTGACATGGCCCGCTTACAAAAATATTTCTAAAATGTTGTAAATATAAAAATACTTTATTTAGGACCCGTTCACAGTCCGAGGTTTATAAAACCAAAGGTTCTGATACCAACTAAATTTAACCCCCTAGACCGGCCTATGCGTAAAGTCCCAATCTAGGAGATCACATTACATACTAAAGATTTTTTTCACGTAAATGCTTAAATGTTTAAAAGGGATTTAATGTATTATAAATAACGGTTAATTTAAGCATAAGTTAATTTGGTTTTCCAAAATAAACCATATTCAGTGATACAACATCATAATCCCCATGGGGTAACATAATAAGTCAAACAATAACCAAATATGGGCTCATGTCACCGTAAGAGAGGCGGTCTGGAAGATGGAAATATTACAACAAAAGTCGAGTACAAAAATATGTCAATCCTCCAAGTGCCAGATCCGGAGAGCCTATCCAATGGTATCTGAAAGGAAAAGTTAAAAGGGTGTGAGCTAGGGATCTCAGTGTGTCCCGATAAGTGCAGATAAACATATAATATATTATAGATAAGTGCAAAACATTTCAGTAAATCATATAATATTCCATTCAAATTGTTATTTCAGACCTAGCTACCCTCCAACCGAACACCGATGTACAGTCCCTCATGAACTGCACCCAGAAGGTCTTACCCTAGGCCCGTAGGCATATGAGCCTACCCAAGGTTATGCCTTAGGCCCATAAAGACTTACCCTAAGCCCATTGGGCATAGGAGCTTAACAGAAGGATTTACCAGCTGGATCAGGGCTGTACCAGTAGACACTTCAAATCATATCCCAACAGTGTACCCCAAGTAAATCAATATACAAAGTCATCAGAAATTAGTTTGCATGTATGTATATAACTGAATAAAATATAAATCAGATATCTCAAGTTCATATCAGGCATAGGGTATATTTTCACAGATAAGATAGCATGTTTTTATAACAGAAAAACATTCATGTTCAGATCAGAAAGCCATCCAGTACTATATATGTATATATATTTAGAAAAAATCATTTTAAACAAATAATTAAAACGGGGCACCTGCCTCGCCACGATCTGTAGCGGTGCTAGATCCTAAAATATTATGGTACAAGGTTACATCAGAGTAAATTTAAATTCTACTTAATTTAATTTACTGAGTTCAAGGTCATACGAGTAACTATAGGGGCGCGCTGATGAGCGGATCGGGAAGAACTAGGCTGAGTTGACGAACGATCAAACAAGTCTCGGGTACCTTTAACAAAATAATAAATCAAATCAGAATCCTTAATCCAAACTTTACTCGTAAAATAAATAATTTAAGAACTTATGTATGATCATATTTAAGGTCGATTTCGAAGGCTTTTGGGTTAGAATTTTGCAAAACGGACTCAAGACGTCGAAAAACGTAAAATAGGGGTTTTTGGGAAAATTTGACTTTTTGGTCAAAGTCAACGCTGACGTATGACATCATCGATCAACGGTCAATACTGACGTTAACAGTCAATGCTGATGTCAGCAGTCAAAGGTTTGACTCGGGTGAGTTGACTCACTGGTTAACTCGATTAACGGGTCGAGTCAGTCGGGTCAGGTAGGGTCAGATCGGGTCGAGTCGAGTTGGATCAGTTCGGAATCGGTTCACAGCAAGACCGATTCAATATAGAACAGGTTCGAGGCCGGTTCAGACCCAGTTCACTCTGGCCACCGTCCAAGGCGGACGAAAATTACTCTGGCGACGCGAGGATCCCACGCGCGACCTTTCACGGCCGAAAAATGACCTGAAATGAATGTTTTTGGCCGGATCTAACTCCCACAACGCTTAACCAACTCAGAAACCTCAAAATATGTCAGAAATAACAAATCCAAACTCACCTACTTAACAAAACGGTCGTTGCTCCGACGAAGGTCTTCCGAACGCCGGATCCGCAACTAGATGGCTGGGTTTTGGTCGCCTCCAATCCGTGAGTTCAAAACTGGTGGCAGATTCTCGAACGGCCAATGGGGGTGGCCGAAAATGAAGATGAAACTAAGGGATTCGAACCCTAGGTTCGACGAACCTTCAACCACAAATCTCTAGCGAACGGGGCGACGGTTGCGAGAGTGACTTTAGGGGTTTTGGTCAGACGGTTGAGGGAAGCCTTTGGTGCCGGCAGTGCACGACACAGACAGGCAGTGGTGGTAGATCGGTTGGTAGCCACTTAGGTTAGGAAGAGGAGAAAATAATTGGGGGTTTGGGAAAAATTTTGGTTCGAATGATCTGGAAACTGAAGAGACTGTTTACTTATTTTCTTTTTGATATCTAGCAAACCCAAAAAAATATAATAAACTTTTAAAAGCCTAAAACCCAAGAGTTGACTAGCTCAATTGGTTGGGTTGCTAGCCTTTCAAACTAAAGGTTGCGGGTTTAAACCCCACCACCTGCAATCCTCATCCCTTTCTATTTTTTTATTTTATGTGTTACACCCCAAGAATTCTAAGATTGTTGGATGAGAATAAATATGATTTTATATTTTCTAGGTCTAGATGAATTGTATCTTAGTTGGTCCAGAACTACCATCTAAATGTTATAAATATCATTACCTTTAGATATTTCAAAACTCGATGTCTCTTCAAATCATGTAGAAGTAATTGTTATGCACGAGGCAAAGCCGAAAATGTGTTTGGCTAAACATACCCAGAAGATATGTAAATTGTTTTCATAAGATAACATGCAAGCTATCTTGTGTGGAGATAATGTAACATTTATATCTCATTCAAAACGCGGATACATCAAATGTGACAAAACGAAACATATTTCTCCAAAGTTTTGCCCATCATGATCTTCAAAAGAATAGTATTCTACTAATCCTTTCAAACAATAATTTGGAAGATCTATTCACCAGTGCATAGTCTACTTCAACATTTGAAGATTATATTCAAGATTGAAATATGAAGATTCAAAGATCATATGTGATGTTTTCATGAGGGAGAGTATATACGCGTTGCACTCTTTTTCACTTACCTGGGGTTGACTCAATTGGTTTTCCTAGTAAGGTTTTTAATGAGGCAAAATGTTGTGTGTATCAAAGATGTGTGTGCTCTTTTTCCTTCACTAGGAATCCTCCTAGGATTTTTATCTTAGTAAGGTTTTAACAAGGCACCGATATTCATAGACATCCAAGGGGGAGTGTTATGAATATTTATCTATGTGGATGAATATCATCATAAGAAATTTATCAAAGAGATTTGATTTACTTTATTGTTAGGAATATTATCTTCATTAATTAGAGTTTCATATATTATGTACTTCTTATTCTTATAAATAGATGATTTGATAAAGGCATTGTATATACTTCAATATTGAGAAAAAAATACAAATCTCCCTCTTTCTCTCATCTCTATGTTCTTATTCTTGTTCTTCTTTACTTTATTTACAACAAAATTTTGAATTTCTTTCATATTTAGTACTATTTTTGAATCTTTGACTATGTTCTTTTTTAACCTGTCAAACTTAAAAAAATATTTTTTTAAATAATATATTTATTTATACAAATTTGATACGTGGACAGAAAATATCCAATAATTTATTGGTCATGTTTGATACCTAGCGGATAGCGAATTACACTGGCTGATTTAACTAGCTGATTGCATTAACTGATCGTATAATTTTTTTGATAAAATTAGCTGATAGTTGATTGTTGTTTGCTTATTTGAACAAATAACATGACATACAAATATAAGATTATATTCAATATATGTTTGAATAGATTAATGGTTATTAATATTTGGTATCAAAATATATTAGATTATAAAAATAATTATTTTTTAATATAACATTACTAAACATATTTGAAGCATGTATATATTAATTTTTAATATATTTTATTAATTATTAAATTTAGATTTATATATCAATTTCTTGTTTATGAAATTATTTTTAATATAATTTTATTAATTATTAAATTTAGAGAACCCTATTTGTCATTGTCAATAACAAAATAGTCTTTACAACTCTTATATTCAATTCTCTAATCCAAAAACCTCCTAAGATGAACTTTTTTAAATTTAGAGAATTCACTTCAATCCGTTGTTATAATTCTCTATTTACCAAATAATCAAATTAGTGAATTTGACTAGTCAATCTTCCTAAAGTGGTTAAATCCTCTAATTTTGACTTAAACCTCTCTTCCCCAAGCAAAACTATTAACTTATTTTTAAATAGTCTTAAGGTGATTAAAAAGTGGACCATTAATTTATTTTAAATTAAATAACATTTGATTGCATTGTTATAATAAGGCGAAGATTCGAAGGGGGTGGCAGCAGTTTTTGTTATATTGCTACTTGACCTTGTTTCAAATCTTATGATGACTTTTTAATTACATTTTTACGTTTTAAGATTAATACTAATTTGTCAACAATCTCTAGAGCAGATGGTTAAAAGCTCTCGGTTAAAGTTTAATTACGCCCAAAATTCTATTTAAAAACCCATTTGAAGCCAACAATTGTTGTGAAGCTTGACCCATTAAACCCAGACAAAAATAGTTGTCTACATTAGTGATATATTGGTGTATAACAAGGACCATGAACAACGTCTGCTGCACTTTATAGAAGTGATAGAAATCCTAAGGTCACATTAGACAATAGGAAGGACAAATTCGTTAAACTTCAAAATTAACATGAATCTAATAAGCATTTGATTCGAAATTTGCGACGAACCATGCTTAATCAAAGTCGATGAGTTGAGTTTCGAATATGTGGAGCTTGATGTGCCATAGGTCATGCTCAAGTATTTGGTACAAAACTATCGAACTCCTCGAACAGATCTCGATGGTCCTTCAAAAGATAAGCAACCTGAAAGCAATGAAACAAACAACAAGTGACCGTTTCTGTAGCTACTGATGAACCAATGAACACAGGGTAACAACCGAAACGAGGCATATTACTCTGGTATAAAGCTCAATAATGCCGCACTTCCTCTGCTGGTACCTGTTCCGTACATCGAGAAACGATCTATAAACATGCGCCTCGTATCGGAAACGTACCTGCAGAGTATAGTTCAATAAACATGCTCATCATTTATGTTGAGCCTTCGAGTTTGGTTCGGAGTTAATAGGTTTAGTTTCAGTGTTCCACCTTTATTTTGTTTACAAAACTGATTGCAAAAACAAATTCCGGCGCTTTCGGAGAAGGGGTGTTCTCATCGGGGCTAATTTCGTATTCATTTGGCAGGAATGCATTAACTTCATAAATGAAGTTGTCAGGAATTTGGTATGTGGTAATAATATAGATCAAGACATGTACATGAGGCAAGATTTAACGTGGTTCAACATAGTATACTTTTACGGACGAGAAAAACGAACAATCAATACAGAGAATACAAAGAGTACAAATACGTAATAACCCATGTAATCCCAAAACCTGGTGTACATATCCCAGAACCCGGTGGAACCAAAACACTCTTTCCAATGTAAACTCTAATTACCAAGTAATCTTAAACCACTATAATTATAATAAAACTCAACTTTATTACCAATTAAAATTTGAGTCAAAATATAATGGAAGTTGTGCTCTGCGAGTAACTCTTTCACTTGGGCAATGACACTAGCTAAATCGTTCCTGCAAGGAACAAAACATATTAAGAAACAATTCATTACCTTTCAAATGCAAAAATAAAACCTGATCAACTGTTGTAATCGTCCGTCAACTCGAAAGTCGAAACCAGGATACCTTTGATCCATGAAATCCTTCGCGACTTTATGGAACATGTCGTACTTCTCTGTTTGATCATGAAACAGCTCCTTCACTTCCTTTAGATACATCTCTAACTCGGCTTTAATCGATTCTTGTGATGCACCTCCTCCTCCCGCTCCGCCTGCTGTGCTACCTCCACGAGGCACTTGGTTTTGCCCATTGCTTAATATGTAGAAATAATGAAGGAAAATTCAGAACCACGGCCACTTCAACAATACCAAGTGCAGATATTACTTAATTGAATGATCGAAGAATCACAATATAACGATCCAAGCAAAACATGCCAAATCAAAAACATTTAACGAAGCACTGAATTCAAAGTGATAAACAAAACAATCCCACATGCAAATCCAGCTAAAATTTCAGTCAAATCTCAGCCAAAAACAAAACCCACCATTGAAGCTAACAACAATAGAAAATAGACTTTAATATAAAACAAAACCAACCATAGAGACCCGGAAGAGCAAGCAAGCAGGGGGAATGAACAGGAAAAAGAGCAAATTACAATGCAGCCGCTATTTGCCGCCCCATCCTTTGTGTTTCGGGCACTGAATCTGCTGCGATTTCGGCTTTTGAACAAAAGCTTGAAGTTGAAGGCTTCAGAGGCCTGGGTAAATAATAGGATTAGTGCTCAATTCGATTCTATTGAGTCGAGTTTATATATATATATATATATCGGGTTTTGAAAAAAAGATACAATTGAGTCGGGTTGAATTTAAATATAGGACATATAAAATTAACCCAACTCATAATAATAATAATAACAATAATAATAATAATAATAATAATAGTGTTATTTTCTTTTATATATTTAAAAATAATTGCTATACTGTTCTCTTTATTTTTATGTTAACTAGGTCTTTATTTTACCATTATCCTCTATATATTTAAAGTTAATTGCTCCAAATTTCTAATGTCGTTTTCTTTATATATTTTTTTAATTAACTCTATATTTTAACGAATAAAAAAATCTATTTGCTTCGGGTCAGAAACAGATTTTTATCCAAAACTTTGAATTGATTTCGTATCACGTGGAATCTTTCTAAAATTGAATTACAATAGTTGTTAGATAGAAAAACTACTATTTGAGTTAAAATTAGGTGAACTAAAAATTCGACCCGACCCATAACCATCCACGGCTATATTGATTTCAGACCTAATATTAGAATCCCATGAAAGGAAGTTGGAGTACCAGTGACACGTTCAGACTAAAGGCATGTTTTTAGTTGTTGTTTTTTAAGTAACACTAAAAGTCGAAAGTATTTTTGAGATTAAAAGTACTAAGTAACATGTAATTTTAGGTTAAATATTTTTTTAATTTAAATGACAAAATATTTTTTAAAGGTTACAATTTATTGTTTTTGATTTTTCGAGGGTGTTTCTGGTCCTGCTCGAAAATGTCAGTCCATTGAAATATAGAATCGACATCAATCGTTTCGGATAAAATTATTTAATTTTAAACCTAATAAATATTTAATCTAAAATTTAAGAAAAACAAGATCTAATTTGATAATTACTCAAATAAATAAAGACTGAGGGCTTATTTTTTTGTTGCTTTTAATAAACTTGAAATCACTTTTTTGAGCAAAATCAGAACAAAATACTTGATTTTCAACACTAAAATCACCCAAACCAAAAAACTGAATTTTTTATAACAAAAAGCTAAATTTTAAAGTTTTGCAGGTGGAAAAGTAGGTTTAAAAATAAAATCACTTTTATTTTTATTATTTAATTATAATTGATTGCTAAACTAATGTTTAACATGCATAATTATAAAATAATATATATTTTATAATATTTTTATTGAGAATGAAATTATTTTAATTGTAATTTATTTTAAATTTATTATAACTTTGTAATTGCTATGTCCATATATAATCTATAATATAATTTATATTTTCAAATTAAATTTTACAAAAAAACTATATTTTTATTATGATTTATGTAACGACCCGGATTTCGGGATCCGAGGGTCGAGTTTGATCGAGGCATGGGCCTCATATTTGGATCGTGTTTTGGGCTTTTAAGAGCCTTTTTGGGCTAGCATGTCTTGTTAGGCCTAGGTGGTTGTTGGGTTTTGAGGAAAGAGTGAGGGGTATCTTGGTAAATACATAAATGAAAGAGTTTGGGGGGGATAAGGCTTATTTTCTGCATTTATGCAGGAGATGAAATAATCTTGCTTTAACACCTTCATCTCCTTTTTCCAACTTATTCTCCTCACTCAAAACTCATCCATCAAAGGTAGGATTTTGAGAGTTTGAAGTTAGAATCACGTCTGGCTTGTTGAGGGAAGTTTCACCAGCTTGAAAGGATCTATATTTCAAGGTAAGCTTTGTTTGGGTTGGAGAAAGAAAGGGGTTGTTGGAGGGTTGGGAGGGTTGAGAGGGTTGGACGAGATTGGAGTTTGGGAGCTCTAATCTTTAATTTAGAATATGTTTTTGGCCCCTTTTATCCCCCCAGCAACGTGGTAATATGTTTTGTAATCTCCCCATGTAGTGAAAGAGGTTGGGAGCTCATCCAAGGCTCAAGAAGGGGAAAGCTTGAAGCTTGGAGGAAGGTCTTGTGTTATTAGCTAAGCTAATGTTAGTACACTACTAACTCTCATAGTTTCCTGGAAATCATAAAATTAAGCTTTGAAGCATGATTTGGTGTTTTTGGCCTAAGAGTAGCTTGAGTGATTGTTAATGGCAAATCTTAGAATTGTTGTTGTAATGGCTTGAAATCGGTTGTAATCCACCCAAAACTATCACCATAACTTGTGAGAATGATTTGGGGTTTAACCATGGGGGTTAAATAGGGTTTCTAGGTGAAACCTGCACCTAGAGTTCAAAAAACGGGCTCGCGTACCGGTACTGGGCTTAGCGTAGCGGTATGCCTTAGTAAAATAGGGGAAAGATTGTGAGTGGAGTACTGGTACGTCTCCCCGTGTATCGGTACCCCTTGCAAGTTAGAAATTCCAGTAACGCTTTTGCGTATCGGTACGCATGAGGCATATCGGTACATATTGTTACATTGCTTGGGAAAGGCTTGGCGTACCGGTACGCGTATGAGGAGTACCGGTATAGAGGTGGATCGGTATGGGGCGATCTTGGTACCGATGGTACGTACCGGTACGGAACGGAGCGTATCGGTACGGCTTATGAGTTAAGTTCTTTCGAACCTAAAATGAGTGTCGGTACTCATTGGTGAGTATCGATACCTAGAGGAGAGTGCCGATACCGATATAGGAGTATCAATACTCACTGGGCATTCTGCCCAAGAAATTTGGCTTTGCGTTCAGGGGTGCTATAATTCGAGCAAAGGGTCCTGAGGGTCCCTTAAGGTGTAAAATGAATACTAAAACTGAGATTTTAACCCCGTATGAGAAATAATCGGCTAATGACTTGGTAAATATTGGGTAAACCATGTGAGGTAGAAATCTATAGGGATCTTAGGTGGATCCATCGAGGCTGTGTGTGCTGAGGGACGCCTAGGTAATCGAGTCATCCCTTGTTGCTGGGATTGGATACTCTAAGTGTGTTGCAACACCTTGAAGACTCCCGAATGTTGGATCCCGATGCTATGTGGACGCGGGCCTTATTCGAAGATGCTTGATGAGAGATCCCGAGCATGGATGTAGGATCCCGATGCTATGTGGACGCAAGCCTCATCCCCTTGAGTATAGGATCTCGATGCTATGTGGACGCGGGCTTTACTCGTAGTGTAGGATCCCGATGCTATGTGGACGCGGGCTTCACTCAAGTGCAGATGCCTTGTGGACGCGAACTTCACTTAGTTGTTGATGGTGTTATCTGTGTGGTGCTAGGTAAATGTATGAGGTTCTAGTATGAGCTGTGTGCGTGATCATACATTCATCATGCCATGTGTTTAGGCGGTTATGGTAGCGCCATTGCTATATTGCCATGATATCATTCTTGTTGTATTGCTTTATTTATAATTTGCATGAAGCATGGTTGAGTGGTGGTGTATCCACTGAGCTTGTTAGCTCAGCGTTCGAAATCGTTGTTTTCGTTCGCAGGTTAGTAGGTTCTCGTGAAGCGTAAAGGAGCACCATCAAGGTTGGATTTCAGCATCTACTCTAGTGGTTGAGTACAAATACTAGATGTAATGGGCTATGTATCTCGTAGGACCCTATATATATTTTGTAACTCTTATTTTGTATTATTCGGTCAAAAGTCGAATGCTTTAGTGTTTGTAAATGGAGCTCCGTAAATACTATTTTAACCATCTGGATCTAACTATGTTTTAATGTATGAACTTATGTTTTTATTGAACTTATATATGATGGGCATGATGGGCTTGAAAAAGAATTTTTTTTTATTAATGTGGATTTTGGGCTTAGGGCCCAAATGTGGCATCCGGGTCAAGGGTGTTACAATTTAAGTTAATTTATTTCATATATCATAACTTAAGTTCGCTTATTTTACTTTATAATATTATGTCTAAAATAGACATTTCAAAATCACTTTTTGACATTAATGACAAACACTAAAATTTTAAACACAATTTTTTTAAATCACTTTTCTACCGCACTTTTTAAAAACGTTCCCAAACAAAGCCTGTCATTAAGCAAAAAATTTGAAGAGCACGGGCCATTACTCTTAATGGTCCCGTCTCTAATCATGAATATTGAAAAAGTATGGATTTAAATGGAATCCTAAGGCAGTTGCTGCTTTTCAACAATTAAATAAGATGAAATATTTGAATCCTAACATTGTAAATGTGGCAAATTGTCTTCAGAATGTCGCCTTATAATGGGCCTATGCAGTACCCGATCTGAATTAGTCAACCAATGAGTTAGATACAGGTGGTTAAATAAAAATAATAATTGTTGTTTAACCAACAGGGTTGGACCAAGTGATAAGCAGCTTGGTATTGCTTAAGCAACGAGACTTTGCGTACATAGAAAATCCCAGCTGAGGGACTCACCCACTAGCCAAGTGTGCGACGTGAGTCGGCCCAAATTAGTCAAGACAAAGCTATGGAACCAGGTTAGCAACCAAAAAAATAAGATCAGATTTAGTGATTATCAATTTAATCCTGTTTCCTTCTTTGTTAGGTAAACTGTGTCTGTGCATATCTATATGATACTTTGCAATAAGTTGGGTTCGATCCCAGGAACCAAATACAGATATGGTGGCTAAACTCAGTCAACAATTAACAACTACTACTGAAAAAAGATAAGAAAATGTAGTTACTATAACGCTGAGTTGAGTTTGGACTATGTAGAGCTTGTTGTGCCATAGGTCATGCTCAAGTATACTTGAGCAAAAAACTGTCGAACTCCTCAAACAGATCCGGATGGTCCTTGAAAAGATAAGCAACCTGAAAGCAATGAAACAAACAAGAAGATTATGTGGCTGCCGACGAGCCAATGAACACAGGATAACAACCGAAGCAAGGCATATTACCCTGTTATAGACCTCAATCAAGTCCCACTTCTTCTCCCCGTACCTGTTCAATACATCCAGGAAAGATATATAAACATGCTCCTCATCCCGGAAACGTACCTGCAGAGTGTAGTTCAACAAACATGGCCATCATTTATGTTAAGCATTCGAGTTCGGTTCTGAATTACTAGGTTTAGTTTCAGTGTTCCACCTTTAACTTGTTTACATAATCGATTAAACTAACAAATGCATCAGGCACTTCCGGAGGAGGGGTGTTTACAAAACTGATTGCACTAACAGATTCAACAGGCATTTCCGGAGGAGGGGTGTCCTCGTCGGGGGTAATTTCGTATCCATTTGGCAGGAAGGTATTGAATCCATCAATGAAGTTGTTATGCCCTTTGAGTAACTCTTTCACTTGGGTAATGACGCTAATTACATCAGTCCTGCAAGAAACAAAGCAACAATTCATCACCTTTCATATTCACAAACAAAATCCGATCGATTTTTCTAATCGTCGGTCCGCTCGAAACGGGATACCTTTGATCCATGAAATCCTTCACGACTTGATGGAACATGTCGTACTTCTCTGTTTGATCATGAAACAACTCCCTCGCTTCCTTTAGATACATCTCTAACTCGGCTTTAATCGAGTCTTGTGATATGCACTTGTCCCTCCAACACCTCCTCCTCCCGCTCCGCCTGCCGTGCTACCTACATGAGGCACTTGGTTTTGGCCATTCCTTAGTATGTAGAAACAACGAAGGAAATTCAGAACCACAGCAACTTCAACAATGCCAAGTGCAGATCTTACTTAATTGAATGATTAAAGAATCACAAAACCCAGTATAACGATTCAAGCAAAACATTGCAAATCAAAAACATTTAACGAAACACTGAATTCAAAGTGATGAACAAAACAATCCCTCATGCAAATCCAACTAAATTCTCAGTCAAATCTCACCCAAAAACAAAACCCACCATTGAAGCTGACAACAATAACTAAGCAACAATAGAAAAAGAGACTTTAATATAAAGCAAAACCAACTGTAGAACGGAGGAATGAACAGAGAAAAAAGCAACTTACAATGCCGCCGTTATTGGCCGCCCCATCCCTGTAAACACAAAAACCGAAAGAAACTAAAGAGTGAATTGTTTTCATATTGGAGTAATCTTTGAAGAAATAGACTCATTTCAAGAATTGGATTGAAGAAACTTACTTTCAAGATCTTTCACGAAGAAAATACAAAGAAACTAATCCAGTTCAACTTTTCTTTTTTTCCTGATCCTTTGTGTTTCGAGCGCTGAAATGTGCTGCGGTTTCGACCTTTGATCTAAAGCTTGAAGTTGAAGGCTTTGGGTATAAAATAGGATTAGGGAGGGTGATTTGGCCCGATTCCGATAAGTAACGATCTGATCCAATTTTATACTAGAATGGGGATTTTTTTTTAAAAAAAATAAACTACACCACATATCACTTAACTATAGTCGCTAACTCGAAAATATCACCGAACTTTTAAAAACTGCAAATCTAACACTGAATTTTAATTTGTGACTCGAAAATACCAATATGTTGTTCTCTTAACGTCCCCGTTAAGTCAAAACGAAGTCATTTTGGGCGACGTCGTTTAAGTGCGGCTGTTTTGAAGCATAATTTAGCCTAAAACGACATTGTTTTGTTGGAGGAAAAATATTAAAACTAAGCACTTTGAGGGGTTTGAACCCATGACTTTCAAATATAAGTGCTAAGCCTTAACCACTAAACCAACATGATATTATATAATAATTTTATATATCTCAAACTACTTGAGATTAATTCAAATTATTTTATAAAATAAATAATACTATAAATAACATTAATATATAAAAATATAAAATATTGTTATAAATATTTATCTATATGGATGTCATCATGATAAGAACTTTATCAAGGAGATTTGTTTTACTTTATAATTAGGAATATTATCTTCATTAATTATAGTTTAATGTATTATGTACTTCATGTGCTTATAAATAGATAATTTGATGAAGGCATTGTACACAAGTCTATATTGAGAATAATATAAATCTCCCTTTTTTCTCTCATCTCTTTGTTCTTTTATTCTTTTTCATTGTTCTTCGTTATTTTATTCACAACACGTTATCAGCACGATCTTGCTCAAACAACTATTAAAGCATTTTCGATCCAACTTTACAATTTGCCAGCCCTACTGCAAACAAAAGCACCAACAACGATATGGTTATCGCTAGTGTCGTCTTGCAGCTCTTTCCTTTGCATTTGCTCACCTACATTACCGGAAGGTATTGCTACAAATGTGAGATTATATTTAATATTTTTTCATATCAATAAGTTTTTAAATATCAATATTAGTTTTACTTTATTTGTTGATGAGAATTGATATTTTAACCTTGTTTTGAGTTTCACATGATATGGTTAAATGACTTGAAAAAGTCATGACTCAAGATAAATACAAATAATGTCTATTTCAAAGATTACACCAATCAGGACGGATTTACTTCTAAGACGATGGTTATATACCACAACACAATTAAGTAAAATTTGTTTTCTTTGATTTATTTTTTCAGTCAATACTAACATCTTGTTTTGTAGCAATATATTATTGGTTACATCATATGGGGTAAACATGGATCGAAATCCCTAATTATCATAATTGACTGCTTCAAACATGGATCGAAGAAGAAGTATTAAAAGTTAACCAATAATTTTATTGCACTGAGTTTTGGTATATTGAATAGGTATCTTCCCATATTATTTTAAATTTAATTATTTATTGGATGTGGTAATTTAATTTGGTTAATAAATTATTATGCTTTTCCCTAGATGGATGGATATATAATAAATAAGTATATCTTATTGGATCAGCTTTATTTCCTTAAGTGAATGCAAGCATGATAAATTCATATTGATTACGAAAATCACTACCTAGTTAGTGAATATAACTCGACTATGTACTTCTCCCAAGTTCAGATTACAAAAATTCATTTTGATTCAAGAATTTTCATGGGAGGCATTCCCTGAAGCGAATGTAAACATAACATTAAATTTACTCATCGTCATTCCCTAAGTGAATGTGACATTATATAGCAGAAAGAATAAAAGCCACATTAACAGTTGTAGTTGTGGCCGAGGCCATGAATATAGACATGGACAAGATGGTCATTTCAGTAACACGTATACCCACCAGAAGTGGGATTATAAGGATCACAAAAGTGATAACCCACCAGAAGTGGGATTATAAAGATGACAAGAGTGATAAGATCATTATAAGTAAATGAAATCCTTTTTATTACAAATGCGATGTTATAAACCATTGGTCTCGTACTTGTCATACGCTAATTATTTGGTATGCATATTTTTTTCTACTATCTTATATTTTAATTAATTAATAAACACCATAATAATAATAAATCGGTTATATGTTTTGTTCTTTTAACACCTAAAACATGTTTTATATTAAAGATTTTGTTATATTAATGTAACGCCTAAAGCATGTTCTTTAATTAGTTAATATGTTCTTTATTCTGTTGGTTTAATCCAAGTATATTGGCTGGACATCCCGTTCTGCAAGGCTATTGGTCTTAAAGGAGGTTTCTAAAGGACCTTGTGAACTGGTTTAACAATGTTGCGTACGAGGATTAAATTTTTTGTTCTCATGATTACTTTGCTTTATGTTTATTTACTTTACACATTAATTATTTAAGCTTTATATATATATATTATGTCATTTATTTATTTTGTTTCACATGATTACTTATCAAATACAATCTATGGTGACGATTTATGCTTAGTAGAAGCATAAGATATATTTTTTCCATTTAAATGCAAGGGAAAATGTGAGTACTACATCTCAAAGTACTGAAAATATTGGAGCTCCAGAAGAGCCATAAGTGCTTGAGAGAAAGCACATTATGAAAAGTGCAAAATTGTAAATATTGTAATAATTACCGTTAATAGTAATAATATCGTCACCACTAAAAGTGAAAACTTTAAGAGAGCAATATGAGTTCGCAAAATAATCCATCGGAAATTATATAACATATGTTATCAATTGGCATATGAAATAAGTCAATGTGAATATAAGTTCTAGTAGCCAAAAAGTCAATTGAAAGCTCTAGAAGAGCTATATAATGCTACCAAAAGAATAGTTTTCATTGAAAGCTCCGAAAGAGCTAAATATATTCCTATTCAAAGGAACAATTTTTGGTGGACAATGTATTATCAAGTTTCAAAGAAATTTCTATTTCAAAATTTGTACCATGCATGTACAAGTGAGATTGAATCACATGATATGGTAAATCAGAAGTTTACAAATTTAGAAATATATATATATATACATATATAGTTAGCATGATTGGTTAGACCATCCTGATCAATAATGATGCGAAAATTATTAAGATTTATATGCACATTTCTTAAAAGAGCCTGAAGTTCTTGTGGTGCTTGTTCGCAAAGGAATTGATTAAATTTCACTTACTAAAAGAACCCGAAGTTCTTGTGGTGCGTGTTCTCTAAAGAATGGATTAAGATCCCACTTACCAAAAAGAACTTGAAGTTCTTGTACTAAAGTTGAGACTACATGTCTTGCATATCTGAAGAAAATATGGGCCCATATATCCATAAATGTGGAAAGTTTTTATATGATTTTAGTAGATGCATCTACATATGTATTATCAACTTACAACCAGAAGTTTGTGAGATAGATTCAGATTATGTAATGAAGACTATCCGTCTTGCTAAAGGTAGTGGGTTTACATTTTAGGTTATATCAATTGAAATAACTGTTACAAAGCCAATTGATTATTAAAAATATGGTTTAGCAAAATTTTAATTGGATGCATCCTCTTTAATAGCTAAACTATGAGAACAAAACATTTATTATCTATATGGTATTTCACATATAGCAACACTTATATGCATCAAGCCAATGGGTTATAATAAGCTCCCTAATATGATTGACTTTTGATCAGAAGTCATATTTCACATTTTAGAATTTCTAAATGTGCGATATATAGTTGAATTGATCCACCACACCGCACAAATGAGTATATAAAAATGTTGAGAATATATATTGAATATGAGTTTCCTTTTATGTTTAAATTCTTAAACATTAATTGGAGAATTATTTATGAGATGATTTTTCTCAACATTAGGGGGAGAGAATAATCAGCTGAATAAAGAAGTAAAATGAATTATCATTATCTAGATCCTCGTATATGAACCAAAAGTTCATAAGATAATTCATGTTATTATATGTCAACTGCCAGACATTTACTGACCTAATGAGAATAATCAAGTCTCATATACCAGCTGAAAATGCTCTAAATTCGAATTACATGTTAGAGCGAATCGATGTAAATCATGCCTAAAGCATAATAGTTGAAACTGGTTCCAATAATCAAAATTCTCGTAAATGGAAAGTAATATGAGATGGTCATATATTGGAGGCGGGTGCTCCTGGAGAGACCCAAGACATAACTAATAATAAAACTCTAGAAGAGTTTTAGGTACCTAAAATAAAGATTGAAAAGAGATCTCGACAAGTTATGTCAATACGAGAAAAGAATGAAACCGAAAAAGAAAAGTTGTCGACAATAATTTTACATAGAATACTCCTATAGAGGTAAAGAAACAAAATAAGGATCTTGCGTAGAAATCTATCCAGAAGTATAGATATTGAATTGACCAATGTAGAAAGACGCTTCGAACTTCTGAAAGATAAGTGTTTTGACCACCAATCCAAACACCTAAAGATGTAATGCAAGTGAGGAACAAATAAGTATTAGTAAATACGACTTGAATTATGATTTATGAAGAATTCTAATTACTTCACGGTGAATGTAATTATTTTGGCGGTTATAATATTTTATATACGTGTGATTATTTTGTGGATCCCTATTTATCCTTGAAGGATTTTAAATGCAAAAACATTTGGAAATTTCTGAGAAAATTTGTTTAGATATGGCCCTTGAATATTTATATTTTGGCTCATTTGGTATAATCGCCTTATTGAGTACTTATTGAGGAAATATTATAAGAATGATCATATTTTCTTATGCATTTTATAAAAGAGTTTGGATCAAGATTCATTATATCATTAGAACTCTCGAAGAGCTTTGACTATCTCCTCAAATCATGTAGAAATCATTGTTATGCATGAGGCAAGCCAAAAATGTGTTTGGCTAAGACTATTGATCCAACATTTTCAGAAGATATATGATTTACTTTCACAAGATAAGTAAGATACAAGCTATCTTATGTGGAGATAATGTAAAATTTATATCTCAATCGAAATGTGGATACATCAAAGATGGCAAAATGAAACATATTGCTCCAAATTTTCACCCCTCACGATCTTCAAAAAAATAGTATTCAAGATTGAATTATGAAGATTCAAAGATCTTATGTGATATTTTCATGAGGGGTAGTAAATAAGCGTAGCACTCTTTTTCCCTTAACCAAGATTTTGTCCCAATGGGTTTTCCTAGTAAGGTTTTTAATGAGGCAACATGTTATGTGTATCAAAGATGTGTGCACTCTTTTCCTTTCACTAAGAATATTTTTTCCCACTGGTTTTTATTTTAGTAAGGTTTTAACGAGGCACATTATCTTCATAGACATCCCAAGGGGAATGTTATGAATATTTATCTATATGAATGTCTACCATGATAAGAACTTTATCAAGGATATTTGTTTTACTTTATCATTAGGAATATTATCTTCATTAATTAGAGTTTAATGTATTATGTACTTTATGTGCCTATAAATAGATGATTTTATATATTAATAATAATATAAATATATTACTTTTATAAAAAAAACCCAAAATATTCCAAAATATAATACATTTATATTATTATATAAAAACCCTAAACCTTACACTATTAACCCACAAACCCCAACCTTCAAACTTAAACCCTAAACCTTAGAGTTTAAGATTTAGGGTTTAAGGGTTTTTATATATTAATTTTATGAATATTTTGGGTTTTTTAAAAAATAATATATTTATATTATAAATAATATATTTTTGTTGAAATTATATAAACTTAAGCATTTGGTTCAACCAAATTATTTTATGAAAAAAATTATAAATAATATTAATATATAAATAATATAAATATATTATTTACATATATATGCTTTTATGTATGAATAAGTTGAGGCGTACCATTTTGACCGAAGCGCATGCTAGCCCTTTTGCTATAAATCCCGGTAGTACTAAGATGTATCGTGGGTTGAAGGAAGAGTACTATTGGGTTGGGCTGAAGAAAGATGTGGATGACTTTGTTTCTCGATACATGGTATGTCAGCGGGCGAAAGCTGAGCATCAGTTTCTATCCGGGTTGTTGCAACCATTGAGGATATCAGTTTTTATCCGTGGATTGTTGATCGGTTTACGAAGTGTACGCATTTTGTGCCAGTGCATACTATGTATACCTTGGATACCTTGGATAGGTTGGCGCATGAGCCGTGGCTAGACAGTCTGCAGCTCAGACTAGAGATAACAGAGTTACAGCCGAGGATTATATACATCTAACACCAATAACCAGAGAGGTAAAGATTATATACATCTAACACTTTAGAGAGGTAAAGATTATATACATCTAACACCAATAACCAGATTCAAACAATCTGAAACTTCACAACTTCTCACTCGTAACTTACGGTACACTTGCACTCTCAACAACCATGTACGGTAAAAACTTTATCTAGCAGGAGATGCAATTCTAATTACCATCTAAAGCAACAACAAACCCAATATTTAATAAGATGTACATTCTCAATAACCAACCCATTACACAACCAAAGAGCTAAACAACTAACAAAAATAACTGGAATCTAAACAAAGCTTAATTACCCGTCATATCCTCGGCTGTAACTCTGTTATCTCTAGTCTGAGCTGCAGACTGTCTAGCCACGGCTCATGGGCCAACCTATCCAAGGTATCCAAGGTATACATAGTATGCACTGGCACAAAATGCGCACACTTCGTAAACCGATCAACAATCCACGGATAAAAACTGATATCCTCAATGGTTGCAACAACCCGGATAGAAACTGATGCTCAGCTTTCGCCCGCTGACATACCATGTATCGAGAAACAAAGTCATCCACATCTTTCTTCAGCCCAACCCAATAGTACTCTTCCTTCAACCCACGATACATCTTAGTACTACCGGGATTCATAGCAAAAGGGCTAGCATGCGCTTCGGTCAAAATGGTACGCCTCAACTCATCATCTTTAGGCACCACAATTTGTCCCTTAAAACACAACACCCTATCATCATCAAAATGGAAATCCGTAGGATTCCCATCCATGATATAATTTACATGCGGAACCAAACTCTCATCATGTAGTTGCCTCTTGTTAATCAACCACGACAAGGACGGTTTCACTTGCAACTCAGCTAGTAACCCTCCGTCACACGTCACACTCAATCGGACGAACATAGCTCTCAACTCTACAGTAGCCTTCCAATTTTAGGCATCTGCTACAACGTTAGCTTTGCCCGGATGATACTCAATGGTTAGATCATAATCTTTAAGAAACTCTAACCACATTTGTTGCCTAAGATTCAGCTCCTTCTGGGACATCAAATACTTCAGACTTTTATGATCCATATAAACCACACATTTCTTGCCATAAAGGTAATGCCTTTAGATTTTCAAGGCAAACACAACTGTGGCATGAGTAGGGTAATTACGTTCATGCACCTTCAACTGCCTAGATGCATATGCAACTACCTTACCTCCTTGCATCAACACGCAACCAAGCCCAACATATGACACATCACTATAAACAACAAACTCCTTTCCCAATTCAGGTTGAACCAAGACTGGAGCTCGCGTCAAAGCTTCCTTCAACCTTTCGAAAGCTTGAGGTCTATCTTCCGTCTACTCAAACCGAACATTCTTCTGCAACAACTTGGTTAAAGGCGCAGCCAAACTAGATAATCCTTCCACGAACGTACGGTAATAACCAGCCAACCCAAGGAAACTTCAAACTTCTGTCACAGAATTAGGCACCTTCCAACTCATCACAGAATCAACCTTGTGCGGTCAACACAAATTCCTTCGGCCGACATAACATGCCCAAGGAAAATAAACTCCCTAAGCCAAAACTCACATTTGCTTAACTTGGCATACAACTGATTAGCCAACAATGTCTAAAGCACAACCCGCAAATGTCTATCATGATCCTCCTCGGTACGAGAGTACACAAGGATATCGTCAATAAACACAACCACAAAATGGTCCAAAAACTTATAGAACACATGACATCATGTCCATGAAAGTATCCGGTGCATTGGTCAAACCAAACGGCATCACTAAAAACTCATAATGTCCGTACCTCGTACGAAAAGCTGTCTTGGGCACATCCATATCCTTCACCTTCAACTGGTAGTACCCCGACCTCAAATCTATCTTAGAAAACACCAAGGCACCCCTGAACTGATAAAAAAAATCATCAATCTGCGGTAAGGATACTTGTTCTTTATCGTCAACTTGTTCAGTTGCCGATAGTCTATACACATCCGCAATGTGCCATTTTTTTTCTTTACAAACAACACCGGTATTCTCCACGGTGAAATCCTGGGTCTAATAAAACCTCGGTCAAGCAACTCCTGCAGTTGCTTCTTCAATTCTTTTAACTCCTTCAGGGCCATGCGATACGGAGCAATAGACACTGGTGCCTTATCGCAAAGACTTCGAAGCCAAACTCAACCTCACCGTCTGGCGGCAACCCCGACAACTCTTTCAAAAAAATACCCTGAAACTCACATACAGTACGAATAACCTGTACCCTCAACTCCTTTGAACCAGGATTCATAGCGTATGGCAAGAAAGCCTAACAACCAGAATCTAACATTTGACTTGTTTCCAAAGCCAAAATAGCATTAGACAAAAACTTGACATTCTCACCAACAACTACTACCACAAAATCATCCGATAACCTCAAGGATATTCGTTTGGTCTTAAAATCCACCACAACCCGATGTTTGGTTAACCAATCCATACCCAAAATCACATCAAACCATGGAATGGCAACTCCATCAAGTCCACAGCAAACTCATATCCCCGAACCATCAGCGGACACCTACGATACAACCTCCTAACCACGGTCGTCTCCCCAAGAGAACTAGTCACTCTAACACCTACATCAAGAATTTCAACAGATATATCAAGCAACTGTGCATGCTCACTTAAGATGTATGAATGGGTAGAACCATAATTAACCAAAAAATACAACGGAAAAAACTGTAAGGTAAAAATACCTGCAATCACATTGGTGTTATTGCAACCCTCTCGGTGCACATACACCCTAGCTGCTCCATCTCCCTCATGCTGGATAGCAACAGTATGGGCCACAGTCCTCTGCCCACCATCTCTACCCTGAAAAGGTCCACGACCATGACCACAGCCTCTTTGCGAAGCTACAACAGGTGCAACACCCTGTCCACCTCCGGCCAACAAAGGACAATCACGTCTCAGATGGTCGCCAGACCCAACTCTAACAAGCATTCGCCACAACAGGCGCATGTGCCTGACCCTCCCTAGCCAAACGAGGGCAATCTTGCCTCAAATGATCTCAGGATCCACAAACCCAACAAGTGTTAAACGGTGCTCTAACCTGGGCACCCTGCCCCTGGATTCCACATCCAGTAACACCTCTGCCATGCCTCGACTCTGAGAAAAACCTCTGATCACGGTGTCTCTTGGCCTGAACACCGCCACCAATAGACTAAAGCCCCGAGACCTAGAAGCCAAACCCAGATTCTGTTTAACATTATTAGCTCGTAAAACCAACACATCAAAATTTGTGTAATCAGCAGCAAGCATGTATATCTTAACCTCCTGCACGAGCCAGTAGCGGAAATGATCACATCATGTATGCTCGTCGGGAACTAACTTAGGTGCATACTGGCTCAATCTCACGAACTACACCTCGTACTCAGCAACAGACATACTACCATGTACCTCATCTTGATATCGGACTCTTAGATACTTCTTTCGGAAAGCACCACAAAAGAACTCCCAGGTTACATCCTCGGTCTCCATACCAGATATCGTGGTAGTCTAGTATGTATACGCATCACCCTGTAACAGAGACACAACACAACCTAGCTTACGGGCATCCAAATAGACCATCTGGCCCAATATCCTCTTCGTACTGGCCAACCATCCCTCAGAAGCCTCAGGCGACAAGCCTCGAAACTCAACTTCGCCCAAATAGTGAAGATGCTTTAGCGGCAAACCCTGCCCAACTACTGGTGGTGTCGGCACATGAACACCCACAACTGCTGCCTGAAAAGTACCGGTCATAGCCTGAATCAACGGTGCCATATTACCTATCCCTGGCTGTAGCGATGTCCCTTTTCGTATCGCTAAAGAAACGAGGATTTTCGAAGTGTTTTTTGAAAGGTGTTTGTAATTTTTTGATATAAAATATTTATTTCGTGGGGTTTTTAAAAAACCGCATTTAAAAAAATGGAGTCACCACCGGCCACTTAGGTAGGCCGGACACCATAAAACCAGAGATTAAAAAACTATTGGGTTCGGGAGTCGGTTACGGATGGGGAAGGATTAGCATCCCCACACTGCCCAAAATTGGTACTTTAATAATTACCGCTTTATTTATATTGGATTTTCTGGATTAAAGTGACGATTAGCTTAAAATTCGGTCATAATTGCGAATAAATTTTAAGGGCCCCGTTATCCGAGAATAAACGCCCAACCACTATCACTACGCTTGATACTGGCCCCATTTACGCTCGGATAAAAGGGCGCCGCATTAACAAGTTATATCTCGATATGCAATCTTAGTGGCAAAAATATAAAACATGACAGATAATTTAAAGACAGTAAATATTCACATAATAGAATGCTAATCTAGCATAAATAAAATACGTAATTAAAACACACATATACATAACAAGCTTAATAGTAGATAAAAGCAAATTTAACATGTCACAATAACAAGGCAGGAATAAACACGTGTGTAGACGAACATATATTTCAAGAAGACATACATATTAGAAATAAAATATATTTCTACATATATGGAACAATATATTATACATAAAAAGAGGACACACTAACACGTAACCTAAAGATCAAGAGAACATACAATACATATAAAAATACAAAACATGCCGTGTACGAACCAACTAGAACATAACATGCTTAATACGAATAATCGGGCAAAAAGATACATAACTATCATAAACTTAACACACATATACATGTAGACATAAAAATACAACGCATATACGAGGGATATATAATAAGGTAAAATACTACATCAACATATACGATTATAGTACGAACATGAATATTTACATGGAAACAGGACTGAAATGAAAAGAAATAAACATTAGTGGCAAAAATTAAAGGATAATAACATGCAATTTAAGGACGAAAATACAAAATAGCCAGAACCTAAAAGGATCAAAACTGTAATTAGACCAAGGGGCAGACCCGAAATGAAAAATTCAAAAACGTTGGATGGTTAAAGGGATAATTTTACCATTTAAAAACTGATTCAGTGTAATTTAGGGACTGGATTGCAAGATTTTGAAATACAAGGGGGACCAGAGTTGTAAATATACCATGCGGCGAGACAGAAACGAAAATGTTGAAAGAGCGGAGGGATTTAGTACGCAATTTACCCATTTCACAAAATAATAATCCCTGTGAAACCCCCTTTTTTAGGCCGGAACCAATTTCCCCCGATTTCTTTCATTTTTTCAGTTTTAATAACCATCCTCGTTCTTCATTTTCTCTCAACTCAAACCCATGAACCCAGAATTCGGTGGCCGGTCGTCGTATTCTCTGCCGTCGGCCACCGCTAGCCGGCGCCGGCGACCCCCAAATAACACACCAAAATGACCCTTCCTTTACCCTCAACACGAATCCGAGGTTGGATTCAGAGAAAAAGCCTCTATTTGCCCTAGATCTAGGAAATACGAAACGAAAAAAACCCCATCTTTTTTGTTTTCGACCCAAAACGAAGCCACAAAGGGGTCTCCCACTCCTTTCAGTTCACCACGTTCGGCTTGGGAAAGCCGAAAAGGCTTATCACTGGTGAGGGGAGATCCACCGACGGCGAAGGTAATGACTTATAACCCTCTTTTTTTTGTTTTTTACTACCTATCTTTTTTGTGTATGCATGCAACAAAAAAAATAAGAAAGGAGACGAGTATTTACCACTGGACTGTTTTTTTGTATTTTTCTTTCGATTATAACTTGACTCGTTCGATTACAACTGGTTCGTTCTTACAAAATGATTTTTCATACATATATGCCTGTCTTTGGTTTGGTACAAGTAATATAATATTTGCTTCTTTTTCAGATCTGGACTGATAACTGACATATTTCTTTTCTTGCTGTGTTTTGACATGTCTGAACGCGGTGGTTGAAGATCGGCATGGTGCAGCATGGTGGCGGTGTAGGGTTATGCCTTCGGCCAGAGGTGTTATCGGCCGTTAGATCAGATCTGATCTAACGGTCGGGATGGCTTGAAGGATGAACGGCCCAGATGAAGCCTCAATTGGTGAAACGGCTCCAGATCTTGCCACGTGGGGCTCAGCAGTCGAGGGGTCAGAGCGCGTGGGGCTCACGCACGCGTGGGATATTAAAGAGTCCGCGCGTGGCACTCGAACGGTCCAGACGTGTAGTGCACGCGGCTGGCAGATATTTTTGTTCCTTTCTTGGATCGTGGCCGTTGGATCAGATCTTGATCCAACGGCCCATAGTCACCTGCACACAAAATAAATGTAATTAAATAGGGTTTGGGTTTGGGCCAACCGGGCCTTGTAATAATATTAGATTTGTAATTGGACTTGGACTGCAATTTATTTATTTGGGTTTAATATATTTTTTGGATTTTCATTTTATATTAGCCCGATAATATTAATATTAATATTATAATTATAACAACAATACACCTACAACAATACATACGTATATACCTATGCAAACATTAATTATAACATACCAATATACATACATATATAATCATACACATAATTAACATAACATCTACACATATTATCCAAATACGCTCATACTAACTATAGGTACATGCGTGACACACGTACCGTTAATACGTATATATACATAGTTTATAATATACATCCACACATATATTAATAACACTCATGCACATAATAAACATATAATATATTACAATGTATACATGCAACACTAGTATACTAACAATTATACTAATATGTATTTACAGACCAGATGAAAATGAGTGATTATAGTTGCCCCTCTTTGCTTGTTCCCATGGAATGGGAACAAAGCAAAGATTTCATAAGCACTCATTTTTATCAGACTTCCCTGTTTGTAGCTTTGGAAACACATGTTCTTTTGGAACTCTCCGCTCTTCCTTAGCTGAATCTTCAGGCTCGCAAGTTCTTCCTATATAGAGCTTCGTCACCTTCTGATCTTGGAGCTACAGGCTCTTCCTATATAGAACCCTTCACTCTGAAGCCTCGAGTTATGAGTCCCTCCTATATAGAACTTTTCACTTCGAGACAGTACAGCTTGGAGTCCTTCCTATATAGAACTCTTCGCCTTCAACGCTGGTTTCTCCTATATAAAACCTCTTGCGCCGCTGATGGATTCTTTCAACTGGGAGTTCCTCCTATAGAACTGCTAGTCTTCAAACCCTGGAGCCGTCAGTCCTTCTTACATAGAACTTTTGGCGTCAGAAAACTCAGAGCTACAGGTTCTTCTTATATAGAACCTTTCACTCTAAGACAGTGAAGCTCGAAGCCTTTCCTATATAAGACTCTTCGCTTTTGACACAACAGGTTTCCTATATAACCTTGTGTGTCATAGGTGAATTCCTTCAACTGGGAGTTCTTCCTATATAGAACTGCGAGTCTTCACCTTGGAGCCGTCGGTCCTTCCTATATAGAACTTTTGGCGTCTGAAATCTTAGAGCTACGGATTCTTCCTATATAGAATCTTTTACTCTAAGACATTGAAGCTCGGAGCCCTTCCTATATAGAACTCTTCGCTTTCGACACAGCAGGATTTCCTATATAATCTTGTGTGTCATGGGTGAATTCCTTCGACTGGGAGTTTTTCCTATATAGAACTGCTAGTCTTCACCCTGGAGCTGTCAGTCCTTCTTATATAGAACTTTCAGCTTCTGAAGCCTCGGAGAGGAGGATTCTTCCTATATAGAACCTCTCTCTGGAGCTCGGAAACATATGGCTTTTGTATGTAAGACTACTGTCTTCTCATTTGGGATTCACACCACGATGGCCATCGATGTCTCTCTGAATCTGCAGGTACCTGTCTGAGATAAAACAAAATGCTATGACAAATGAATTGACATGCTCCTAATCCTAGTGATGTCTGACTATTCATGATGCATGAGTGCCAATATCTTGGTGGGCTTGTTTTGGTCCTTATTCGATCTTGTTGTTCACTTTCTCCTTTCTCATGGGCGTCGATACCCCACTTCACTGTCAGGTTCAACCATTCCAACCTTTCTTTTTCTCCACTTACGACTTGGAATTCTAAAGTGCCCTTTCAGGTTTTCACTTTGGAGAGAGTTTTTTTTAGGGGTGCCCTTCTGGGTTTTCACCCAAGAGATCTCTCTTGTTATCTCGCATGCTTTCCTTGAATAGACAGGACGTACGCCATTGGTCATCTTATCCGGTTGTTTGAAGCTTTCCGCCTTCCCTATCAACAGTCGTTATGTAGGGAGCTAGAGGGCGGAGTTAACATCATTTTCTTTGATCACCTGCATTTTTAAGGTTAAATCACAGTAATGCTCTGAAATCTCTTGTTTCACTATAAGCCTATGTTAACTTATTTGACTGAAATTAACAAGAAGGCAAAGAATGGATGCTCAAAAACACGGTTTTATTACGATTAAGGGCTTGGGACATCTTAAAAAAGAAAGGTATGACACACATGAGAAAAAAAGAAAAGTTAAGTATGAAATACAAGATCCCTCATTATCTTCGATATGAATGATACATGATCCTGTCAACCGGTATAGAATTTTTTGCCTGAAGCCTCCTCTTCATGATGTTTATGGGGATACCATTCTCTTCGGATATTCAACTTTTCAATTTACCCGAGCCGCCCTTTACGGGTTTTCAACTCGGGTCCTCCATTTGCTTCAAGACGCCCGGTTTCGGGTTTTCGCCCTGAGCTCTCCATTTTGTGCTTTTTTTATTATTTTTCAAAGATAGTATTTCTTAACGACATCAGAATTTACAGGGTTTTTCAGCTCGTCTCCATCCATTTCTGTTAGGATCAGGGCTCCTCCTGAGAAGGCCTTTTTTAAGATGTACGGTCCTTCCCAGTTGGGCATCCACTTTCCTCGAGAATCTTTCTGGATAGGGAGGATTTTCTTGAGCACCAGATCCCTTTCTTTGAATTCTCTGGGGCGCACTTTTTTATTATATGCCTGCATCATCCGCTTTTGGTACATCTGACCATGACAAATGGCCTTTAGTCTCTTTTCGTCAATGAGATTTAGCTGGTTGAGTCTGGCCTGCACCCATTCAGCTTCTTCCAATTTTACTTCGTTTAAGACCCGGAGAGATGGGATCTCTACCTCGATGGGAAGTACTGCTTCGGTACCATACACCAATGAGTAGGGTGTTGCCCCCGTTGATGTGCGAATGGACGTCCTATATGCGAAAAGGGCAAACGGAAACTTCTCATGCCAATCCCTGTAGGTATCAGTCGTCTTTGCTATGATCTTCTTTATGTTCTTGTTTGCTGCTTCCACTGCTCCATTCATTTTAGGGCGATAGACTGTGGAATTATGGTGTGTTATCTTGAATTGAGTGCACATGTCCATCATCATTTTGTTATTCAGATTGGAAGCGTTGTCGGTGATGGCCCTTTCTGGCAATCCATATCGACAAATAATCTCCTTCTTTAAGAACTTACATACTGTAGTCCTTGTGATGTTGGCATAAGACGCAGCCTCTACCCATTTAGTGAAACAGTCTATGGCAACCAAAATGAAACGGTGTCCATTGGAAGCTTTCGGATGGATCTGCCCGATGACGTCCATGCCCCACGCCGCAAAAGGCCTCGGAGAATTCATGGTGTGTAAAGGCGATGGGGGTGCGTGAATCTTGTCAGCGTAAATTTGGCATTTGTGGCATTTCCTGGCGTAATCGATACAATCTCCCTCCATGGTCAACCAGAAATAACCATATCTCATAATTTTTCGGGCTATAGACAGCCCGTTGGCATGCGTTCTACAGAGCCCATCATGTACTTCGGCTAAGATCTCCTTCACCTCCCGGGCATCCACACATCTCAACAATGTCTGATCATGACTTCTCCTATATAGGATTTCCCCATCTAGGACATATCTTGTTGCCATTTTTCTGAGTGTTTTTCTGTCATTGTCGTTTGCCCCTTCTGGATACTTCCGAAGCTTGACATATTGCAAGATGTCATAGTACCATGGGTTTCCATCGATCTCTTCATGTACATTACAACAATGAGCAGACCTTTCAAACGTATGCATCTCAATGGGCTTCATTTCTGCCCCAGTGTTTGTTTTAAACATGGATGCCAAAGTTGCCAAGGCTTCTGCCATCTGATTTTCTTCTCGGGGCAGGTAATTGAAGCTGACCTTTTCGAACTCTTTGGTGAGCTCTTGGATCAATTCGTAATATTTGACCAACTTTGGGTCCCTGGTTTCCCATTCCCCGCGCAATTGGTAAATTACTACGGATGAATCTCCGAATACTCGAAGTTCTTTAACTTTTCTCTCAATAGCTGAGTTCAGTCCCATAACGCAAGCTTCGTATTTAGCTATATTGTTTGTGCAGAAGAATTCTAATCTGCTGGTGAAAGGATAATAGACGTCCTCAGGAGAAATTAGTATTGCTCCTATCCCATATCTGAGGGCATTAGAAGCTCCATCGAAGTAAAGTTTCCATGATTTATCATCTGAAACCTCTTCTTCAGTTGTAATGCACATCAAGTCTTCGTCTGGAAAATTAAAGTTCAATGCCTCATAGTCGTCCGAAGCACGACTAGCTAGGAAATCTGCTACGACACTCCCTTTTACGGCTTTCTAGTTAACGTATACAATATCGAATTCAGATAAGAGCATCTGCCATCAGGCCATCCTTCCCGTTAGTGCTGGTGCTTCCATTAAGAACTTCAATGGGTCTAGCTTAGATATCAACCAAGTAGTATGGTACAACATATACTGTCTAAGCCGCTTGGTAGCCCAAACTAGAGCACAACACAGCTCCTGCACTGGCGGGTACCGTGTTTCGTAATCATTGAATTTCCTGCTTAGGTAATAGATGGCTTGCTCCCTTTTTCTTGACTCATTGTGTTGCCCCAATACACATCCCATTGAATTCTCAAAAACTGTAAAGTAGAGAATTAATGGTCGACCTGGTACTGGTGCGACTAAAATTGGAGCATTTGTTAGGTACTTTTTGACCTTTTCTAGGGCTCTTTGACATTCCTCGTCCCACACACCAGGATTATTCTTTCTAAGAAGTCTGAAGACCGGGTCACATTGGTCGGTTAATTGGGAAATGAAACGAGAGATATAATTCAACCTCCCCAGGAAACCGCAAACTTCCTTCTGAGTGCGGGGTGGTGAGAGATCCTGGATGGCTTTCACTTTATCTGGATCAATCTCAATCATTCTTCTGCTTACCACGAACCCTAGGAGTTTTCGAGAAGTAACGGCGAAGGTACACTTGGCAGGATTGAGCCTCAGCTGGTACTTTCGTAGTCTTTGGAATAGTTTTCTCAAGTTCTGTAGGTGCTCTTCCTCTATTCGGGATTTGGCAATCATGTCGTCCACGTATACTTCTATTTCTTTGTGCATCATGTCATGGAAAAGAGTCACCATGGCTCTTTGGTATGTTGCCCTCGCGTTCTTTAACCCAAACGGCATCACTCAATAACAAAAAGTGCCCCACATGGTTATGAACGTGGTCTTCTCCATGTCGTTAGGGTCTATCTTTATCTGGTTGTACCCTGAGAAGCCGTCCATGAATGAGAACCATGAATGCCCTGCAGTGTTGTCAACCAGCGTGTCAATATGTGGTAAGGAGAAGTTGTCTTTAGGGCTGGCTCGGTTTAGATCCCTATAATCTACACACATACGAACTTTCCCGTCTTTTTTTGGTACCGGTACAATGTTTGCAACCCATTCGGGGTATTTGGCTACCTCCAAGAATCCAGCATCAAACTGCTTTTTCACTTCTTCTCGGATTTTTATCAACATATCTGGTCTCATTCTCCGAAGTTTTTGCTGTATTGGTTTGTACTCCGATTTTGTTGGCAATTTGTGCACCACTATGTCGGTATTCAACCCTGACATATCTTGATAAGTCCAGGCGAAGACATCCTTGAATTCCTGAAGTAGGGTTATCACTTCGTGCTTGGTTTTTGAGGAAATCGTCGTTCCTACTTTTATTTCTTTTCTCTCTTCTTCAGTCCCCAAGTTTACAACTTCTGTTTCTTCTTGGTGGGGCATGATCTGCCTTTCTTCGTTGGACACCATTCTCTTTAACTCTTCTGGGACCTCACTTTCTATCTCATCATATCCTTCCTCAATTCCCTCTAAGACCTCAGGGCATTCAAAATTCACTCCAGGATCAGATCCGGTATCATTCATATCGTCAATCATGAGCGACATGCATTAAATGAGAATGAATTTTATTGGGAAAGAGAAGGCTTTATATGAAGGGAATGAACGTGAAGAATGCATGAATGAAATAAATGAAACTTTGGTCATTTTAGGAAAGTGGGGATATTTTCATTTCAATCAAAAAGTTAACATAGGTGCCCCATACAAGAGATCCCCATTGTTTACGGGCAAAAACAAAAGGTTGATTCGGAGCATTACTCTGATCTATTCCTAAAAACTACAGGTAGATCAATTCAGCTCCAGTTATCGAGTGTTTCCCCGGGACGGCAAGGGCGGATGTTGGTCAACATTTTGCTGCCTTGGTCTTTTCCAGCTATCATGTTGATGTACATCCCTCCAAATGATTCACTGAGTATCTCCTCCTGGTTGAGTACTTCATTTTCCTTAATTGCTTCTTCAACCCCTTGACCTGGCTGGTAGAATCCTCCGGAGACAAAAGTGGTTTTTAAACTAGGAAAATACATTGGTCTCCACGAAATGTCTTCTCCTTTAGACCTGGCTTTTCTTTGCTCCTCCTTTCTCTTATATTCATCTTTTCTCTGTTGGGCACTTGGTTGGTAACCCAGCCCAAAACGATCCTTCTTGGTTATCATATTCTTGGCTCTTAGGTTTCCTTGTAATTTCTTCCTCAGCCCCTTTCCTACTTTGGCTCCACGGCCCAAAGCTTCTGCGACGGTCATCTTGGTACAATTAGATAACCTGGGGTAGGGGATCCGACTTCCTTCCGAAACGAATGTGGCATTCACTAGTTCCAATGCTCGAAACGAGCATTCTGCAGCATCTTCATCATTTTGAATGTAGGGGGCGTTTGATGTCACTGAAGCAATAATCTCCTGCTCTGCCTCTACTGTGACCAATTTACCCTCGACTACAAATTTTAATTTCTGATGCAACGATGAGGGGACAACTCCTGCGGAGTGGATCCATGGTCTTCCCAATAGGCAGCTGTAAGATGGTTTTATGTCTATCACCACAAAATCGATCATATATTCAGTTGGTCCGATCAATAGGGGCACCTCAATTTTCCCCGTTGTTTCTCTTTGCGTACCATCGAAGGCTCTTATCGAATTGTGGCAGGGCTTTAGGTGAGAACCATCTATTGGCAGTTTTTGCAGGGTCACCATAGGCAAGACGTTCAATGCTGACCCGTTGTCGATCAGTACGCCCGGTACTACATACCCTTTGCAGTGGGTAGTGATGTTAAGGGCTTTGGTGGACCTCATTCCTCCCTCAGGGATCCCATCATCACTGAACGTTATATGATTATAGGTAGTGATATGCCCCACTATCATGTCTAGATTTGTCACAGAAATGTCCTGGGGCACAAAAGTTTGATTTAGCACTTTTAATAGCGTCTCCCGGTGTTTTTCTGAACTCAAGAGTAATTCCAGTACTGTGATCTTGGCCGGTTGCTTTCGTAGTTGTTCCACTACGTTGTACTCGCTATGTCTTAAGAACTTCAGAAATTCTTTGGCCTGGGCCTCAGTTACCGGCTCATTTATCTTTGGGGGAGGTTCTTCTCCAAATATCTGCGTGGGGCTAACTGTTGTATTCTTCCCCTTATCTTTTTCAGCTACTTTCAAGGCCTCAGAGGAATAACACCTGCCGCTCCTTGTGAAATGGTCTGCCTCACCAACGTTTACGTCGTTCTGGCTTTGTTGGTCTTTCAGCGTAAGTTCTTTTACCTGACCATGTTCTAGTTTTTCTGGCGTGGTCACATTTACAGCATAATTCCAGGGGGTTTGCCGCATATCTTTGAATGGGAATGGGGATGGTGCTGAAATGATGATCCTGGGACTCATCTTGTTGGTTTCTCCTTGGGAGGCACCTGCATTCCCTGGCCTGGGGGAGATGATAAAAGGTTTATCTTTCCCGTATTTAGATTTGGGGCTATCCGTCATGTGTACGTCCGACCCCTTCGTTCCCATGGGCTCTTCGAAGAATTCTATTTGCTTTTCGTTCATTAATTGTTGTACCAATCTCTTGAACTCATCGCACTCTTGGATATCATATCCTTCAGTCTGGTGGAATTCGCAATACACTCCACATCCCTTCTGCCTTGTTATCATGCCTTTGTCGATCACACGGGCCATGCATAACTGTTGAAATACCCATCGTAAAGGAGATTTGATTTCTGACACATCATCCTTAATCCTCCTGGTAAAGTATTCTTCAATAACATTTACCCCTCTACTCCCATGATTAGGCAGCGGGTTATTGGCTACATTCGGTTCTTCAAACTTCAATATCCCATAATCGATTAAATTATGCACAAGTTTTTTGAAAGCAATGCAGTTCTCAGTGGGATGTCCAGGGGTACCGCTGTGATAGTCGCAATGCGCATTCGGATTATACCAAGAAGGGAAGGGCGGATTGACAGGAGTAACGATGTATGGACGGACCAGGTCTGCTTCATACAACTGGGAATAAAGTTCTGAGTACGAAACAGGTAGGGGAGTGAAAGTTCTTCTCTCTTTCTCTTTTCTGGTGATTCTCTCATATCTTTGATTCGAGTTTTGTGTTTTTCCCACATGTGCTTGTGGCTGCGAGACTGTGAAGTTCTTCGGGGTGGTATAAGTGCTGGTGGTGTTTACTTCATTTCTCTTGCTATACTTCCGAGACCCTTCCCCGCCATCAATTATACCACTCTTAATTGCCAATTCAAGGGACTCCCCATTCCTGATTAAGTCAGCAAAGCACTGCGTTGTGTTATTAATGAGGCGATCAAAGAGTGCTCCTTTCAGAGTATTAACAAATAATGGCGTAATTTCATGTTCCGGGATGGGTGGCTGGATTTGGGCGGCCACTTCTCGCCACCTTTGGGCGTATTGCCGCAGGCTTTCGTTGGACTTCTGCCCCATATTTTCCAACATAATTCTACTGGGGGTCATATCTATTACATGCTTATATTGCTCAGTAAATGCTCTTGACAGATCTTTCCATGTCTTAACATTTGCCTTGCTCAACTGGGTGTACCACCGTAACGCTGCTCCAGTTAGGCTATCCTGGAAACAATGGATCAGTAGCTTTTCGTCCTTATGGTAGGCCGCCATCTTTCGACAGTACATTGTTATGTGTGCGGAAGGACATGTGGTTTCATCGTATTTGTTGAACTCTGGCGTTTTAAACTTTGGCGGTAGGACAAGATCGGACACCAGACTTAAGTCGCTAGCGTCATTTCCTGATTCTTCATTAGATTGCAACGTTTTAAATTTTTCCTCCATGAGGCGAAACCTCTCCTCCCACTTTTTCTCTACCTCGGTCTTGATCCTTTCAACCATGTTCAGGTCCGGCACTTCTTCTTCATAGAGTGCTTCAGCATCGAGGGGTTAAGTTTCAGGTGCCCTTATTTGAAAACTAGATGACATTCCTGCAGGGTCGATATACACCTTTCTAGTCGGGTTCAGTGCAGTTGGTTGAACCTTGTAGTGAGCTGGGGTACCCTCTGGCTCTTGAACGTTTTCTCCTTCCACTCTTTTTCCAAGACTCTTAGCCAATAATGCGGTTATGTCGGATACTATAGATGCTTGCGACTGCACAATCTGATCACTGAGGCTTTTCTGGGCCTCTTCAAGTCTTGTTATGTCAGATACTATAGATGCTTGCGACTGCACAATCTGATCACTGATTATCCTGTCTTCCATGAGCTTGCTTTGTAACCGGGTAAAGTATGGGTGATGAATGATTGCGGGTTAACTACACACAATGCCACAATATTCATAATGTTAATATGGTTGCAGGAAATAAATGCATGTATAATGATGCGAATGTCATGATGCAAATGCAAGAATGTATGCAGATAAGGTACTGATTCCGCTGGTAATCACCCTTTTGAACTACTTTCACGGGAATTAAAGGGTCTAGATTACAACAGAGTTCGTATTACAAAATAAAGATTCCTAATACAAAAGAGCTAAATACAACACAGAGTCTTATAGATAAGCTCTAGCTCTATCTCCTAATTTTCCAATTGCCCTGAGCAGCTTGAGGAACCTGGGAGCTTTTTCCATTTCCGGGACTATGAAAGGTCGGAGTGTTTCGGCCTCGACAGCCAAATCATTCACATGCCTGGCGACTCGTTGTATGTCCACCATCAGGTTTGCGTAATATTGGTCCCTATCCTGTACCATCCGGGCAGCGTCACGCAATCTCTTTTGCCAATAGGTGTCCCCTCCGGCTGCAACCTCCTCGAACACACTAATTCTTTCCTTGTAATCCTCAACAGTTGCTTCGAGGGACTCAATTCGTGCTCGTAACATGCTTACTTCGCGCTCTCTTTCTTGAAGCTCAGTGAAACCATTTCTGTGGCAGTACATTCGAAGGGAGTGTTCAACTTCCGCCACCTTTCCCTTTAATTTTCCATTCTGACTTTCGCTTTGCTCCAGACTTTGAATAGTGTCATCGTACAGTTTTTTCATCTCTAACAGTCTATTTCGGCTACTCATAGACTTTCTTTTCCATACAGCGACGCTTTCTTTCTCATGAAGGACAGCTTGTTTTCCCTTGCTGATTTCTTGCATGAATCTTTCCTTTTCCTGATCAATAGCCTTCTTGGAGGACCGTTTTTCTTCTTCCATAGCCATCCGGCAGCTTTCTATCTCTTTCTCAATCACTCTCTTGCTGATTTCTCTTCTTCTTCCACCAAACGGATACCATTCATTCTTTCTCTTTCCACAGCTATGAATTAACTCCGACCGGCCTTCTGTATTTTTGCTTGTAGTAGAAGGGCATCTTTTTGATAAAGAGCATTCTTGTCGCTCAAATCTGCATTTAATTTCTTCAATTGCCTAATGATCTCATCCCGCTCGTCAACCTCTAAGCTTGCCTTATAGAGCTCGCTCGCATGTTGGGTCTGTTGGATGTCTATTTTCCTTTTAATTTCTTCGAGTTCATTTCTTAAGATGTCAGCTTCAGACGGTACCACCCTTGTAAGCTCTTCGAGTGACACTGCTGGTCCTTGATCAAATTCGGGAATCGCATTATTAACCCTCAAACGTCTCCAAAGATCGTAGTCTGGGGTAGTCATGTGCTCGGTATCTCCTTCCACCCTGATCCGATAACAATGGTCCTAGGCCCTCATGATGGTCTGAATTTTTCCTTTGAACTCCCCTTTGAAAAGAAATTCAATTTGGCTTAATCTGGCGGTATTGGGAATGAACTATCATGATCCGAACTGTCGAGACACTAAAAGTGGAGCACAGGCGATCCCTCCATGCAATCCCAACATCATCAGCCAGTTGAAATCACCACAACTGTATAGAAAATAATTAACTTTACCGAGCCATGGGACCCTCCATGCTATGTCTTCATCTTGAATGTTCCTGAATAAGCTAGTCCACATTTTTGTTTTCAAATCCTCTCGCCATTCCTTTGCTAAGTATTCCCGTTAAGGCAAAAAACCTTGGAAGGATATCCCTGGCAGGACCCTCGTCGGTGTCTTCCACATGTGACTCTGAATCCATACTTGTAACAGCTGTGCGCATCCTCGAAAACGTCCTTCTTCATGTTTCCGGCTAGCATTTAAGGAAATGAAAGTCTCGACCAAGATTGTTGGTACTGGGTTTGCTTTCTGTTTTATCCGCTCAAACAAGTCCAGAATGGCTATGTCAATGTTCCCGAGTACTCTTGGAAAGATCACCAAGCCATATATTCCTAAAGCGAACAGGTCCACTTTCTTTGCCTCATCTGGATGTGTCGGTATGATGTCCCGAATACTTTCCCATGCAAAAACTGTATTGTCTCCTCGGATCTGAAGCAGGCCATTAACCCAATCGTCACTCATTCCCGCAAAGGTTTTGAGTTTCGCAGTGTAATTCTGTTTCCTCGGAGGCTTCGTGTAGATCCAATCTTCCTGAATATTTTTCTGGTTAAGTAAAGCAGTGTATTCTTCTACTGTAGGCATCATGTCCTGCCCATTGAAGGTGAAGCAGCAAAAAGTCAGATTCCAGAACTGGACTATAGCTCGGAGTAGGGGCTGGTTAACCCGAACATATAACAGCTGTGCAATGTCGCCATAACTATCGCAGAACAAGTCTTGTAGTCTTCGGTCCCATCTTTCCCAAATGCTTTGAAGATCCCATAAGTTGTTCTGTTGGAGACTCACATAGGTGTACCCTGCTATTACGTGTTCGTTCGGCAAACTGTCCCCTTGGGTTTTCTGGTTGACCTCTGACCAATGTCTGACTGACAAATTAAGTTCTTCTTTCCTAAGACACCTTTTTTCCATGGTGAAAGACTTTCTGATCAGGCAAACCACTTGATCCAGTACCTTTATGTGATGCAAATGTATGATGTATGAAAAAAAAGCAAAAGCGAATAGAAAACAAGTTAGTACCAGATAAAATTAATAAATATATAAATAAAAGGACAAAATTAAACAGAATAAACACACAAAACAACCTTATTTATCCCGTCTAAAACCTAAGGTTATCCGCATGGCTCTAAATGGGTAGGTTTCTATGTATTCTCTACATGCAGTCTTGGTTCTAGGAGGTACCCGAATTGTCCTTGATGTCCTCTACTAAGAGTAGCAAGGCCCCCGATCATCACCCATTATAGGCTCCTTTCAACCGGATTCAATTCAGGGGGACCCATTCGCTTATGCACGTACGAAGGAACGATATCCTTACGAAAGCATAAGGTACTCGAGCCCCGAAGGTACTTGCTAGGCCTATACGGGAGAACGATATCTCCACGAAAGCATTAGCGTTTTCCCCCCATTTAAAAAAACGGGTTTATATGCCATATTTTAAATGCGTTAAAATAAACGCGCAATTATAACCGAATGTTAATTTAATAGTCACTTTAATTCGGAACTTCTAATATTAATAAAGCGGTAATTATTTTAAAAGCTTGACTCTCATTTGTTTTTGAAAAATAAAAAATTGTCCCCAGCGGAGTCGCCATCTGTAACGATGTCCCTTTTTGTATCGCTAAAAAAACGAGGATTTTCGAAGTGTTTTTTGAAAGGTGTTTGTATTCCGTGGGGTTTTTAAAAAACCGTATTTAAAAAAAATGGAGTCGCCACCGGCCACTTAGGTAGGTCGGACACCATAAAACCAGAGATTCAAAAACTATTGGGTTCGGGAGTCGGTTACGGATGGGGAAGGATTAGCACCCCCACACCGCCCAAAATTGGTACTTTAATAATTACCGCTTTATTAATATTGGATTTTCCGGATTAAAGTGACGATTAGTTTAAAATTCGGTCATAATGGCGAATAAATTTTAAGGGCCTCGTTATCCGAGAATAATCGCCCAACCACTATCACTACGCCTGATACTGGCCCCATTTACGCTCGGATAAAAGGGCACCGCATTAACAATTTATATCTCGATATGCAATCTTAGTGGCAAAAATATAAAACATGACAGATAATTTAAAGACAGTAAATATTCACATAACAGAATGCTAATCTAGCATAAATAAAATACGTAATTAAAACACACATATACATAACAAGCTTAATAGTAGATAAAAGCAAATTTAACATGTCACAATAACAAGGCAGGAATAAACACGTGTGTAGACGAACATATATTTCAAGAAGACATACATATTAGAAATAAAATATATTTCAACATATATGGAACAATATATTATACATAAAAAGAGGACACACTAACACGTAACCTAAAGATCAAGAGAACATACAATACATATAAAAATACAAAACATGCCGTGTACGAACCAACTAGAACATAACATGCTTAATACGAATAACCGAACAAAAAGATACATAACTATCATAAACTTAACACACTTATACATGTAGACATAAAAATACAAGGCATATACGAGGGATATATAATAAGGTAAAAGACTACATCAACATATACGATTATAATACGAACATGAATATTTACATGGAAACAGGACTGAAATGAAAAGAAATAAACATTAGTGGCAGAAATTAAAGGATAATAATATGCAATTTAAGGACGAAAATACAAAATAGCCAGAACCTAAAAGGATCAAAAATGTAATTAGACCAAGGGGCAGACCCGAAATGAAAAATTCAAAAACGCGGGATGGTTAAAGGGATAATTTTACCATTTAAAAACTGATTCAGTGTAATTTAGGGACTGGATTGCAAGATTTTGAAATACAAGGGGGACCAGAGTTGTAAATATACCATGCGGCGAGACAGAAACGAAAATGTTGAAAGCGCGGAGGGATTTAGTACGTAATTTACCCATTTCACAAAATAATAATCCCTATGAAACCCCCTTTTTTAGGCCGGAACCAATTTTTCCCCCATTTCTTTCATTTTTTCAGTTTTAATAACCAGCCTCGTTCTTCATTTTCTCTCAACTCAATCCCATGAACCCAGAATTCAGCGGCCGGCCGCCGTATTCTCCGCCGTCGGCCGCCGCTAGCCGGCGCCGGCGACCCCCAAATAATACACCAAAATGACCATTCCGGTTGGGATGGCTTGAAGGATGAACGACCCAGATGAAGCCTCGATTGGTGAAACGGCTCCAGATCGTGCCACGTGGGGCTCAGCAGTCGAGGGTCAGAGCGCGTGGGGCTCACACAAAATAAATGTAATTAAATAGGGTTTGGGTTTGGGCCAACCGGGCCTTGTAATAATATTAGATTTGTAATTGGACTTGGACTGCAATTTATTTATTTGGGTTTAATATATTTTTTGGATTTTCATTTTATATTAGCCCGATAATATTAATATTAATATTATAATTATAACAGCAATACACCTACAACAATACATACGTATATACCTATGCAAACATTAATTATAACATACCAGTATACATACATATATAATCATACACATAATTAACATAACATCTACACATATTATCCAAATACGCTCATACTAACTATAGGTACATGCGTGACACACGTACCGTTAATACGTATATATACATAGTTTATAATATACATGCACACGTATATTAATAACACTCATGCACATAATAAACATATAATATATTACAATGTATACATGCAACACTAGTTTACTAACAATTATACTAATATGTATTTACAGACCAGATAAAAATGAGTGATTACACTGGCCCAGCCGGCGCAGGTGGTACTTGCTCCACTACCTTAGGTAGATTAGGTAGGGGTGGTGGCAACCCTCTAGGAGGTATAACATTCTCCTCAGTTTCTTGCCCAGTGGCATCAACAATCATACCAGATCGCAACTCTCTACTCGGTCACATCGTGCTAACAATATATCTAAGGCATGATAAACATTTCAAAACTACACCGTTAGGCCAACTTCAAGCAAGGATCCAAGACTTCCATCTCAATTTAAAACATTTCAGACTATAATAATAAGGCAATGGTTTCCTGTATTTCCCCCTCCCAACATGGCATAAAGCAATCAATGTAAATATCACAATCACCATACATAGCGAACAACAAGTACAACCCCCAACATTATCAGAACAGTTATACCAACATATATATCAACATGCATATTTAATCACTGGGTATAACAACAATGATATACAATCAAGCAACAACATACCAACCTTTCGTAACCTAGCTCTGATACCAACAAATGTAACCCCCTTGACTCGGCCTAGACGTCTGACCGAATCGAGAGAGCTATATTAGGTTTGTCGAAGCAAACCATAGAAAGGATACAGAAAGTCAGTCCTTTTTTTCATTTATCTTTTCTAGATGCACAATTATTATCCTATATGAACATACTTGCAGCAGGTGAAATAATAGAGGAAACGGGTCAAGGAAAAACCTTCAATTGCATAACATACTATCCATGGACTAAAATGTAAAACTTGACAATTTTAGGGACCATTACTGAAATTTAGGTTATCAATCCTCAATTAGTCAGGTTCCATGCCAGCATGTCAAATTTCATATTAAAATGATCATCCAAGCTCACACGATTTCATGTACAAACATTAGGGACCAAAACGTAAGAAAATAGAACTTCAAAAAATGCCAAAATAACTAAAATAACTAACATCGTACCGGTACGCCTGGACCTATAATGTCCATTTTCACTGGTTAAACATGCTTTTGAACATAGCAAAGCACTCTAGCATACTCCTAACATACATCCAACATATTCAAGGATCAAACCACACCACAACAACTCAAGTTCAACAACCATTCATGGCATCTTGCCTCAAATGGTAAACTAGAGGCATGCTTCATAAAAAATCATTCAAACAAAATATGAAAATTCAAACCATCACCAAAATAAAACCAAAATGGCCATTTACAAACTCATAGCAGCCAAACAAACTTGCTCAAACAGGGAGTTTAACAAATATCTCCCAAACAACAACAACAGAAACCCCATTGCCCTTATTACTTATAGTCTAGTTCCAAAACATACTTTGGTTATCAAGTCTTGTTGAGATCCCTTGCTTCCCGCTGCCTCCCAAATCTTTAGTTCTCTACATTGATGGACAAAGAGAGTGTAACCACACTGGGCTTAGTGAGGAGTGCTAAAAAACAACACACCATTTTCCATCAACACATTGAAAATCCCATTTCAAACCATGTTTATCAACGTATAAAACATCATGCCTTTAAAACCATGCACTTTAACACTTTCAAAACCAGCATACTAGACCATATGCAACATGTATCGTTAACCAACAGCAAATCCCATTGCTAAACCTCAATTTAAGCCTTCTCATGCATAACAACCATATGCAAAGCTTAAAGAGTAAACATGCATAAATCATATTATACAACATAAACCTTCCAATGATACATTAAAAATTATATTGGCTCATAAGTGATCATTAACCAAGTTCATTACCAAAAGAGTTCATTGGATACATGGATTCAACAAGTGTTTACCCAACAGTTCAAGCCATCTCAACCAGAAATAGCGATACAATCACAATCGCTGTACCTAACAACCAGGTACACTTTCAACCCACGGGGACACCAACCCCTTACCTTGGTTAGATGCTTAATCTACTAACGGGAGTATACGGTATTGTAAAACCCCTCTACCGTTAGGGTACTCGAATGGAGTTTTCGGTACACGGATCTAAACCCCTCAACATCCAAGGCGACTTATTATAGTGCACTACCAATCCTATGGACGGCCAACTATATCCGATAACAGTTTTAAAACCATATCACTTGCAAATATAATTAACCATTTACCATTGACCTTATTGTTTTCAACAAGCATTAAACCAAACGATTTTCCAAAGCAACATACTATGCTTTAACCACAAGTATAAACCATATACTTACAAGGATCACTTACCATGTGCATCCTTCAGCAATTCATGCTTAAAAACAGTATCTCAAATACTTAAAAACATGCTTAAACAGTAGGCTCAATGTAAATCAAAACAAATGCATAAGAACCATTTCATATTAGCACGACCGAGAAAGAAAAACCACTTTTACTTACTTCCGGGTTTAAAACAGTGTTTCAAGCTGAGTTTAAACTCCCATAAACCACCTTTAAAACATTCAAACACTAGAATCCACGTTCTCACTTGCCGATACGCAAAACCTTGATTCGCCAAACGTCTGAAGCCTCCAACGCTTCACCGGTCACCTCCGAATCAACCTCCTCTATTCTAAACACATTGCAACAGAGGATTAATGCATCTCAATGCATTCTAAACATAGCAACAACAAATCCTCACGAACTTCCACAATCCTCTCACAATTACCTAATCACAACAACCGAAAACATCATCTAAACCCTTCCAAACACAACCCAGCCACAAACTAACAATCTAACACTTCCCTAATCATCAATTAACACTTAAAAACAGGATTAATCCATCCAAATACTTCCAGCAACTACACAGCCACTACAACTCCACAAAAACACCAAACTAATAACCTAATCAATTAGAGATTCAAGAGTTTCAGGATTCCTTTATTAACGACTTAACAACATTATAAAACATCCATTATATGTTTAAAATAAATCCTCATCTCTGGAAAACAGATCCAATCCGGATCTTTTACTATTTCATCAATTTATCTCAATTAAATCCATTAAATCAAAATAAAAACACAAAATCATATTATAAACCATAAATCAAGGATCAAATACTTGGGAATATCGATAAAGAACTATTCAATAGAGGAGATCACGAACCTTACCCCTATTGTGTGATTTCTCCCTCAATTGGCTTGTTTAAAGCTAAAAAACACAAGATTTCAATAAGATTTTGATAAAACAATGATAAATAAACAATTACAAATCAAGAAATCAAGAATATAGGTCTCTCACCTCTGGAATTTGTTGAAAGCAAAAGTGTTTGGCAGAAAAGAAGTGGAGAGAAAAGTTACGTGAAATTGGTTTAAAAGAAATAACTAACTTAAATATCCAAAATCCCTTTTAATTAACTTTTAAAACACATGCTAAAATGATTTAATTGAACGGAGAAACCATCAAAAAAATCTTGGTAAAATATCCAAACCTTTACTTTTATGCCTGTGAAAATATCATATTTCATATGAAAAACAATGTTATTAATTCGATAAAATCATATAGGTCGACTTGTCGCAAGTCTTCCTAAATACGTTTTAAAACAGATAAATGCACTCACATTGTAGCTAGTACTAAATACCCGAATTTGAAGGGTATCACTCAATCTTTGATCCCTGACTTTCCTTTTTATTCAATTCAATCCTGAACTTTCCCGATTCTACGTTTACATCGAACATGCAATAAAAAGAACCGAATGTATATATTAGTATACCTTGACTAATTCGACATTCATTATAGGGAATCCATACAGTTCTTCAAATTCCAATTCATATCAATAACACATCAAGATTTCATTTAAACCCTCAAATTTTCATTATTTCCAAATAAGTCTTTTACTTTAACCAAATTACAAAATAGTCCTAATTGGATGTTTTCTTCATCTAATTAACATATTCAGGCATGGAGAACATCATTCTAACCATTTCCATTACTAAAATAATTTTTGCAATATCTCCCCTTAATTTTCTTTAATTGTCGAATGGTCCCTAAACCATATACCATAGAAATTTCATCACTTTAAGCATAGAAACAACATCACAACCTCATTTCCAACATGAATAAACCTTAAAACATGAATTTCCAACATGTCCTTCATCCACCTTAATCACCAATATTAACTTAGAAGCTTGGAAACCGTGCAAAACTTATATCAAAAGAAAGAGAATTCCATGGAGATCAAACCTTTATTTCATGACTTAATCCAAAAATCAACTAAATCAAGATCAAAAATTGAATTGAAAATTTTTCTTACCTAGCTTGGAGACTCATGGCAATGGAGGAGAAAATGAGCTAAATTCCACAATTTTCTATTTCTTTATTTCATGCCAAATGACATTATTTAACCATATTTAATAATAAAAAAATCTCTTTCATAGTCAAATGACTATTTTACCCTTTAATTATAACCAATAAGGTGTTGACACCTATGCTTCTTACTTTTCCATAATTATAGATATTGATAAAGTATATGCAAATCGACCATTTTGCCCGCAATGAATCATCATATCTTCAAAAATGCCATTTCATACACTACACAAAATATTGTATACAATCGAATCTAAAACAATAAAAAACGATTCAGAGCCGTAATGTCATGTTCCTTGGGTCTTCCTAAGACTTCCATAAAATTTCCATAACATTCTAAACTCAAACAAACATCCGAATTAAATACCGAAACTTATTCTTTTTATGACTTTTCACACAAATCTCGTACCAAAAATCTAATTCCCACCAAAATTATTATACCATGATGAATTATTGATTTATGGATTATCATTTGATAGCTGAGAAAATTACCATATTTGTCCCTGAACTTTTCTCAACTTTTCACTTTAGCTGCCAAACTTTAAAATTTTACGTTTTAGTCACTAACTAAAACCACCAACTTTTAATTCTTTACGTTTTGGTCACTAACCAAATATTGAGGTATTACAGTTGCATATACCAAAAATAAATTAGTTTGAACCATCTCCATACCTATGGATCATTAATGCAACTTTCTAATCTGAAGAAAATATCAAATCTAGAGCCTTCTTCTAAAACTCTCTATCTCCCCAAAAACCCTTATCTAGCCAAAGTCCCGATCTCTGTCACCGCCCAGTCATGGTGTGCACCACCACCGCCAATCAAGCTGCCGCTCCACCCCAAACCTAACCCCGTCAGCCACTTGCCATGAAGCATCATCTTTGGTTGCAAAACCTAGTTTGAAAGTTCGACAGAAAAAACCCTTCAATCCCCTGCTTTTTGTTAATTTTGTTGTCGTTCGCCGTCCATTCCTCGCACCGCCATCACCAGTGAGTTCCTTGCACCGAGGCGAGCTTATTCGTGCCCTCCAATCATCATAACATTGTCGGTTTTATGGGTCATTGAAAAAATCAAGAAACCTCTCGGTTACCCTTTTCTTTCACCGCGTTACAGCCGTTTTAGCCACAATAAGCCTCATAAAATGGTTATGGGTGAGTTAGCTATCATTTTTTTGCTTTTTTTACGTGTTTTCCGATGGTTTAGGCCGCGCGTGATAAGCACACACCGCCTAAAGGTGATTTTTGGCTGTCGTATTGGTTACCCTCCGATCTGGACCGGTCGACCTTGAACTGAGCCAGTTGGGCTTAAACCCAGTCAACCATACCTGACCTATCTGACCCGACATGTTTGACCTGACCCGTCTGACCCGACCTGTCCCGTTGACTGAGTCAACTTGTTGATTGAGTCAATACAATTGAGTTAACTCAGTTGACTTTGACCCATTGACCTGTTGACCAGACTAGTTGACTGTTGACCAAACCCGTTGACCTTTGACTTTGACCAAAAGTTAACTTTTTTCTAAAAAACCATATTTTGGATTTTTCAACGTCTTGAGTTTGATTTTAAAGTATGTTTCGTGACATTCTAACCCGAAAGCCTCTGAATCGAAACTTGAATCCGAGCATGCATATGTGTTATATTATTCAATTAAAGAGCAATGTAATTGAGTTAATGTTTGATTTTAAAGTATGTTTGATTGAAGGTATTTTCATTTCTTTGTATCCGAGATTTTAAGGGACGTCGAGTTCAAGTTTGAATATGATCAAAAGGAGTTTCAAGGGTCGACCGATATAGCTCAGAGTAGGGGTAACACTACAGCAAAACATATCTTTAGCGGCGCTTTTTAGCAAATCTGACCCCTTTCACCACACAGCTCATTTGCCCATATCTCACTGGAGAGACGTTATTGTTAGTAATATACATAGCCAGAGACAGAGTCGCGATCAAATGTCGGGGGGAGCCAAATTATTAAATTTAAAAATATAAAGGGTTATGAAGTATTAGAACTCAAAATTGAGTGGCAATGTCTAATTTATCTAATATTTAAATTTATAAGAACTTAAATTATCACTAGACCGAAAAATTAAAGAGAATAAATTAAATTTTTTAGAAGATTTAATTAAAAATATTCATAAATTTAAATATTTAATATAAATTTCTAAAAATTTAAAAGAGCAAACTAAAATTTATAAAAAATTTAAAAGGCCTATTATAAAACTTTTAAATTATTGGTGGGCTAAGACCCCTTGGGCCCTTATTACCCTCCGTCACCTTTTACATAGCTATCAAGCAAAGATTTAGGTTTCAAGCAAAAAACAGGACCACGTAGACATTATTGATAATATTTAAAATAGATTATTATCTTATATACTGGCGGTAAAAAATAAAGTTTCTACAAGCGGTGTTATTTAAGGGTTTGGAGTTTTAGCTTAGGGTTAAAATTTAGGATTTATGGTTATAATTTAGGATTTAGGGTTTGTGGTTAGATTTTTAGGGTTTTAAGGTTAGAAATTTAGATTTTATATTTAGGCTTGAAAATAGGCATGCTTGTGTAAACTTTTTTTTTATATTGGCTGTGTATCAAATATTAATTTATATTTAATTCATTTCATTTTCTCAAAAATAAAATAAATGTCACATACAAAGAAGAATTAATATTTAGGGTAAATTACTTATTTGGTACCCCACCTATTCTCGTGTTTTTATTTTGATCACTCAACTAATATTTGGCAAACTACTTATTTAGTACCTCACCTATTCTCGTATTTTTATTTTGGTCACTCAACTAATATTTTTTACATAAGTAAAACGTATTATCAACTTTGATTGTAAATAATGTAGTGTTGACTCAGGGTTAAATCAAAATGAAAACTAAGCTTCAAACTAACGAATATCATTATTATTTATAGATGTGCTCATGAATTATTAAAATTTCAACTTGGACCCAATAACTAGTCGGTTTAGTGGGATGATGCATTAGATTCCTTAAGCAAGATTAGGTGTTCGAATGCTGACGCTGACAATGGAGCAATTAGGTTGGGAGGGTCGCTCCCATAATAAGCTTCTGCAGTACCCAATCCGAATTAATCAACCAATGAATTGGAAATATGTGATTAAACAAAAAAATCAGCTTGGATGACATTTATTTATTAATCTGATCTTAGGATGCAATAGAAAGCTTATTTTGTTATTTAAAATATGAGAAACTATTGGTACATGGAATTGTGTAAAAAAAGACTCCATAATTTTACATGTTTGAATACTAAACCCTAAGATTTAAAATCATATACCCTAATTTTTAAACAATTAATTTTAAAGTCTAAACTCTAAGTCTAAATCTTATTTAAGACAAATGTCGTTCAAATAAAAAAGTTGTAGAGTCTAAATTTTACACCACTTGTATATCAAATATTTTATTTTTAATAATTAAATTTAGGACCACATAGACATTATTTGTAATATTCAATTAAAAATGATTGAATTCACCTATTATAATATTTCTTAAATGGTACATATGAATAAACATTTATTATAATCAAATGCTAACAATCAAATAATAGTTTGAGCAAGTATATTTGGCTGGTTGACCAAGTTGTTTATCTTTGTTATCTCGTTTCCTTTAGGTCATGAGTTCTAGACCCACTAGGAACACCTCATTCCTTCCCCTAAAGTCCTTCCCCTCCCCTTTAGATAGGATTTGTCAAAATAATAATAATAATAATAATAATAATAATAATTTGCTTCGCATTATCGAAAAATCTTTATAACCTTCTTATGGGCATTCTTTAATTAATAATCTTTGTCATGTTTAGACTGGTCCAATCTAAATTCAAACTAAATAATAATTGTTTAATTCTGTTATGATAATATATAAAAATTAATCTCAAATTAATATTAATATACGAGTAGTAAAAAGGTCTAATTAAGGTTTTGCCCTCGAACATTAAAAAACATCATTTTAGCCCTTAACTTTAGTCCTTGATCTTTTATTTTTTTCATCAATTTTAATCAATTGTCCAAAAAATAATATATATGGTAAACTAATACTAATTATTTTATCCTTTTGACAATGCTGATGTCAAATGATTTTTCATTTTGCACAAAAAATAAAAAATATTATTAAAAAATATAAAAAAATTAAAAAATAAAGTAACTTCGATTAGTTTAACATATGTTATTTTTTGGCTTAAGGGTGTAAGAAGCTCTTGAACTTTTGAGAGAAAAAAATCAATTAAGCCCCTTAACTTTTTTGCATCCATTTAAGGCCTTGAACTAAGAAATTTAATCAATTAAGCTCTTGAACCAAGGAATTAAATCAATTAAGCCCTTTGACCGATTTCGACCATTAAATCTTAACATTTTTTGAATTTTTTAGTGCAGTGCGTCGCGTCATAGTGTTTCCACTTGACATTTTCAGAATTTTATGTTTTGGATAAATGGTGGTTTTTATTTATCCAGGAAGTAGAGTCTGCTACAAAGAACGTAAAAAATCAAAAGTAAACAGGGATCAGTATTACTATATCCCCCAAGCTGTACATAATGACTAATGTATCTATCAGACCTATCTATACAAAATCTGTATAGTTTAATGCTAACTGTGCTCTGTATATGCCCAAAAATATCATCACGCGAATGTATGGTGCCCCTGATAAATTGTGGTTATGTTCTTGCCATATGTAGTATAGTAATCCCGTCCAAGACAATCTCAAAATATGAACCAATAAAGATTTCCCCTTGCAATTGTCCACAATCCATCGCAATCTATCATCTCAACAGAGAAAATTCGGGGTGCGAATTTCACATGCTTGGGTGACTTTCTTCCACACCCTGCAGGTGAACGAGCAGTCCGAGAATAAATGATTTTTGCTCTCAGAATCGGATCCGCAGAGCAAGCAAGCACCATCAGTACCCAACCCCATTGATTCAATCAATTTTTTGTTGGCAGTTTGTCTAAAACCACCATCCAATAAATGGAGAGTTTTGGGATGTGTTTTGGAAACCAAATGACTTTCTCCCACGGTACCTTAGGATGTTTGTCCCTCATTATCCCAAATCCACCTAGTATTCATCTGTGACCAAGGAATTGAATCAAAAAGGGCCAATGCTTCATTTCGTAACTTGAGAAGTGTCCGTAGGGTCCAACTGAAGTGGGATTTGATTGTGATCTGTCCGAAATTTTTAAAAATTCTAAAAAACATATAAAATTTATAAAAAAAATATTTTTTGAAAAAATGTAAATGCAACATGATAAAACTGTAGTGTCATGTGCCAATGATATTTAAAAAATTTGTCAAAATTTAATGGTCAAAGTTGGTCAAAGGGCTTAATTGATTCAATTTCTTGATTGAAATGCTTAATTGGGTGCAAAAAAAGTTAAAGGGTTAATCAATTTTTTTAAAAAATTTAAGCGCTTCTTACACCTTTAAGCCTTATTTTTTCTATCAGTTGGTTTAGTTTTGAGGATGAAAAGAATGAAAAAGTAATTTAAGTACTAAATGACTTTTTTTTTAAGATTTGATAGCAGAAAATGCCATTAGAACAGTAAAAATAAGCTATCAAACCGGGTTTAATCAAACCCTGACTTGAGCTTTTTTTTTTTGCAATCAAGTCACTATCGAACTGATTTTGATCCATGGAATGGTGGAGTCAGATTGAATAGTTTTATGATTGGCTTCAAGTTGATGCTAATATGCAAATGCCAATTTTACTGTTGCATTATTATCCCTTACAGGCTGGGCCAAATTCAAATATAGAGTTGTTGTAGTTTTTAAAAAATATTTATAGGCACCTGGGATTGATCGAATGCGTCTTGTAATCACTCATTTTATCCGGGGTGTTAACCCATTTTCACGTTTTTGTTAAGCATTTGAAATAATGGCTTTTGCAAATATCTAGTACGCTATTATTATCTTATTATCCAATTAAAAACCCAAAACATTATTTGTATTAATAGTATATGCTTCTTATTAGCTAGTGTAGTTTTTATTATAATATCCACTATGTTATATTATATTAGTACCATTATATTAGTATTATCATATCGTTATTATCATACTATTACTATTATTATTTCTGTTTTATTACAATTATTATGTTATATAATATTATATTATATTAGCATTAGCATTATTATTAATCAAAATCAAAAAATAATTAATTAATAATTAAATAAATAATAAAGCCCAAAGTTTTTATTTTCAGCAGTCCAATTACATAATTTTGCAAAATCCAAAGAATTAATTAATTATATACAAGGCCCGATAAGGCTCAAAACCTAATCTGCCCAATTACAACCGAACCCTAACACTATGTCTCTTGCGCAACCATCTCTCCACCGTCAGATCTGGAGACGGTCCATATGAAGCACTAGAAGGAAACCCTAGGAGGGATCTTATGCATCTTGGCGCCGCATTGATCACGACCGTTAGATCTGGGAGTACTCCAATGGTCCAGATCAGTGCTGAGAAGTTTCCAGACTTTCCATGCACGACCAGGATCAAGCCTCACATGTGTGATCCATGCCCTGGCCTTTCCGCTTTCTCACGCGTTAGAGCGTGCGTCGCACGCTCTAACGCCTCAAATCTCTACGCGCACCTTTTGATGGATCGAATGCCTCGCCAGAGTCTCTCTTTGGTCCCCTCCTCCTCACCAAGTGGCCACAATGTTCATGCAACCAAAATAATCTAGCATCAGAAAAAAAAACTTATGGCAGAGGTAACAAAATAAGAAATTATCACTGAAGTTCGTTGGATTTCAGAGAAAAATTAATAACTCGAATTTGTTTTTCTCTTTTATGTAACACCCTTGGTTATAAAAGGGAACAAAAAAACAGTGTAAACAGACAGAGAAGCAATACAAAAAACAGTTCTTTTGAGGTATCTCCTCTTTTTTTTCCATTTCGGAAGCATATGCATATAGAAATTAGGGTTTCATTTTTTTTTACCTTTGTGGCGATTCGGTTTCCCTTGCGCCGTTACTCCTCCTCGCCGGTGATAAGCCTCCTCGAGGCCAAGCATGGTGAATCGTTAAGGAGGCGGACGTTGAGATAGAGGTTTTTTAAAACTGAGTTTAGGGTTTTCGGCTCTGTTTTTATAAAAAGGAAGGGGCTTTATTAGTTTTTCAAAAAAAGAAGGTAGGATTTGGATTTAGAACGAGAAAATGAGGGTTTTTAAAATTTTTGGATTCACCGACGCCGGTGAGCGACGGTCAGTGCGGCAGATTACGACGATCGACCGTCAGAATCTGGGGATAACGACGGTTTTTTGAGTTCTCAGATGAACGCACGGCGACGTTCATCATATTTTCAGAGAGAACAGAATCAAGTTTTAGAGTTTTTTTGAAAGGGATAACCAAATTTATGTTTTTAGCAAAAAATGGCTTTTATATGTGTTTTTTTTTAAAAAAAGCAAATGGATTATTTCCAGTTTTAAGGGCCTCCGCGTTTTCGAAATCCCCACCACAACCCTTTCGCCTTTTTAAACTACACTCATGGTCCCTCCAATTTTAAAAATATTTCAAACTCGTCCTTATTAAGCTTAATTTGTTTTTCAAATGGTTTAATCCCTTGTTTAGCCCAATTAATTTCAGATTTTATTTAATTTGGTTCTGAATCCAGTGATGAAACCCCTGTTTACCCTTTTTATCATGCATATTTAATTTTTAGTCCCATTTACTGTTATTTAGTATTCTTGCTCTATTATGATGTGGATATGTGCATAATGTGGTTTGATATGTATATATTATATGGTATAATATATAGTTTTTATATAGTATATGATATATGGTTGATATATATATATTATAATTGTTTTTAATAGTATATGATAACATAATATATGGTTTTTATACAGTATATAATATATGGTTTATATATATATATATGTACATATATCATATGTTTTATGCATATTATAACATATAGTTTAAGTGTAAATATATATTTATACGTATATATATATTTATAGATATATATATATATATATGTATAGTACTTTATTATGTATATTTAGTATAGTTCTCATATGGAATAATGTTTTAATATTTGATGTTTGAATCCTTTGTTTGTTCATTTGTTTCATGCCTTTATTTATATTTATCATGTTTATGCTTATTTGGCATGTCTTGTTATGTTGCATCCGGGATAAATCTGTCAATGCGGTGCCCTTTTATTCGGGAATAAACGTGGTCAGTGCCAAACGTAATGGTGGTGGTTTTTTGGTTTATTCTCGAATAGCGGGGCCCATAAAAATTACTCGCATGGATAACCAAATTTCAATTTAATCGTCACTTTAATTCGAAAAATTTAATCTTAACAAAGCGGTAATTATTCATTTTCTTTTACGGTACCAATTTTTGGGTTGTGTGGGGGTGCCAAAACTATCTCATCCGTAATCGACTCCCGAACCGGCTTTTAAATGAATCTCTGGTTTTATGGTGCCTGGCCTACCTCAATGGCCGGTGGCGACTCCAAGTTTTACTATTTTTCAAAAACACGAATTTTAAGGACTCCCCATTTTCCAAACATTTTCCCAAAAAATGAAAGAAAACCTACTACTCATTTTTAGCAATCTATTCGACATTTCAAAAATTAGGTCGCTACAACTGGCGACTCCGCTGGGGACTGGCTTTGATTTTTTTAAAACTAAAGAGAGTCATGCCATTTTTTTTAAAAAAAGAAAAGTTAATTACCGCTTTATTAATATCGGAAGTTGTGAATTAAAGTGACCATTAAATTAATATTTGTTTATAAATAAGAGTTTATTTTAACAAATTTAAAATTTGACATTTAAAACCCGTCTCTTTAAGTGTGGGGGGGAACGCTAGTGCTTTCGTGTGGATATTGTTCCTCCGTATGGGCCTAGTAAGTACCTTCGGGGCTCGACTACCCTATATTTTTGTGGGAATATTGTTTCCCCGTACGGACATAGCAAAATTGTCCCCCTAAATTGAACCCAGTTGAAATGAGCTTATAATGGGTGATGACCGGGGGCCTTGCCACCCTTAGAAGGGGACAACGAGGACAGATTTGGGAAGGATGGGATCGCCAGTTGCAAAATTTGTTTCGCGAAAATTATAATATAGCACTTTTGATGTATGTCCGAGTCAATCAGCCTCTGCTCCGAGCCATTTTTCAGTTCTGGAATCCCACCTTTTTTTGCTTCACTTTTAATAGGAAAGACTTGATGCCCACGATGGAGGAGTGTACAACTTTGATTAATCGAAAGAACATTAATGAAGATTGGATTTACACAAAGCCGTCAAAATCCCAAAATTACCCTTTAAAGCTTAGGACCTTAGAGTGAAGAATGGGTCAAAGGTTTGATTCAGAATCGAGGAGACAGTACGCGTTTTCATGGGAGTGTATTCGAGATATCATACCGATACACCTGGAAGAGGTCACGAAGATGGATCTATTCGCTTTACGGATCTATGACTTGATCATTTTCCTTAGAGTTTTGGGTAACATTGATGCGGTTATCTTAGACTTATTCGAGCATTTGAAGAAGAAGGCCAACCCGGTATCGACAATCTTAACTGAAACCTTTATTTCCTTGAACGCAAGCCAAAAGCATGAAGAAGGGTGTTTCAGGGGATGTGCACAATTACTTCAAGTATGGATTCGAAGTCATCTTTAGAAAACACCGACTAGGGTTCTACCTGGGATATTCTCAGGAGACTTTCCCCTTTGCAAGAGTATCTAGGGAAAGAATGGTGTGAAGAGCCAGACAAACAGAAATGGACGGCCATCTTCAAAAATATTCAAGATGAGGACATTGTGTGAAGGGTGCCTTGGCTCGGTAGTGTCCTTCGTTTCTTGTATAGTTGTAGAGATTATGATTGGTTAATGATGATAGGCTTATACAGTGGAATTGCTTACGCTCCTCTGTTGGTGTCAAGGTAGTTCGGGTCTCGACAGTTTGTGCCTATCACTACTGGCTTAAGCACCGCCGAGTTTCTATTCAAGAATGAGTTTAGGGCAAAGGTTCAAAGTGTTTCTAGGGCTTAGGATCACTTCTATCAAATAAAGGTAAAAGAAGACAACAAGTGTATGTTTACCCCAGACTATGCCTTTTGGATGCACAAGAGAATTAATGACATGACTCTGAAGCCCGATCAGGGGTCGACTACGTCACTTGAAGAGCATTTGAGGATGGTTCCTTTTGAGGCCGATATCCTAAGAAGCGAGCTAGATGAGGTTAAGAAGAGGATGGACGCTTTGCAAACCGAGCACGTAAGTGATCTTTATCGAGTTAGCTTAGATGTGGACGAGCGAGATGGGACTATCAAACAATTGATGAAGCTCAACACAGATTTGAAGGAAAAGAATACTCTCTATCAAAGTGATACTCTTAAGCTCCAGGCTCTGATAGGGAATACCGATAGGAAAAAAGTTCATAGTTGTGGAAAAGGAAAGGATGAATAGGATACTCTCAATTGAAGAGAAGAGAGAAAAATGTAAGCAAGCACTCGAGAAAGAGATAGAGAAATGCAAGCAAATTATTGATAATGAAAGGAAGGTTGCTAGAAGCGCGATCCAACGAGAGAGAGCAAAGGCTAAACAGAAAATTGAGAAAGGCAAGAAAGCAATGAATTAGGAGAAGGAGAATGCTACCACATAGAACAGGAAATCCCATGAAAGCAAAAATAAGCTGTTCGAAGCGTAAAGTCTGTATAACTCTACCCGAGAGAGTCTGAGTCTAAGCCAAGCTATAACACTCAAATAGAAGGAATGATTGGGGAATTTGATCAGTCTCTTCAAGAATATCATGCTCGAAGTGGCTTTCTTGAACTTTAAGCTACCCAGCAAGAGAATGAATCACTCCAAGCTTATATCAAGACGTTAGAAGCCACAGTCCAGGATTACCTCAGAAGGATTGTAGTTTTTGAGGAGGCTACGGAAGGAGGAGACAATTATTGGTTGAGGCGCCTTCACGATGCTACTTGCATAATTCAAGATCGAGATCAGTACAACACTACACTGATGGTACAAGTGCAAGAAGTCGCTAGGCACGTGAGAAACGTAGCCACAAAAGTCGAAGCTCTCCGTCCTTTTGTAGCTCCAGGCATGGATGAGGCACTTAGGTTCATTCAGCTGCTTCAAGCAATCGAAGAGTTAGGAGTTAGGGCCGGAGTATATCGTAGAAGTTTATCTTTCTTGGTTTGTAATGAGAACCTTTTATTCTTCAATGAAAGTTGTTCAAGGGTGACCACTAACAGAATTAATGTCTTTATTTGCATACAATTTTACATTTTATCCATGCATTGCATAACATATATAACATGCATTTATTGATTATGCAACGTAATTAATAATGAGAATGTTGTGATAGAATTTGAAAGATAAATTGCAATCATTCCACATATATATCGAACCCGTTTATAAACAAGGATCATGGAGGAAAGCTTTGCGAAATTAGAAGCCGACCTAATAGGTTATTTGGAGCGAGCACAACAAGAATTAAGAGATAACATCATCAAATCTCAACAACATATGAAGAGGAAAATATCTCAAATGCTGCAGCTCAGTCGTGAGGAAGGCCTAAGAGGGAAAAGTGTTGTCGTGAACCTTACTCAGAACTCGAGAGACCTTTCATATTCTCTAATCTTTAAAAACCCTCTCTTTATTAACTCTACACCAAACCCTCCATAAAGGGTATCCTCATCTCATTAGGCAGGCGCCTCTGCCCTACCTCAGTCAGGCGTGACATTTAAAAATGTCAAAAATGTCAGAGATAGCATCTCAGACTTTGATAAGTTAGAGAAATTGAACCAAGTAAAGGCGGAGTTCTCGAAGCAGTTGGAGGAAACTAGAAAGTATCTTGAAGAAAATTTTTAGGTAAAAAAGGATGAGCAAGGTTATTACGGGCTAAACACTAGAGATCTCAGTTTAGTCCCCCAACATAGAAATCTTGTACAAGTTCAAGACCCTAGAGTTTGAGAAGTTTGATGGGACGACTTGCCCTACTGCACATGTGACCATGTTCTGCCGCAAGATGACCAGGTTTACTGATAATGAGAAGCTATTAATACATTGTTTCGAAAACAATCTGGTGGGACCTGCCACAAGGTGGTATAACTAGTTGACACGAGCTCAGATTAAGTCGTGGAAGGATTTGGCCAAGGCTTTCATCGATCAATATAAGTACATAACCGATATGGTTCCCAACCGGCTCCTATTGCAAGAGATGAAGCAAAGATGTAACGAGAGTCTGCGTGAATATGCTTAGATGTGGTTTTAACCTACTCTTCGTGAGAATAAGATCTCTCTTATGTTCATGGACACACTAAAAGGGACACGATATGATCGTTTGATCAGTAACCCTATTAGTAATTTTACTGACATGGTAATGATCGACAAGCGTATTGAAGTAGTCATCCAAAATGGGAGAATTGACAGAGGGGAACCGTCATGCAAATAGTTCAAGAAGAAAGAACACGGAGTTAAGAACATAAACACCTATGAGGCTGTCAAGAACCTTACCATATCCCAGCACCAAGCCACAGTCGGGAATCCCTGAAGTTTTAATAGAAGGAAAGATCGGGGGCCCAAGAAAGAAAATGAGAGTAAGTCTTTCACTCTGCTACCGATTTTTTACAAAGAAGTCTACTCACAGTTGTATAAGGAAGATTTATTTCGGCCTTATCATGTGACCCCTTTTAACCCGTATGATCCAGCATGGTATGACCCTAAGGTACATTGTGAGTACCACGCTGATGTTTCGAGGTATTTGATTGAGAATTGTGTGGCGTTCAAGAAGTTCGTTCAGAATCTAATCAAGACTGGAGTATTACAATTGGGGGAACCAAGTACCGCCAACAACCCCTTATCGAATCATGGAGGTCAGTGTGTAAATACTCTAGAAGAAGAGTACGTCAGAAAGGCAAATGAGAGAGTGATTGAAGTAAAATCACCTTTGAGATAGGTTTTTCAACAGCTGTGTATGGCTCGTCTCATTGACCGAGGAATGGTAATTGTAAATAAGGGTTGTGGCCTATATTTCGAATATATCAGTCAATGGATCATAAGATACAAGACTACGAAGAGTTCCGTCAGGTGGATCAACAATTAATTGATAATAAAGAGATTGAATTCTTTGAGAAGAAAGAGATGAGTAACGAATTAGGAGTCTGTAACAAATCAGGAGTCTGAACATTGGATGAACCAGATACCAAGTACACTGCAAGAATGTCGTTTGTTCTAAGTCTCAAGCCAAGTCAAGAAAACACACCACAAGAGGAAGGTCCTATAGTGGCCTCTAAGATTATAATTTCTGTCCATCATCCTTTCCCTTCAAGAATACCCAGATTATTCTGTAGAACTACACCACCAACGTTTCAATACCAGGGTGTTCAAGTTCGCGAGGATGAGAGAAATTAGTTACGAGGGTAAAGCCCGCAGAAGGGGAGCCAGTGAAACTAAAAACTGAAGGGATAAACGATGTGGGGCATTTTACGAGGAGTGGTTAATGTTACTCTCTTGAAACTTCAAAGGCAATAGAAGAGCCGAGGGGTAAAGGCAAAGTAACCGAGTTCGAACTCGTAAAGATATTTGGAGAAGAACCTCCTCCAAAGATTAATGAGCCAGTGACTGAGGCTCAAGCTCAAGAATTCCTGAGATTCTTAAAACACAGTGAATACAGTGTCGTGGAACAACTCCGAAAATAGCCAGCCCAAATTTTAGTGCTCGATCTCCTATTGAACTCAGAAAAACATCATGAGGCACTGTTGAAGGTCTTAAATCAAACTTTTATCGAAAATGATATCTCAGTCGGAAAGCTAGATCAGATTGGCAGCCATATAACCATCGACAACTATATCACCTTCAGTGACGATGAGATACTAGACGGAGGTATGGGGTCAACTAAGGCCCTAAACATTACCACTCACTGTAAAGGACACGTGTTGCCATGAGTGTTAATTGACAACGGCTGACAACTCTACAATGTCTACCAATCGATAGCTCTCACATGAAATCTTGTCAGAATACCGTACGAGCATTTGATAGGACCCAAAGAGATGTGGTTGGGAAAATTAAAGTACCCATTCTCATTAGTCCTAGTGAGTACACTGTTGATTTCGTAGTGATAGACATTCGGCCCTCCTATAATTGTCTTTTGGGAAGGCCTTAGATACATTCAGCCGGTGCCGTCCCATCTTCTCTACACCAAAAATTAAAGTTTGTTATCGAGGGAAAGTTAGTCACGGTCAATGCCGAGGAAGATGTTATTGCTTATGTAACTTCTGACGCTTCATACATTTCGGCCAATGAGGAAGCGGTGGAATGTGCCTTCAGGGCCTTAGAGTTCGTTAACGCCACTTTTGTCACCGAGGGAAGCCGAATTCCTTGTCCTAAACTATCAAGCTGTACCAAGATGGTGGTGCCAGAAACTCTAGGAAGAGGAGCGAAAAGGGAAGAGGCTTAGGAAGGAATTTGCAAGGACGTCTGCGACCTATGAGTGTCATCCACAAGCATGACTATTTTGGGCTCAGCTATAAGCCCAATTTTCTACAAAAAAACAAGAGTGGAAGAGGAAAAAATAACAAAGAAAGGCCCAGTTCAGAGGGGAGGACATTCCGTGGGAGCCCATCACTTATGCGGATCTCAAGAAAGTTTTTGTATTTAGAGGAATTGTGAACCCCGAGCTAAAGGTTCAAGAAACAGGAAAAGAAAGCGAGAAATACCTCAAGGAGGAATTGATCTGTGAAGCTTTAGAAGGAATGGATGTGAACGTGATCTTCAAGGGTGACAAGTTTATCCAGCCACTAGCTGAAATCCACATGTGTCTCCCGGGAGAAAAGCTCAACAATTGGACCAGCATGGATATGCTTGTTGTTTTTAGGTCCAAGTCAAAGTAATGCTCGAAACAACCATGTTGCTTTTGCCTAAGGGTAATGAGGATCCTTTGTAAAAATGCGGTTATGTCAACATCTATTTACTTTCAATGAAAAATGATGCTTTCTTTATATTTTTCTCAAATCGCAAACATAACATTCATTTCATTCATTATTTATTCGTTTATTTATACATTTCATAAACTATTCATTTCTATTCCCAATACGTATTTTCAAAACTTGTATAGGCCCCTTAACATTAATTGTATGAATGATTCTAAATCTAATTCTAGTATAGATTTTGAACAACCCATGTGTTCGGCCAAAATCCATAAAGGGGATGATAAAGTAGAGTATGAGGTCCGAGAAGAACTATTAAGACTGATAGCAAGCGAGGAGAAGCGGATCTTGCCACACCAAGAAGAGTTGGAAATTCTGAATTTGAGGACCATGGAAGAAAGAAAAGAGGTGAAGATCGGCGCTACCTTATCATCCAAAGTGAGGCAAGATTTGATAAAACTGCTGCTAGAGTTCAAGGACGTGTTTGCATGGACATATCAAGACATGCCAGGTTTAAACACGAATATTGTGGTACATACGCTTCCCATAAGGCTAGAATGCAAGCTCATCCAGCAAAAGCTTCGGAGAATGAGGCCTGATATACTGCTAAAGGTTAGGGAAGAAGTAAAGGAACAGTTTGAAGCTGGTTTTCTAAAAGTCGCTAAATACCAGAATGGATAGTCAACATAGTCCCAGTGCCCAAAAATAACGAAAAAGTACGTATGTGCATGGACTACAGGGACATCAATAGGGCAAGCCCCAAAGACAATTTCCCGCTGCCTCACATCGATACCCTAGTCGACAATACTGCGGGGCATTCTTGTTTCTCCTTTATGGATGGCTTTTCGGGGTATAATAAAATTAAAATGCACCCTGAAAATATGGAAAAGAACATCTTCGTAACCATGTGGGGCACGTTTTTCTATAAGGTAACGTCTTTCAGGTTAAAGAATGATGTGGTAACTTATCAAAGAGCCATGGTGACCTTATTCCATGATATGATGCACAAGGAGATTGGGGTATACGTGGACAACATGGTAGCCAAGTCCCGGACCGAAGATGAACACATTCAGAATTTACAAAAGCTAAAGTACCAGTTAAAGCTCAACCCGGCCAAGTGTGCCTTTGCAGTTACGTCTGGAAAACTCTTAGGTTTTGTGGTTAGCCGAAAGAGGATCGAGATCAACCCTGACAAAGTGAAAGCAATTCAAGATCTCTCGCCACCTCAAACACAAAAGTAAGTCTGAGAACTATTGGAAAGACTAAATTACATCTCTCGGTTCATCTCCCAATTAACCGATAAATGTGATCCCGTTTTCAGATTGCTCTGAAAGAATAACTCGAGGATATGGGATGAAGATTTCCAAGAGGCATTAAAGAAGACCAAGGAATATTTAACCAATGCCCCGATCTTAGTAGTGCCGGTGCCCGATAGACCATTAATTCTGTACTTAATAGTTTTTGAGAATTCAATGGGTTGCGTGCTAGGACAACATGATAAGTTTGGCAAGAAGAAAAGGGCCATTTATTACTTGAGTAAGAAGTTCACTGAATGCGAAACATGATACCCATGATCCAAAAGCTGTGTTGTGCCCTAGTGTGGGCTACTAAGCGAATCAAGCAATACATGTTATAACATGCCACTTGCTTAATTTCCCGATTGGATCTATTGAAATTTTTAATGGAGCATCTGCACTAATCGGGAGAATGGCCCGTTGGCAAATGCTACTATCAGAGTTTGATATCGTTTATGTAAGCCAAAAAGAGGTAAAGAGAAGTGTGGTGGCAGATCTTTTGGCTAGCCGCACTTCAGACGATTATGTGTCGTTAGATTTTAGTTTCCCGGATGAAAATCTGGTTTGTGCTTTGTTTGAGGGGAGACCTATTTTGAAGACTGAACTTTGGAAACTCTATTTTGATGGAGCGTCTAATGCCCTAGGTCACGGGATTGGGGTAATATTGGTTTCTCCTGAAAAGGTCTACTTCCCTTTTACAAGTAGGCTAGAATTATTCTGTACCAATAATATAGCTGAATATGAGGCTTGTGCCATGGGGCTCCGCGCGGCCATAGAAAGAATGATCCAGGTGCTTCAAGTCTTTGAATATTCGTCCTTGGTAATCTATCAACTCTGGAAAGAATGTGAGACATGAGATCAAAAGTTAGTCAAGTACTACGATCTGATCTAAGAGTTGGTCAAGAATTTTAAAGAAATCAGTTTTGCCTATTTACTGAGAGAGAACAACCATATGGCCGACGCCTTAGCAACATTGGCCACCATGTTTGAAGCAAGCCCAAAGGCCGAAATGAAGCCAATCGAGATGCAAATTTTTAAGGTACCATCACATTGCTATAATCTAGAAGAGGAGGAAGATGGCAATCCATGGTACTATGAAATCTTCCAGTACATCAAATTCTAGGTGTGCCCAAAAGATGTCAACGATAACGATAAGAGGACTATTAGAAGGTTGGTGTCAGAGTATGTCATTGATGGAGAAATTTTGTATAAAAAGGGAAAAGACCAGATCTTGTTGATGTGTGTCAACGCTCATGAGGCCAAAACCGTTTTAGCATAAGTCCATGATGGTTTGTGTGGAACCCATGCCAGTGGATTCTCAATGGCTAGAAAAATTATGAGGTACGGTTACTTTTGGTTAACATGGAGGGAGATTGCATCGATTATGCAAAGAAATGTTATAAATGTCAAATCTATGCTGACAAGATACATTCTTTGCTGATTTCACTTCACACCATGAACTCACCTTGGCTTTTGAGATATGAGAGATAGATGTCATTGGTCAGATACATCCAAAAGCTTCAACCGGGCATCATTTCATTCTAGTGGCTACTGATTATTTTACCAAGTGAGTAGAAGCTACTTTTTATGCCATCATTACAAGGGCAACAATGTACAGGTTCTTGAAAAGAGAGATTATTTATCGCTATGGTTTGCCGGAAAGAATCATTACCGATAATGCTTCCAATTTGAACAATAAAATGATGACCGAAATCTGTGAACAGTTTAAGATTGTGCACCACAATTCCACTACTTATCATCCCAAGATGAACGGGGCAGTGGAAGCGATGAACAAGAAAATTAATAAAATTATAGCAAAGACTACCGGCATCTTCAAGAATTGGTATGAGAAGCTACCCTTTACTCTGTTCACCTACCGGACATCTGTAAGGACATCTACGGGAGCAACGCCATACTCTTTGGTCTATGGTACGAAAGTAGTATTACCTATTGAGGTGGAGATTCCATCACTTCGAATTTTGAATGAAGTAAAGTTAGATGATGCCGAAGGGATGCAAGCAAGGATTGATCAGTCGAACCTCATTGAAGAGAAAAGATTGAGGGCCATCTGTCATGGCCAAATGTATCAGAAGAGAATGATGCTTGCTTACAACAAGAAAGTTCACCCGAGAGAGTTTCAAGAGGGGGATCTGGTGCTTAAAAAGATCTTGCCAATTCAAAAGACTTTCAGGGAAAATGGATGCCTAATTGGGAAGGGCCTTATGTTGTTAAAAAGGCCTTCTCCCGGGGAGCATTAATTCTAGCAGAGATGGGTAGGAAATAATTGAGCAATCCTGTAAATTCGGACTCTGTCAAAAAGTATTACGCTTGAAAAAAAAGAATAAGAAAAAAGAAAAAGCGGAGTAAAAACCCGAAAGGGCGCTTCGCAAAATGAAAACACCTGCGGTGAAAACTTGAAAGGGCGTCTCGAGTGTAAAATAAAAAAGGAGGGTTTAAAATGAAAACCCAAAAGTGGACGTCTCAAAACCAAAGGAAGATCTAAATAAAAAAATCTGAAAAGGACGGTTTAGATAAGTTTTGAGGTTCGATATCTGAATAATAGGCTCTATTCCAGTTAATGAGCCCTATTTCGATTTATGGTGGAATTCCTTGTGGTTATTAGAAATTTTAGTCAAGAACGGCGAGTGAGAGATTTGCCACGGTCGATGGGCTCTCACATTATTCAAATAGTTGATGCTCTGGGATGTTGCACCCTGTACTATTTATATCTTTTTCATTTTTTCATGTTTGCCATGACTTGTAAATTATTCAAACATCTCTCCAAATATTAATGAAATCTCATTTCTTCTATTCTCTTATCTATTTTATAAGCATCCTGCAAATAGATTGGCATGGATAATCGAAAACAAAGGATTTCTTGGCATTACTATGATTTAACCTATTAAGTGTAGGTTGTTCCAAGACAGAAATTGATTTCGTCGAAATGAGCCCACCAAAGTCGAGGCTGGATGACATTGAATACAACGTTGATAGGATTTACAGAAAAGATAATGAATGCCCTTCGTATCGAAGTTCAAAACAAAAGAGCCAAAGGTGAAAACCCGAAAGGGTGCCTAGGAAAAAGGATAAGGAAAGAAGGAAAAAAGAACAAAAAAAACAAAAAAATGACAAAAAGGGAGAAAAAAAAAGAAAAAAGAAAGAAAGAAAAAGAAAAAGAATCAAAGTGAAAACCCGAAAGAGCGCTTTGAAGAAGAAAAGAAAACAAAAAGTGAAAACCCAAAAGGGCGCTTTGAAAGAGAAAAGAAAACAAATTCAAAGCGAAAACTCGAAAGGGCGCTTTGAAGAAAAAGGAAGGGAAAAAGAAAAATCTCTAAGGCAAAAACTCGAAAGGGCACTTTAGGGCAAAGTTCAAGAGAATATAAGGGTCGAAAAGGGGCTGAGTCCTGACACAAGGAGAAACAACAAATATGCAAAGATGAAGAAGAAAGCAAAAGAAAGAAGAAGACAAGACAGAAGACATCCGAGAATTGACTAAATTTTATTTGTCATGCATCATGAATAGTTAGGTATCCTTAAGGTAAGAGCATGCTAACTAGCATCATCAAATCTGTGTGTCTATTTCTTTCAAGTATTCGAAAAAAATGATAAAGAATAAACCTTACGCCTCAAGAAGGAAGAAACGGATCTGGACAAAGAGTAAAAAATCATTTAGGAGTTTTCCAATCTCCATCCATTCAGGAACAACAAACATTCTATACCAAGAAAAATAGAAATCGGGGCATTTTGGTAGTCTCTAGATGAGATATCGTCAGTGTTCAGACGATCAGAAATTGGGACATCGTGACCAGATCCTCATCTTTCAGAAGTGTAGTAGAGATCTTCTGGTAGCCTCCAGGTGAGGTACCACCTTATGTCAAGACAAATAGAAATTGGGGCATTTCGGTAGTCTCTAGGCGAGATATTGTTCGATGTTTAGACGACCAGAAGTTGGGACTCCATCTCTCGAGATCCTCAAGGCGAGGTACCACTCCATGCCAAGGTGATAAAGATCGAAGGCATTCTAGTAGTCTCTAAGCGAGATATCATTTGGTGTCAAGACGACCAAAAACCGGGACATCATTTTTTGGGATCCTCAAGGAGAGGTACCACCCCATGCCAAGACAATCGAAGACCGGGGCATTATGTCATGGGCTCCTCTTCTTCATGCCTTACATGGGAAGAATTCAGAGTTCTAGAATTTCAGGAAGAGGAAGGGCGAACGATTCTATATAGAAAGGACTCGAAACTCGAAATCTTCAGACAGGGAAGTCGGATAAAATTAGTACTTTATGATCTTTGCTTTATTCTTGTTCTACAAGGATAAACAAAGAGGGGTAGCTGTAATCACTCATTTTATTCGGGGTGTTAACCCATTTTCACGTTTTTGTTAAGCATTTGAAATAATGGGCTTTTTGCAAATATCTAGCACGCTATTATTATCTTATTATCCAATTAAAAACCCAAAATATTATTTGTATTAACAGTATATGCTTCTTATTAGCTAGTGTAGTTTTTATCATAATATCCAATATGTTATATTATATTAGTACTATTATATTAGTATTATCGTATCATTATTATCATATTATTACTATTATTATTTCTATTTTATTACAATTATTATGTTATTATAATATTATATTATATTATATTAGCATTATTATTAAACAAAAACAAAAATAATTAAATAATAATTAATTAAATAATAAAGCCCAAAGTTTTTATTTTCAACAGTCTAATTACATAATTTTGCAAAATCCAAAGAATTAATTAATTATATACAAGGCCTGATAAGGCCCAAAACCTAATCTGCCCAATTACAACGAACCCTAATACTATGTCTCTTGCACAACCATCTCTCCACCGTCAGATCTGTTCCAGATCTGACAGTCTAGATCAAGCACGAGAAGGAAACCCTATGAGGGATCCTATACATCTTGGTGCCACATTGATCACGACCGTTAGATCTGGAGTACGCCAATGGTCCAAATCAGTGTTGAGAAGTTTCCAGACTTGCCATGGATAGCCAGAATTAAGCCTCACGCGCGTGTGATCCACGCTCTGGCCCTTCCGCTTCCTCACGCGCTCGTGCGTCGCACGCTTTGACACCTCAGATCTCCACGCGTGTCTTCTGACGTATCGAATGACTCGCCAGAGTCTCTCTCTGGTCTCCTCCTCCTCACCAAGCGGCCACGATGTTCATGCAACCAAAATAATCAAGCATCAGAAAAAACTTATGGCAGAGGAAACAAAATAGAAAATTATCACAGAAGTTCGGCAGATTTCAGAGAAAAATTAACAACTCGAATTTGTTTTTCTCTTTTATGTAACACCCTTGGTTATAAAAGGGAACAAAAAAACATTGTAAACAGACAGAGAAGCAATACAAAAAACCAGAGTTCTTTTGAGGTATCTCCTCTCTTTTTTTCATTTCGAAAGCATATGCATATAGAAATTAGGGTTTCATTTTTTTTTACCTTTGTGGCGATTCGTTTCCCTTGCGCTGTTGCTCTTCCTCGCTGGTGATAAGCCTTTTGGCCCCCTCGAGGCCAAGCATGGTGAATCGTTGAGGAGGCGGACATTGAAATAGAGGTTTTTTAAAATTGGGTTTAGGATTTCGGTTCTGTTTTTATAAAAAAGGAAGGGGATTTATTTTTTATTCAAAAAAGAAGGCTGGATTTGGATTTAGAACGAGAAATAAGGGTTTTCTAAAAATTTTGGGATTCACCGGCGCCGGCGAGCGATGACTGGTGTGGCAGATTACGACGGTCGACCGTCTGGATCTGGGGATAGCGGCAGTTTTCTGTGTTCTCGGATGAACGCACGGTGGCGTTCATTGTATTTTCAGAGAGAACATAGTGGAGTTTTAGAGTTTTTTTTAAAGGGATAACCAAATTTCTATTTTTAGCAAAAAAATGGCTTTTATACGGGTTTTTTTAAAAAACAAATAGATTATTTCCAGTTTTAAGGGCCTCCACGTTTTCGAAATCGCCACCGCAACCCTTCCGCCTTTTTAAACTACACTCCTGGTCCTTCCAATTTTAAAAAATGTTTCAAACTCATCCTTATTAAGCTTAATCTGTTTTTCAAATGGTTTAATCCCTTGTTTAGCCCTATTAATTTCAGATTTTATTTAATTTGGTTCTGAATCCAGTGATAAAATCCCTATTTACCCTTTTTATCATGCATATTTAATTTTTTGTCCCATTTACTAGTATCCTTGCTCTATTATGATGTGGATATGTGCATAATGTGCATATTTTTTATATAGTATATGATATATGGTTGATATATATATTATAATTGTTTTTTATAGTATATGATAATATAATATATGGTTTTTATACAGTATATAATATATAGTTTTAATATGTATATATGTATTCTATATATTTCGTGTATAATATATGGTTTATATATATATATATGTACATATATCATATGTTTTATGCATATTATAACTTATAGTTTAAGTGTAAATATATAAATATGGCTACTGCCAAAATCTAACTTTATATATATATATATATTATGTATAGTACCTTATTATGTATATTTAGTATAGTTCTCATATGGTATAGAGTTTTAATATTTGATGTTTGAATCTTTTGTTCATTTGTTTCATGCCTTTATTTATATTTATCATGTTTATGCTTATTTGACATGTCTTGTTATGTTGCATCCGGGATAAATCTGTCAATGCGGCGCTCTTTTATTCGAGAATAAACGTGGTCAATACCAAACGTAGTGGTGGTGGTTTTTCAGTTTGTTCTCGAATAGTGGGGCCCTTAAAATTTACTCGCATGTATAACCAAATTTCAATTTAATCGTCACTTTAATTTAGAAATTTTAATATTAAAAAAGCGGTAATTATTTATTTTCTTTTACGGTACCAAATTTTGGGTGGTATGTGGGTGCCAAAACTCTCCCATCCATAATCGACTCCCGAACCGGCTTTCAAACGAATCTCTGGTTTTATGGTGTCCGGCTTACTTCAGTGGCCGGTGGCGACTCCAAGTTTTACTGTTTTTCAAAAACACGAATTTAAGGACTTTCCATTTTCCAAATATTTTCCCAAAAATGAAAGGAAACATACTACTCCCTTTTAGCGATCTATTCGACATTTCAAAAAATAGGTCGCTACACGTCTTTATTTTATGTGGTATATGTGATAACAATAAATAATAAATAACTGATCGTATTTTAATTTTTTTTGAATAAAATACAGTCAAACTTGATTGTCATGGATCATAATAAAAAAGAAAAATGCGTCCAAAGAAAAATATACAAACTTTTTTTCTAAAATATATATATGATATTGTATGTCAAAGACATGAGCACAAGCGTAAGCACGAGTCGGATGAAACAACAACAATAATAACACATGTATGGATTACATCTCCAATCACTTAGAGAGTATACTTAAAAGACTATATTTAAACACGTAAAAAGTAATATCTAATCAATGTGAGATTTTTTTTTTGTATTATCAAATCTTATATTGTTAAACATACACACAAGAAATCATTGAAGACATATACATCAGGACCAGCCCTAACCTTCCCAAGGCTCACTGTCAATAAATTTTTAAAATTTAATTATTTTTTAATGGAGCTCATCATTTCTAATTAAATATATCGAAAAATTAAAATTTATTTAGTCTAGGCATTAATGGGTCTTAAGAGTTAGGACCATTATTAAAATTTTAATGATGATTTAATTTTTTAATATTTATTATTATGGTCCACTTTTTTTCAGTACTGTTTATTTGGACCCTAATTTGTTCAATACTTGTTATTAGAGGTTTAATTTTTCCCAATATTTATTATTATGGTCTAATTTTTTCAATACTTATTATTATTTGGGGACCAATTTTTTTAATATTTTTATTTTAGGCTCATTTTCCCGAGATTTTTTATTTGGGGAATACTCTTAAAATTTATTTTTTTCAATAAATTTTATTAGAGGCATGCTCTTAAAATTCATTTTTTAATATTTGTTATTAGGGTACATTTTTTTCAATGCTTGTTATTTAAGGTCCAATTTTTTCAGTATCTGTTAATATAGACTTATTCTTTTTCAATATTTGTTATTAGGGGTATACTCTTAAAATTAATTTTTTTTTCAATATTTGTTATTAGGGGTTTGCTCTTAAAATTCATTTCTCTTCAATATTTATTATTATGGGTCTAATTTTTTCAATACTTGCTATATGAGGCCCAATTTTTTCAATACTTGTTATTAGAGGCTCAATTTTCCCCAGAGATTTGTTATTAGGGTTTCTTCTTAAAATTCAACTTTTAAAAATATTTTTTATTATGGGTCTATTCTTAAAATTAATTTTTTCAATATTTGTTATCAGGGGCCTACTATTAAAATTTAAAATTTTTAAATATTTGTTATTATGGGCCCACTCTTATTTTTTTCCAATACTTAATATTAGGACATAATTTTTCTGTTCACCCTAAGCTTCCAAATTCTCATGATCGACCCTGATATACATGTGTCGTTGTCGTTCGACTTGTGCTAACACAAATCTTTGACAAGTACTAGTTTTTTTTTTCATTATGAAACTTGAAAATTAAATTCAAACCTTATTTTCTTAAAATCCATGAAAGACACACACGATGAAGGGTAAACATCACCATTGGTCACTAAACTATTCTCGCTTTCTTATTTTGGTCATTAAACTATCATTTTGTGCAAAATCGTCAGTAACGCTACGCTTTTTTTCCTATTTTGGTTACCAATGTTACCTTTTTTTCCTATTTTGTTCACCAATGTTACCTTTTTTTGTCACCAATCTATTGCTTCTTGTAACAACCCGGATTTTTGAGTCAACAATGGGCGCTGACCCGGGTCTTGGACCGACATATCGATTCGGATGTTCTAACCTTGTTGGGCCAAAATGTTGGGCTTCATGGGAGTCAAGCGGACCTCCATGTGTTGTTGGGCTTGTTTTTGGATGGGGGAAGTTTAGTGAAGGGTAAATGGGTAATATCCCTCTCAAGGGAGACAAAGGTTGATTGCCTTGTTTATTTTCTGTAGTGGAGAAGGAGGGTAAGGTCACCCATTATTCCCCAACTACTCCCATCTTTCTCTCTTCAAAAACAGCCACCCAACTCAAGGTTAAAGGAGAAAGCTTGTTGTTGTAGAGTGTGAATCTCGGTTTGGTCATCAAGAGAGGTGTAATCGGCAAATAAGGATCTATCCATCAAGGTGAATATCCCCAAAGTGGTGGAGGTTGAGTTTGAAGCTTGGTTCAAGGAAGAAAAGAGGAAAAAGCTTGGTGGGAGCTTCATTCCGAGATTTGCTTGCTTGAGGTCAGTACATCTCTGACTCCTATATTTCATGAGCATCATAAGATTAATGCCTTGCTTGGTTTTATATTTATGGGTTTCATAGTTAGGGTTCTATGAGCTTTACACCCCTCTAATGGTAAATCACGATTTGGGTGTTGATAATGAGTAAAATTAGTAGAAAACCACCTATTATACTCTAAATAACTTGTAGGAACGATTTGGGACTTAACCATGGAGGTTAAGGGTGGGATTGGTGAAATCTTGAGCTCTAGGTTTCAAAATCTAGGCTCGAGTACCGGTACGGGGTGTTTACGTATCGATACTCTTGTAATATCGAGGGGCAGGTTGTGAGGGGCGTAACGGTATATTTTTTCGTATATCGGTACCCCTCGCTTAATTAGGATTCTAATAGCGTGATTGCATACCGGTACGATATGGGCGTATCGGTACCCACTGTTCTATTATCTGATGAGGCTTTACATATTGGTACACTATGGTAGGGGTATCGGTACGAGTTAGGATCGGTATGGGGCGATCCGAGTACCGATGCTGAGTACCAATATGGGGGAAGGGTATATCGGTACGACTAGTCGTTCAATTCTTTCAAACTTGAGTTGAGTATCGGTACTCGAGGAGGAGTATCGGTACCTGGTGGGGCGTACTGATACCCATGTACGAAGTTGTGTTTGAGGGCTCTATAATTCGTGGTAATGGGTTCGGTGGGTCCCTAAAGGTGTAAAACAAATCTTAAAACTAAGAAATCAAGTTTGGTAACCCATATGTAGAATAAATGGCTAATGGCTTGGTAATTATTGAGTGGATCGCTCGTAGTAATCACCCATAGGGATCCATGGTGGATCGGTTAATGCTACGTGGAAGATTGGGGTCCTTGTTGTGTGCTGAAGGGACGCCCATATAGGCTGATTGCAACGAATAATAAGATAATCTAATGAGAAATGCATAAATGAATCATAAAGATATATATTAATTATTGTAACAAATGAGTTATGCCTTAGGGCATTGGTAATGGTTGGCTGGATGTCTTTTTATCTCTCAGTGAGATATATTGATGCTCGGAGGAGCATGTGTTAACGTATGTGTCTTTTTTAGAAATCTAGATGTCCTAGATTCAGTGCAAGGGAACTTAAATAAGGAGATGGGTACTCTAGGCCATGTGATCAAGTACATCCAACGTATCCATAGGCTATGTGATCTGGATGCGGTTAGAAACTTATCCTTGGGCTATGTGATCAGGATATGGAAATACAACTCGTGGGCTGTGTGAGCTCGAGTAACTCGAAGGGCTATGTGATCTCGAGTAACCTGATTGGCTATGTGACCTCGGGAAAAGACTACTTGTTGCTATTGTGATCCAAGTATGTCTAGGATGTACTTGTGGCTATGATGATTCAAATATGATCCATACCCGATGGCTATGTGATTACGGGTAACCCGACGGTTGTATGGGCATAGGAAAATAGTAGGATTCGTTGGCCATTTTAGGGAATGTATGTTATTTACATTGTTGTATGGATAATAGATGTTGGCTATTTCACCCTTGGGCTATGTGATCAGGGTAGGGATTGTAACTCGACGAGCTGTGTGAGCTTGAGTAACTCGATGGGCTGTGTGACCTCGAGTAACTCGATGGGCTTTGTGACCTCGAGTATGGGTTATATTACCCTTGGGCTATATGATCAAGGAATGGGACGTAACTCGATGGATAGAGTGGCCTCGAGTATGGTAAACCTGGATGGCTTGGTAGACTTTTTGGCATAATAGTGGTATATTGAGACATTTGTAAGCTCTAGCTATGATAGGCTAGAAGATGATCCTTAGATGTTGGGAAGCCTTTCTGTACACTCTTAATTATATTACCATGTATGTTTGTTTTATGATATTCATGAATTGCGGTAGAGTAGAAACGTACCACTGAGCTTTGTTAGCTCAGCGTGCGGAATTGTTGTTTTTTTGTACGTAGGTTGACATGTTACTTTTAGAGGAGCACATCGAGGGGAATTTACCAACACCGAGCCAATTTTAGAGTATAGTACTTGATGTTTAGTTTGGATTGATTGTATTCATAGGACCTTACCACAGTCAAGTCTGTATCTTATTTTGATTTACTGTTATTTGGTCAAACAATGTATTTTATTTGGAACTCATATTTTGTAAACCCTTTTTAACCTTTTTTTATCTACGTGGATTTTATGGAATTGATCATTTCGAGAATTGCCAACTTGTGGTTTTAAATAAGAAATTTTGATGGGTCAATTTTGGGTAACCCGAATATGGTACTTCGGATCCGGGACGGGATCTGGGTGTTATATTTAGTGGCATCAGAGCTTAGGTTTAGTCGGTTCTAGAAAACCCCAAGGTGGTATAGAGTCGTGGTAAGGTGTTTAGTGAATGTAAGTCCCTAAATTTAAGTGTACTTAAGACTGGGTATCTTGATGTGCTACTTTGTTTGTCATGTTTTAAAAAAGGATTGATGGAAGGTAGAACCGGTGGTGGAGAGGCAAGTCACTTCTGTGACCTTACCTCTGCCCTCTTGCGTGTGGTGCAAGCTATTTCGAGGTAATTTGAGACACATCGCAAGACCCATGTAGAGAGGCTTCATCGTTTTGGGCCTAAGAATTTTGAAGGCTTGGGTGAGGATGACCTGATCAAGGCTGACCAGTGGTTACGCGACACACAGAGATTCTTGAGACAGATGAGAGGAGGCCCGGAGGATGATCTTGATTGCATTGTTTCCCTTCTGAAGGGCAATGCACACGACTGGTGGGAGACCGTTGAGTCAGGTCTATAGCCTACACTCCTGACATGGGATATCTTTGTGGATAAGTTTCGAAAGAAATACATCAGTGAGGTATACATAGATGAGTTGAGGGACCAATTTTTGCATCTATTTTAGGGAGATCGAACGATGTTTGCTTGTGAGCAAGAGTTTTTGTGTTTGAGCCGTTATGCCAGAGTTTGTTTCCACGAAAGAGTTGAGGTGAAAGAGGTTCAGACAAGGCTTGAATGTTGACCTTCAATTGCATGTGACAGCGGGTCGGCTTGGGATATTCTCCGAGTTAGCCAATAATGCGAAGGCATTTGAGCGACTTCAGAGTTCGACATCTAATTAGTTCGAGGATTCTAGAGGTCATGATATGGAGACCTAGAATATCATAGGGTTTTTTCCCTATCCGCATGAGAGGTTTTATGCTTCGAGGAGTTTGAAGAGAGTTGCTTCGGACCAGCTATCGAGAGTCAACTTAGGATCTAGATCGAGGGTTCGTAGAGGCCTTTTTATTTTACTCCAGAATAGAGTACTGATGGTTCTGTTAGAGCATCGCTTTCACCAGCGTGCGAGCATTGCGGCCGACATCACATTGGAGTGTACTTTCTGCTTCAAAGGTTTTGCTATAGGTTTCGAGCACCGAGATATATGGCAAAAGAATGCTCAGTTATGGACGAGAATTCACCAGCTCAGTCTCAGAGGTTGGCTACTTTTCGGTACGATCAGAGTATTGTTAGAGGTAGAGTTAGGGCATCGTCAGGTTATCGAGGTGGAGGTTCTGTAAGATCCACCGCCAAGGTTGGCACGCGAGGCGTTGCTAGGCAGTCTGCTACTCATATTAGAGTTGATAGTGTTGTGACCGAGGATATGTCAGGTAATTAAGTTTTGTGTTGGTTTCATCTATTGCGTTAATCGTTTAGATCTTCAATTGTGTAATAAACCAATTCTTGTGATGTGCACCTTGGTAAATCTTGGGTTTGTTTTTGTTTTAGATGGTAGATAGAATTGAATTCTTGCTAGATAAGTTCTTATCGTAGATGGTTGCTGAGAGTGCAAAGCATGTTGTGGGTTGCGAGTGAGAAGTTGTGAAGTTTTAGAGTGCTTAAATCTGATTGTTAGTGTTATTTGTGTAGAATCTTAACCTCTCTAAGGTGGACGTTGTGCTCCGTAGTGCTTGCTCAATAAAGGTTCTATAGGTTGCAAGGTGTTCTTAGCTTGCGTTGTAGACGTGAGGGTTAAAAGTTCATGGTCTTAGTGTTGTGGGTGTTTTGAGGGTATAGAGGTACCCTTGGTGAAAGAGCAATCTTACCGGTTGATTGTGGTTTAGAATCGTGATAAAGGTAAGGTTGAGTTCATTGTTTGTGTTCATCGCCCTGTGGTATGGTGCTTAACGAACTCTTTGTTGGGGCATACTTGTGCAAGCGACCCATTTGGGTGTCGTTGCCAAGTGCTTCGCCGAGATCGTATCTGTGTAGAAGTAGAGTGTAAGGTGGCTTTAGATGTGTTGAGTCGTAGTGCAATGGTAGAAGACTGATGCCGGGTTCGTGATATTGACGACCTTGTTTTGGCCATAGAATGTGAGAGTTTCACGTGTTGTTTGTCAGAGTAAAGGTACCGTAGAAAAGGGTAAATGAAGGTTGTGATGATCATGGTTGAGGTCCTAAGGGTGAATCGTGAGGATAGTTACTTGGTTTGTGCACCTGTTGAACTAGATCCCGTAGAGTTGGAGGATTGGCCAATCGAGTTCGACCAAAGTTGTTATCGATTAAGGCAAGCAATGTGGAAGTTATCAGAGTGGCGCAACAGAAATGTAGATCAATATCTGTGTTGAGGGTAATCGATGGTTGTGTTGCAAAGAAATACTTTTGGATGGACCAGTTGGAAATCCTGAAGAACAGTCAGATAGCTTTTCACGTCTGATTGTTTGGAACGAGTCAAATGTTAGAAGAAGGTGTTTGGACTTTTGCAAATAGAATGGCTAGTTTTGGGTTGCTTGTGCGAGTTCGTAAGTGACGGTGGTCATTTCTCGAAACCAAGTAGTTGAATCGTAAGCGTTTTCAATCATGTTGAAAGCAAGTTTAGATAAAGTGAAGTTTTAAGTTCCGACTTGGTGGGTCAAGTCTGGAGGAAAGAGCTGTTAGTTCAAGGTAGATTGGTGATAATGATAGGTTGTTAGGGTTTTGCTTGTCCTTTAGTGGTTTGACCGGGATATGGTTGTTGGGCGTTATGCATTCCTAGCAATGGTTTGTGGATATGGTGTAGCGTTTTAGGCGTAGATGAAGTCTAAGTTTAGTTTCGATTGGCGGATGCTAGTGAAAAGATTGGTTAACCGAGATAGAACACTCTAGAAGTGAGTTCCTTAAGTTGATGTTTGAACAACGTGGCTCGAGGTTGGTTATGTTACCATGCTTAGAAGTTTGTCATAAGTGTCATTGGTTGTTGGGAAAGAGAAGTTGGAAATTCCAAGAGAAGTGTAGAGAGCGGGTGGTTTAATGCTATGGTTCTGTTTAAGGTAGATTGAGGGAGAACTCTCCCTAATCAAGGTGATCCTGTTAGAATGGTGAAGTGGTTAGATCTATTTTGGTTACATCTCTCTTTCATCCATCTAAATTTCGAGGACAAAATTTCTAGAAGGAGGGGAGAGTTGTAACTACCCAAATTTTCGAGTCAACAATGGGCGTTAACCTGGGTCTTAGACCAACACGTCGAGTCGGATGTTCAAACCTTGTTGGGCTGAAGTGTTGGGCTTTAGGGGAGTCAAGTGGGCCTTCATGTATTGTTGGGCTTGAGTGTTGGGCTTGTTTTTGGATGGGGGTTTAGTGAAGGGTAAATGGGTAATATCCCCCTCAAGGGAGACAAAAGCTGATTGCCTTATTTATTTTCTGCAGTGGAGAAATGGGGGTGAGGTCACCCATTGTTCCCCAACTACTCTCATATTTCTCTCTTCAAAAACACCCCAAACTCAAGGTTAAAAGAGAAAGCTTGTTGTTGTAGAGTGTGAATCTTGGTTTGGTCATCAAGGGAGGTGTAATCAGTAAGCAAGGATCTATCCATCAAGGTGAATATCCCCAAAGTTGGTGGAGGTTGAGTTTGAAGCTTGGTTTAAGGAAGAAAAGAGGAAAAAGCTTGGTGGGAGCTTTATTACGGGATTTACTTGCTTGAGGTCAGTACATCTCTAACTTCTACATTTCATGAGTATCATAAGATGAATGCCTTGCTTGGTTTTATGTTTATGGGTTGCATAGTTAGGGTTCTATGAGCTTTAAACCCCTTTAATGGTAAATCACGATTTGGGTGTTGATAATGAGTAAAATTGGTAGAACACCACCTATTATACTCTAAATAACTTGCAGAAACAATTTGGGACTTAACCATAGAGGTTAAGGGTGGGATTGGTGAAATCTCGAGCTTTAGGTTTTGAAATCTGGGCTCGAGTACCGGTATGGGGTGTCTGCGTATTAGTACTCCTTGTAATATCGAGGGAAGGGTTGTGAGAGGCGTACTGGTACGCCTTTCCTTGTATCGGTACCCTCGCTTAATTAGGATTCTAGTAGCGTGATCACATACTGGTACGCTAGGGGCGTATCGGTACCCACTGTTCCATTGCATGGGGAGGCTTTAAGTATCGGTACACTAGGGTAGGGATACCGGTACGGGTTGGGAAAATTATAGGGTGATATGAGTACCGATGCTAAGTACCAATACGGGGGAAGAGCGTATCGGTATGGCTGGTCGTTCAATTCTTTCAAACCTTAATTGAGTATCGGTACTCGAGTAGGAGTACCAGTACCTGGTGGGGGAGTACCGATACCCATGTACGAGTATCGGTACTCGCAGAACAATCTGCCTAAGAATTTTGAGGTTGTGTTCGAGGGCTCTATAATTCGTGGTAATGGGTCTAGTGGGTCCCTAAAGGTATAAAACAAATCCTAAAACTAAGAAATCAAGGTTGGTAACCCATATGTAGAATAAATGGCTAATGGCTTGGTAATTATTGAGTGGGTCGCTTGTATTAATCACCCATAGGGATCCGTGGTGGATCGGTTAATGCTATGTGGAAGATCGAGGTCCTTGCTGTGTGTTGAAGGGACGCCCATATAGGCTGGTTGCAACGAACAATAAGATAATCTAACGAGAAATGCGTAAATGAATCCTAAAGATATATATTAATTATTGTAACAAATGAGTTATGCCTTGGGGCATTGGTAATGGTTGGCTGTATGTCTTTTTATCTCTCACTGAGATATATTGATGCTTAGGGGAGCATGTGTTAACGTATGTATCTTGGTTAGGAATCCGGATGTCCTAAAGTCAGTGCAAGGGCACTCAAATAAGGGGATGGGTACTCCGGGCTATGTGATCGAGTACATCTGACGTATCCATGGGCTATGTGATCTGGATGCAGTTAGAAACCTATCCTTGGGCTATGTGATCAGGATACGGAAATACAACTAGGGGTTTGTGTGAGCTTGAGTAACTCGAAGGGCTATGTGATCTCGAGTAACATGATTGGCTATGTGACCTCAGGAAAAAGACTGCTTGAGGCTATTGTTATCCAAGTATGTCTAGGACGTATCTGTGGCTATGGTGATCCAGATATGATCCTTACCCGACGGCTATGTGATCATGGGTAACCCGACGGTTGTGTGAGCACGGGAAAATAGTAGGGCTTTGTTGGCCATTTTAGGGAATGTATGTTATTTACGTTGTTGTATGGATAATAGATGTTGGCTATTTCACCCTTGGGCTATGTGATCTGGGTAGGGATTGTAACTCGACGGGCTGTGTGAGCTCGAGTAACTCGATGAGCTGTGTGACCTCGAGTATGGGCTATATTACCCTTGGGCTATGTGATCATGGTATGGGACGTAACTTGATAGATGGAGTGGCCTCAAGTATGGTAAGCCTGGGATGGCTTGGTAGACTTTTTGGCATAATAGTGGTATCTTGAGACAGTTATAAGCCCTAGCTATGATAGGCTATGAGATGATCCCTAGATGTTGAGAAGCCTTTCTGTGCACTCTAAATTATATTATCATGGATGTTTTTTTATGATATTCATGAATTGCGGTAGAGTAGAAATGTACCACTAAGCTTTGTTAGCTTAGCGTGCGGAAATGTAGTTTTTTCATGCGTAGGTTGACAAGTTGCTTTTGGAGGAGCACATCGAGCAAGATTTCCCAGCACCGAGCCAATTTCATAGTACATTACTTGATGTTTAGTTTGGATTGATTGTATTCATAGGACCTTACCACAGTCGAGTTTGTATCTTATTTTGATTTACTGTTATTTGGTCAAACGGTGTATTTTATTTGGAACTCATATTTTGTAAACCTCTTTAATCTCTTGATCTATGTGGATTTTATGGAATGGATCGTTTTGAGAATTGCCACTTGTGGTTTTAAATGAGAAATTTTGATGGGTCGGCTTTGGGTGACCCGAATGTGATACTTCGGATCCGGGACAGGATCGGGGTGTTACACTTCTTTCCCATTTTGGTCACCAAACCATTCTCGCTTTCCTATTTTTCCGTGAGTATTTTAATGGTTGATGACCAAAATAGAAAATAAATGTAACTTTTAGTGACTATTTTACTGGAACTAATAATTTGGTGACCAAAACAAAAAACGAAAATAATTTAGTAACCAGTGGTGATGTTTAACCCATGATGAACTAAACCTTTTTTGGGATTATATCACATCCGTCAAAAGGGTGCCTATTTAGTTGCACTTTACCTAAATTTAAGAGTTAATTGCACCATACGTCCCCGAATTATGATATTCATTCTAAATTGGTCTCCACACTTTTAACCATTTAAATTTCATCCTCAAACTATAACCTTAATTCCAAATTGGTCCCTAAACTTTTGAGCATTCCAATTTCATCCCCAAATTTGACCCCTCGTTCTATATTTACTCCCTAAACTTTTTGAATGTTCTAATTTCATGCTCAAATTATCGTTTATACCACATTGTATTATTACATAATATGCATCGTCGTTTCATGACAATTAACTTTTTATTACGGTTTTCTTAACATAAGATATGATTATCATATACTGATAATTATGGGATGAATTTAGAATGTTCAAAATGTTCGAGGACCAATTTTGAATGAGAGTCAAAGTTTGATGATGAAATTGGAACATTCAAAAGTTTGAAGATAAATTTAAAATGAAGGTCATAATTTGAGGATAAAATTAAAATATTTAAACTTCTGAGACAAATTTAAAATAAATGTCATATTTTGGAGACGTATGGTGCAAGTGACTATAAATTTAAATAATAGGTATCATTTCCCTTAATAATCATTAATCACCGACAAATATTATTAAAATAAATAATTTTAAAAAATATATCATTCCTTATAAAAATACCCTATTACAAGCCTACCTCCAAAAAGAAACACCCTACCCGAGATGCTAAATAGCGTCTAGAACTTATTGGCAAATCTGACCCCTTTCACTACACTACTCATTTGCCCATATCTCACTGGAGAGACGTTATTGTTAACAATACACATGAGCTATCAAGCCAATATTTAGACTTCAAGCAAAAACAGGACCACTAAGACAGGGATGGACCGACCGCCCCCTAAAAGTTTAAAATTTTTATACGTTTTAAAATTCATTAAATTTTTTTTATATTTTTTCTATTGAAAATTTATTTCCACCCCCTTTAATTTTTATAAGTTTGCCCTCTAAAAATTTATAGGTTTGCACCTTAACCTAAAATCCTGTGTTCGTCCCTGCACGTAGACATTATTGGTAATATTTAATTCGTTTCATTTTCTCAACAATAAAATAAAATAAAATAAATGTCACATATGAACAAACTTGAATTATATATATCTTCTCTCATGAAGAATAATTAATATTTAAGGTAAACTACCTATTTGCTACTTACATATTCTCATGTTTCTATTCTGGTCACTCAACTAATATTTTTTTGACAAAATAGTTTTTAATATTACGTTTTGTTTTTATTAGGTACATGTCGTTAAAAATTAACGACAAAGCTGTCGTGTCATTCTTTTTTTAAGAGAGAGGAAATGAACAAATAATTAAAAAGCCGACATGTTAGCTTTGCCTTAAAATTTTGTTATAATATCGGAACGATAATAACGAGATAAGAAATGATCTCAAAAGCAAAAAAGTAAATAAACACAATGATATACATGGAAAACCTAAAAGAGAAAAACCATAAGCAGAGGAGAGAGATATTTTCTATTTAAACTGAATTTTATACTCTTCGATGTATATCCAAAGAATGAAATAGAATTCAATACGAAGTAGAATTTAATACGGATCGATCAGTTCCGTACAAAAGCGTGTCTATTCAACTGCACTTTTCCAATGACACATATGGACAAACTTTTATTATATCACATATATATTTTCTTTTCTCAGGAAGAATAATTAATATTTAATATAAAAAATATAGTATCTGACTACAAGTTGTGACAGCTTTTTTATGAATAAAATCAATAGAAATCAAACATCTTGCCTAGCTCTCCCCTTACGTTTGCATATTATTGAAATCCCATTTACAAAATGGCCAGATGGTACGAACAATAATGTCAGTGTCGTCCTTCCGTTATTATTGCTTACGTCCTGGAGTTCATTATCAGCCGAATCCGGCTTCTGCTGCTGTTAAATACGCCTACTGATTGGCTTTGATGATCGAAGAAACACGAAGGAATCGGCATGGCTGACGAGGATAAGAGTGGTAAAGAAGTTGAAAACAGTGCTGTGAGGAAGAAGAACCGGTCGATCCGATCCGTATTCGTGCATGCAGATGGCGTGGATAAGTGTTTGATGGCTGCTGGTTTCATCGGAGCGGTTGCCGATGGCACAGTGTTTCCCTTGACACTTTATTTGACTGGCCGTATGTTTAACAATATTGGCGATTCCGGTTCGTCCACGGCTGCTGATGCGTTCTACCGCAACGTTCGCCAGGTACATTATCAGATATCTTCGACCCTCACATGCAAGGACGGACGCAAGATTTCATGTTAAGAGGTGCGAACTTTTATACGTAATAAAACTATATGGAAATTTGAAATCTTAGGGAAGAGAGATTAGATCGTCAATATAAAATGCAAAGAAAATTTTAAAATGTACAGAAATTTAAAATTTTTAGGGGTGCAATACAGCTACTCTCAACACCCCTCAGTCCATTCGTGCTCACATGAGTTCGACTAACATAGCTTACTACGTACAAGTGAAGCAAATGTTTTTGTTCAACATTCTGATATAAGATTCTTATGGTTTGATTGTTGTGGCTGACAGGTTGCACTGTTGTTTATTTTCACGGCTTGTGGAGGATTGGTTGGGTGTTTCCTAGGTGAGTTCCAAGTGAACGTGGTAGTAAAGGTTAGGTTAAACTACACATTCTAGGGAAAAAATGCTGGGATTTAGACACATTTAGCCGGGAAGCAAGAGGATATCTCGTTAAATAAAAAATCTGGACCTTATTGATCTAAATATTTAAAATGAGGGTTAAATTTAATGAGTTATTTTGAATTAGGACCTAATTGATAGAATATATATATATATATATAAGTTTTGAGATTAAAATTGTTATTAAACCAAACTACATCACCACTTCCGTTAATTTTGCCAATAACTAAAATTGAAAAAGAATGTAATGTTAGTGGCAATTTTGCAAAAAAGTAGTTCAATAACCAAAATACAAAAACAGTAATAGTTTAATGACCAATAGTGTTGTTTACCCGATGTTTATTTTTGACATTTTTTTAAAAACATGAAAGAATTAGTGACATAAATGAGGATAAATGAGTAATTTTGCTCAAACGTGCTTTTGAAAAAGATAAAAACTATAAATTTCTGCTTTTGAAAATCATTTTTCAAACCAAGCTTAAAAACACTTTTGGCCTAAAAACTACATGTTCTACGAGGGCGAGTCTAAAGTGCAGTAGGTCTAGGGTGCGGCTAAAAAAGACAAGTTTTGAAACTTCTCCAAGAACTTAAATCGGTAGACTTTTTGATAACATATTAGGTTTGTTTTTTCGTGATTTTTGACAAATTTCGATACATGTTTTTTTTATAACATTTTAGGTTATTGGACAAAGTATCAAAACTTGTAAAAAATTGCGAAAAAACCAACCTAAAATATTAGCTAAAAGTCTAACATTTTAAGTCCTTGGATAAGTTTCGAAATTTACCATTTTTTTGTCCCACCCTAAACTTGCCGCACCTCAAATACACCCGTTCTGCATTGCTTTTAGCCCGCAAAACACTTTTAAAAAGCATAGCAGAACGAGACCTTAACCGGCAAGCAAGAGGCTATCTTGTTAAATGAAACATTAATTATTGAGTTAAGGTGCCATTACTGCCATGTCATCCTTTGGTATCAGTTGAATGACCAAAACATAATTTTAATAACTTCACTACCATTTTTTAACTTCAGGAAGTTCAATGATTAAAATGAAAAATGTAACATAATTTAGGGACTAAAATGTGTAGAGTTTACCCTAAAAGTTAGCTGGTTCCAAGGGAACTAACAAGCTAGGCAATATACTAAACAATTCTTTTCCTCTCTAACTTTGTAACATTTTCAGGAGTTTGCTGGACAAGAACAAGTGAAAGACAAGCCACAAGAATGAGAAGTAGATATTTGAAAGCTGTTCTAAGGCAAGATGTTGGCTACTTTGATTTGAACGCAACTAGCACAGCTGAAATAGTCACAAACATTTCTAACGACAGTCTCATTATTCAAGAAGTTATCAGTGAAAAGGTTGTCATTTTGTCAATGCCCTTGAAATATTTTAATTATATTTTAGGGTAAACTAGACCAGATACCACTAAACTTTAAGTTTAATATTGATTATACCACTGAACTGAAAATTGATACTATAATAGTACTGACCTTTAGTTTAGATTTCAATTATACTATTAGGACATTAAAATCGATGACGTGGACGGACCTTAAAGGTCTGCGTGCGATAACGTAGAGGGATTTTAACGGTCTAATGGTATAATTGAAGCCTAACTAAAGTTCAATCCTAAAATAGTATTATCAATTTTTAGTTTAGTGGTATAATCGATTCTAAACTTAAAGTTTAGTGATATCTGGTGTAGTTTACCCAGAGGCGAACCTTGGGAGCCAGTGAGGCGTTGTCCCCAAAGTTTGAAAAATTTACATTTAGTCCTTTAAAAATTTTAATTTGGCTACATCAAAATTTTTAAATAAGCTTGATTAAATCCCCTCCTTAAAATTTTAAAAGTTTAATTTTTTTGAAAATTTTAATTAAACCCCTATATTTATATAAAATTTTAAATTAAACCCTTCAAGATCTTTGAAAATTTTAATTTAAGCTTCCAAAATTTTCAAAAATTTTAAATAGGCCCTCTCAAACTGGATTGTCAAGATTCGCCCCTGAGTTTACCCTACATTTTATTATGTCCATTGACTTGTTTATTATACATATCAGATACCATACTTGATTGCAAGAGGTGCTTCATTTATTGGAATTTACATGGTAGCATCTCTGATACTATGGATATTAGCTCTTGTGGTTTTCCCATTTGTATTGTTGCTGGTGATTCCTAGTTTAATAAATGGGAAGGTTTTACTGAGCCTTGCAAGGCAGTCCAGAATGGAGTATAATTTAGCAAGCACAATTGCAGAACAAGCTATATCTTCGGTACGAACTGTTTATGCCTTTGTTGATGAAAACAAAACCTCCATTAAATTCTCTGAAGCTTTACAAGGATGTGTGAAATTGGGGTTGAAGCAAGGCTTGGCTAAAGGTTTGGCCATTGGAAGCAATGGAATCACTTATCTTATTTGGGCTTTCATTACATTCTATGGCAGCAGAATGGTCAAATACCATAGTGTTGAGGGATGATCTGTTTTCATAGTTGGTACCTGCATTGCCATTGGTGGACAGTAAGGGTTTCAACCTTAAATTTATCTAAAATCATTTGTTTTGTGTCTAACACTCGTACCCGATGCATATTCGAATATGAGTATAGGAATGTGATGTTTAATCATATTTTCCCTTTCTTTTTCTTATTGAACAGACAACTTGGTTCTAGTTTATCTATACTGAAGCCCTTGTTTGAAGCACGTTCAGCTGCGGAGCGTATAAACGAGGTGATTAAAAAGGTGCCAAAGATTGATTTAGAGAACATGGAAGGAGAGATTTTGGATAATGTTAGAGGAGAAGTTAAATTCAAACAAGTTGAGTTTGCATATCCCTCAAGGCCAGAGAATATAGTTTTCAAGGATTTTAGTGTCAAAATCCCAGCAGGAAAGACTGTGGCGTTGGTAGGCAGTAGCGGATCGGGAAAATCAACAACGATTTCGTTGCTGCAAAGGTTTTATGATCCACTTGGAGGAGACATATTTCTTGATGGGGTTCTTATTAATAAATTGCATCTTAAGTGGTTCAAGTCACAAATGGGGTTGGTCAGTCGAGAGCCAACACTATTTGCAACAACCATTAAAGAGAACATACCTTTTGGCAAAGAGTATGCTCAAACGGAAAAGATCATCAAAGCTGCTAAAGCTTCCAATGCACATAATTTCATATCACAGTTTCCTCAAGGATATGACACATAGGTTTGTATTTTTAGCTCTCGAATTTCATATCTATAATACTCTGAATTACAAAGTCGAATGACAAGTTTCTCTGTATGGATAGGTAGGGGAGAGGGGTTCAAATGTCTGGTGGACAAAAGCAGAGAATTGCCATAGCAAGAGCCATTATAAAAGCACCTAAAATCCTTCTGCTTGATGAGGCAACAAGTGCGTTAGACTCCGAATCTGAACGGATTATGCAAGAAGCTCTCGACAATGCCTCGATCAGACGTACAACGATTATCGTTGCCCACCGCCTTTCTACCATTAGACATGCAGATTTAATTGTTGTTATCCAAGATGGCCAAGTCATGGAAACTGGTTCACATAATGAGTTGATGGTAAATGAAAAGGGTTTTTATTCGATGCTAGTGCAACTTCAACATACAGAACAGAAACAAGTTTGGGAGAAAGATAAGAAAGATTTATCTTCAAATTCCTCGGCTTCTATAACAAAAAACGACATCAACAATGCCGACAGTCACCAACTTTCTTTAGTGAATCAGACAAATTCAGCCAAATCATTAGCACCAAATCAATCTTTAATAGGCAAAGAGATGAATGTTAAGGATAAAAAATGCCTGCACTATATTTTAAGAGATTGTTGGCCATGAATTTACCAGAGTGGAAAGAAGCAACCATCGGATGCTTTGGTGCAGTATTATACGGTGCAGTGCAATCGATTTCATCTTCCACAATGGGATCGACGATATCGATGCTTTTTCTCACGGATCGTGGTGAAATTAAAGAAAAGACAAAGGTTTATGCTTTGAGTTTTCTAGGGATAGGCTATTTTTCACTAATAATTAATATTGTCCAGCATTATAATTTTGCTCACATGGGAGAGCACTTGACAAAGAGGATTAGAGAAAGGATGCTTTCGAAGATACTAACTTTCGAAGTTGGGTGGTTCAACCAAGATGAGAATTCTAGTGGCACTATTTGCTCTAGACTAGAAAAAGATGCTAGTGTGGTAATGCTCTTTTTTCTAGTTGGATTCTGCATTCATATATGCATTCATATGCTTGGTTATAGATTTTGCATTACTGTTGGGATGCTTGCAGGTGAGATTGTTGGTGGGCGATCGAATGTCTCTCCTTGTGCAAACCTTTTCTGGTGTTACTGTAGCATGCATTATGGGGCTATTCATTGCATGGAGACTTGCCATTGTGATGATAGCGGTCCAACCACTAGCGATCCTCAGCATGTACACTCAAAGGGTCTTACTCAAAACCATGTCTAAGAAAGCCATCAAAGCACAGCAAGATAGTATCAAGCTTGCTGCAGATGCGGTATCGAACCATCAAACTATCATCGCCTTCTCATCTCAAGATCGAATTTTATAAATGCTAGAAAAGACCTATAAAGGTATGAGAAAAGAGAATGTTTGTCAATCTTGGTTTACAGGTCTTGGAATTGGATCAACTCAACATCTTAGGTCATGCATTATGGCCTTTAATTTTTGGTATATGGCAAACTCGTCTCTCAAGGATACATCGATTCAAAAGCCCTCATTGAAACGATCCTCATTTTGACTTCCACTGGTGCTATCATAGCTGAAGCAGCAAGCATGACATCGGACTGGGTTAAGAGTTCCGAGGTTGTTGCATCCTTGTTTGCTATATTAGACCACCATACAAGAATCGAGCCCGATGACTCCAATGGTTACCTTGCTAAAGAAGTTACTGGATGTGTAGAAATCCACTATGCGGATTTTGCATATCTTGCTAGGCCTAATGTGGTCATCCTAAATGACTTATCATTAACCATCGAAGCTGGAAGATCAACGGCATTGATAGGACAAAGCGGTTTCGAAAAATCAACAATCATTAGTTAAATCGAGAGGTTTTACAATCCTCTAAAAGGAGTAGTGAAGATAGATGGTCGAGATATAGGATAATTCAACCTAAGGACATTGAGGAAACACATAGCACTTGTTAGGCAAGAGACAACATTATTTGCTGGAACAATAAGAGAAAACATCCTACATGGAGTATCCGATGAAACCAATGAATCGGAAGTCATTGAAGCTGCTAAAGCAAAAAATGCACATGATTTCATTGCAGGCCTAGCAAAATGTTATGAAACATGTTGTGAAGATAAGGGAATGCAATTATCTGGTGGCCAAAAGCAACGAATCACGATAGTCCGAGCTGTGTTAAAAAATTCGACAATCTTGTTATTAGACGAAGCGACGAGTGCACTTGACAGTAAATCCGAGAAATTGGTACAAGAAGCATTAGATATGATAATGGTAGTGAGAACCAGTGTTGTTGTGGCACATAGGCTAAGCACTATTCAAAACTGTGATGTTATTGTTGTGATAAAGCAAGGGAAAGTGGTGGAGATAGGTAACCATTCATCTTTGTTAGCCGAGGGGCCAAGAGGAGCTTACCACTCTTTCGTTAATCTTCAAAAGAGAGAAACATAATTCTACTCAATTCATTTAAATGAGTTTGTGTATTGTCTATAACGACCCGAATTTTTGAGTCAACAATAGGCATTGACCCAGGCCTTGAACCACCATATTGGGTTGGATATTTGATACTTGTCGGGCCAAGTTGTTGGGCTTTGTGGACCTCCATGAGTTGTTGGGCTTAGATGTTGGGCTTGTGTTTGCATGAGAAAGGTTTAGAAAAGGGTAAAAGGGTAATTTTTCCTCAAGGGAAGACAAAAGGATGATGTCTTGTTTAATTTTCTGCAAAAAGGGAAGATGGATGAAGTCACCTTATCTCCATCTCTCTCTCCCTATCTCCTTCTTCTTCAAACTCCCATTCTAAACACAAAGTAGAAAGTTGAAAACTTTGTTGTTGTTGTTGTAAGGAATCCCAGAATTGTTGTCAAAGAAAGTTTTATCAGCATTAAAAGATCTCCATTTCTAGATAAACATCATTAGAATCGGTGGAAGTAAAGTTTGGAAGCTTGGGCCAAAAAGAGAGGTGACAAGATCTTGGTGGGAGCTTCATTCCGGGATTTGCTTGCCTAAGGTCAGTACATTTCTAACTCATTCATTTTATGAGGATCCTAAAATGATTGCTTTGTGTGGTTTATGGTGTTGGGTTGCATAGTTAAGGTTTTAGAAGCTTAAAGCCCCCTTTAATGGCAAATCATGTATCATGTTAATGGGTAAAATTAGTAGCAAACCACCAAATAAACCTTTAATAACATGTAGGAACATTTGGGGCTTAACCATTTAGGTTAATAGTTGCGATTGTGAAATCCTGAGCTCCAGGTTTAAAATCTAGGCTTGAGTACCGGTACAGGGTGGGTAATAAAGGAGACAGGTTGTGAGGGACGTACCGGTACGTATTCTTGTGTATCAACACCCATCGCTTAATTAGAATTCTAGTAACGCTTTTGCGTACCGGTACGCTAGGGGGTGTATCGGTACCTACTATTATATTACTTGAGGAAGGCTTTCACGTACCGGTACTCTAAGGTACAAGTACCGGTACAGGTGTGGATCGGTACGAGGTGGATACGTATCGATATTATGTATTGATATTACGTATCGATACAGGTGGTTAGCATATTGGTACGGCTTTTTGATCTATTTTTGAACCTAATTTGAGTATCGGTACTCGGCGAGGAGTACTAGTACCTAGAGGGGTATGCATATACCCATATAGGTGTATCGGTACTCGTTGGGCAATTTGCCCAAGAAAATTGAGGTTGCATTCAAGGGTCCTATTATTCATGGTGAAGGGTCCAATAAGCCCCTAAAGGTATAAAATAAATTCTAAAACTGAGAAATCAAGGTTTATAACCCATATGTGGAATTAATGGCTAATGGCATGGTAATTGTTGAGTGGATTTCTTATATTAATAATCCATAAGGATCCATGGTGGGTCAGTTGATGATGTGTGGAGATTGGGGTCCTTGTTGTGTGCTGAAGGGATGCCCATATGGTCTAGTTGCTGGGAATGAAAAGATAACCTAATGGGAATGTAGTGGATAAACTTAAAAGACATATACTAATTATTGCAATGAATGAAATATGCCTTGGGGCATTTGTAGTGGTTAGCTTGACGTTTCTTATCTCTTGGTGATAAGTATGGATGCTCGGGGAGCATATGTTATCTTATGTGTCTTGGTTAGGAACTTGAATATCCTAGAGTTAGTGCATGGACACTTGTTTAAAGGGATGTGTACTTCAGGATGTGTGATCGAGTACATACGACGTATCCAAGGGCTATGTGATCTGGATGCGGTCAGAAAGCTATCCTTGAGCTATGTGATCAGGATAAGGAAACATAAATCAGAGGCAGTGTAATCTCGAGTAACTGTAATGCCCCAATTTTGGGCTTAGTAGTGTTGAGGGTTATTATACGGTCCGATGGACCGGATTAGAGATTCTAGTCGGATTTGGGGTCGTATATATTTTGGTAAGATAAAAATATGGAAAAATGGTTAAAAGTCATTTTAAAATATATGATTAATATCGGTAAAATCAATTTTGGAAAATGAGATTTGGAAGTATGACATTTTGGCTAGTAACCAAAATGTAAATTTTGAAAACTATTTTTAATGGTGACTAAAAGGGTATGAACTGCTCCATTGTGTTTTGTTTATGATAATTTTATTATCGTACAACGATTATATGTTATAAAATGATTTATGGTATAATGGAGTATGAACTGCTCCATTATTTTGATTTATCGATAATGAGTTATTTACCATATACAAAATGATATATTGCAAAGGTAATGATATTGTTTTATTGCCCAAGAATACCATTGAGAGTTACAGTATATTGACATGCCATAGAGTCTAGCAGCTGCACTCGGCACTTTATGTGTCTATCGGTTATCGACAATCTATGTGTCTATTGATTATTGGCACTCTATGTGTCTATTGATTATCGACCTTTATGGTCTATTGATTATTGGTCTTTATGGCCTAGTAGTCTGGGACTACACAACTCGTATACTTAGTTTCTCTCTACATGAAATTCTTGGGATAATGGTATAAAGAACTTTTATAGAATAAATTTTGATACGATTCATCCTTGCTTTAAAGTAATATTGATTTGAAAAGGGTTTGAATAAGAATTGTCTATACTATGTTTTGTTTTAAAGCAATATCGATTTGAAATGGAATTGTCTATAACATGTTTTTAAAATTAATTATTTATTGCATTTATTATTACATTATAATGCCTCACTAAGTTTGTACTTAGCCTGTGTTTTTCATGTGCACGCATAGGTTGATTGATTGGATTCGTAAGTATTGGCGTTTTGCATCACCTCGAGAGCTAGGACATCTACAGGTTATCTTAGTAATGTTTTGACATCCTATATGATGTTTTTGATTAGTGTCATGTATAATGTTAAACTTGTGTATTTTGTGTAAAACGAACCTAATCACTTTAGGGTTTGTAATATTTATAACTAAAATATGGTTTAGTACTACTAATATGTGAATTGGAATGATTTATGAGTAGTTAGTTGTCTTATAAGTGGAATAGGTTGAAACAACCCAGAAAATTTCATATTAGGCAGCAAGATTTGAAAAATTGCCATAATTTCCTCAAATCGAATTAGAAGGTGAATCTTACATGTATGAACTAGAAATTGAGTTTAGATTCTTTTAAAACAAACGATAACTGATTTCGAGGTTTTTACTAAAAGATATGAATTTTTATTCAAAAGTAGTGTAGGCTGCCAATTTAAGTTTTGATATGGAAAATTGTTTAAACTTTGTTTTGTAACATTACCGACTCATGTTTGGTAAAAAATATGAGAAGAGGGTGTTACAACAATTGTTAAGTGTCTAAAAATACTATTTTATTCACCCTTTTTATTCATATTATTGCTAGACTTAGGCTCATAGTAGTTGCATTTTTAGCCATTCATGCATGTTTTCATTGTTTCTTTGGTGGACAAGCTTGATTTCATATTTTGCTTAATTTTGTGGAAAAAGATACTGCTTTGGTGTGTTTTTGTATGTGTGCAGAATCACTTGCCAAAGCAAGGCTGGAACCAGTTGCTAGGGCAATGCATGAAGGAGATGCCGAACTAGTTACCAGGGCAATGCATGAAGGAGATGCCGAGCTAGTTGCCAAGGCAATTTTCGATAAGGGATAATATGATATGGCAGTCAAAATTGATGACTATATAAGCCCAAGATGACGTGGAGCAAAGTTAAATCCCAAAGGAGTTTGATTTCCATGAAGAGGTTAAAGAGAAATTAAATCCCAAGAAGATAGGAGAAGATCTAGAAGGAATTTAAATATAATAAAGAATTATATTCTTTTAAAGTATTTAATTCCAACTTAACTTCCTCCTAAAAAAAAGACTTTGACCTAGCCCTATAAATTGAGGACCAAGCCGTCAACTCAAAAGGGAGAGAAGGGAGAGATTTCGACAAGAGCAAGGAGAGAATTCGACAAGGCTTCAACCATTCTTCATCTTTTTTCTTTCTTGTTCAATTAGGTTTATGTTAGGAATTCTTTGTTTTGTGTTTCTTTGGAACCTAGCCATGAACTAAATCTATTTGGCTAAGGTTATTGTGTTTTGTGGTTGTGAGAAACAATTGGATTTTGTTTAGGTAATAAGAGTTTGCACTTTCAATTCAAGGTTTACTCATTCTTGGTTTTTATTCTTGTTTGCGAGTGAATTGGGAGAGGATCTCGTAACTTCATCTATTTATCTAATATCGGGAGAGTTAGATTCAAGAAAAGAATGAGTGTGGTCTTTATTCAATCTATTGATGGTGAAGATTAATCCGGCTTAGGAATAAGTTAAGGATTTCAATGGCTAAGAGGAGCGCAAGATTGGTTGTTGTTCACCATTGATTCACGCAGGGATGTATTGTCAAGGCATGCATAATTAGCTAGAGTTTCGACTTAGGGATAAGAAGAAACCATTGAAGAACGCTCCACCGAACCTTGAAGTTGCTGCCCAGCTAGTTGCCCAGGCAACCGTCGATTAGTTGCCAAGGCAACTCCGCTGTGCAAGTTGCCACGACAACTGAGTTGCTCTTGCACTCTTTTACCAAGACGATCCAACCGGCTATCACACCTCAACTCACGATAACCTGGCCTATTCTCTCTCATTTGATTACATATTCTTTTACTTTATTGCTTTCTAGTTTAGTTGTTAGATAAAACTCTTACAATCACCTACTTGTGTTTTTACTTTTTACAGTGCAAGAGATTGAATTCTTGAAGTGGCACCAATCCCTGTGGAGACGATATCTTTTATACTATAACTTGCGACGTGTACACTTACACAATTGCGGAGCACTTTTTACGCGCAACAATTTTTTGGCGCCGTTGCCGGGGATTGGCAATAACAACTTTGTTTTTATTTTCTTGCACTTTTTATTTTTCTTGTTTAAGATTCAAAGGGCTAACGAACTTTGGTTTTGCATTGGTATATGACTAGGGCGAGACCGATTACACCAGAATACCCATTTGATCCAGAAATCGAACGAACCTTGCAAAGACTCAGACAAAGGTTAAGAGTAGAATGGCTAATCAAGACGACAATATGAATCAAGATGTTCCAGCATGAGGAGGAGTGATTCTTTCACGAAACAAAACTATTCGAGACTATCTTGAAGGACTTAATCCAGGAGTTGTCACACCTGAAATTGAAGCCGACCACTTTGAGTTGAAACCGGTGATGTTCAATATGATCAAAACAATTGGTCAATTTGGCGGCTCATCAACTGAAGATGCACGACAACATCTTAAATCTTTCCTTGAGATTTGCAATTCATTCAAAATACAAGGAGTCACCCCCTATGTTTTACGACTAAGATTATTCCCCTATTCACTAAGGGATAGGGCGAAAGCATGGTTGAATAGTATTCTTGTCGGATCAATAGGATCTTGGACCGATCTTTGTTGTGATTTCCTTGCTCGATTTAATCCTACAAATTTGACTGATAAGCTTCGTAATGAAATTACTTCTTTTCGGCAAGCAGATGATGAATCCATGTACGAGGCTTGGGAGCGATATAGAGAACTTCTACACAAATGCCCCCTACACGGATTCCCAGTGTGGACACAAGTAACAATGTTTTACAATGCTGTGAATACACCAACAAGGATGATGCTAGATGCCTCGGCAAACGACATACTCCTAGATAAGTCGCCGGAGGAAGCAATGCAAATTCTAAACAGGCTTGCCAAGAATGATTATGAATTCCCATCTGCTAGAAGATGATGAGTTAGACGCCAAGCCACAATACATGAACTGGGATCATTAGACTCAATTTTGGCACAATTGGCCACTCTAACCAAGATGGTCCAGAACATGCAGAAACAAAACAACACACATGAGGTCAAGGTAATGGATTCCTTTTGTGAGTTATGTGGTGGTAACCATGATTCTTCTGAGTGTATGCAGAATTCGAAATCCAGCTTTTATGTGGGGAATTACAACCGGAACAACAATCTTATGTCGAACACATATAATCTAGTGTGGAAGAAGCACCTAAATTTTCATGGAGTAATGCCAACAATGCTCTAAACCACAACAATCAGAATACACAAGCATCAGAATTTCAGCAAAATATGCCACGGTAACAATTGCCGCAGCAACAACCGACAACATCTAGTTCTTTGGAAAACTCTCTCAATACTTTTATGTTGAAAACTGAATCTTATATGGCTGAGAATAGTAACTTTATAAAAAGAACTGATGCTTTTATTAACAGGACCGAGTTAAGATTGCAAAACCAAGAGGCGGCAATCAAATCATTGGAAAATCAAGTCGGACAATTTGCTCAAAACTTGAATACCAGACCGCAAGGAGATTTACCTAGCGATACTGAAGTCGCAAGAGGAACTGGCCAAAAGCAATGTAAGGCGATCACAACTAGAAGTGGCCAACAACTTAAAGAGGCTCAAGCTCGCTCATCAAACAAAACTCCACAAAAAGAACAAGACGAACTCAGCGGCAAAGTCTTAGATGCTGAACCAGGAATTACCGTGGCAACCAGCGATAAGCATGCCTCGACAACCAGCGATAAGGATGCCGCGACAACCAGCGATAGGCACGCCACGACAACCCAGTTGACGATGCTTCGACAACTCCAGTTGCCCTGGCAATGCCATCAATCAGGTTCCAGACCAATGAAAAGATTAAAGATATCCGACTTCCACCACCATTCCCACAAAGGTTGAAGCGACAAAAGAAAGAATATCAATTAAAGAAGTTTCTTGATATCCTAAAGCAAGTCCACATCAACTTGCCATTGGTTGAAGCAATTGAACAAATGCCGAACTATGCCAAGTTTCTTAAAGACGTTGTGTCCAAGAGAACAAGGCTATGAGAGTTTGAAACAGTTGCCGTAACAGAGGGATGCATGGCCATGTTGCACAATCGCATGCCACCCAAGTTGAAGGATCCCGGAAGTTTCACAATACCTTGTTCCATCAGAAACCACTATGTCGGGAAAGCATTATGTGACCTTGGAGCAAGCATAAACTTGATGCCTAAATTGGTTTTCCAGAAACTAGGAATCGGGAAGGCAAGACCTACAACAGTTATGCTACAGCTAGCCGACAGATCCTATGTGCATCCAGAGGGAAAAATCGAAGACATACTGGTAAAAGTTGATAAATTTATTTTTCCCGCTGACTTTATTGTTTTGGATTGTGAAGCAGATGAACATGCACCTATCATTCTCGGGAGACTCTTCCTAGCAACAGGGAGGACCTTGATCAATGTTGAAAAGGGAGAACTCACAATGAGGGTGAATGACCAGCAAGTTAAACTAAATGTGTTCCAAACACTAAGGCATGCTGATGATCTGGAAGAATGCCAACTTCTTTATGCCACGGTAGAGTTTAACTTCGACGAGGAATTTAGTTGCCTCGGCAACTGCATTGCTGATCAAGAGGAACATGAGAAGTATGAAGAACCGATCGATGAGGAACAATAAGAAGAGGCAAATTGGTTAGTCAATCGACCAAGTACATACTTTGAACCACTGGATTACTCAGGTAAAGAAGGTAAACTCGAAAAGCCCTACATTGAACAACCACCGATTCTTGAGTTGAAACAGTTGACAGGGCAACTAAAATATGCTTACTTGGGAACCGATAATACATTGCCTGTAATTATTTCCTCTAAGTTACAGCCCGAGCAGGAAAAGAAGCTGATCAAAATGTTGATGCTACACAAGAAGGCAATAGGGTGGACAATTGTCGACTTAAAGGGAATCAGCCCGGTAGTGTGCATGCACAAGATTTTGTTGGAAGATGATCACAAACCTTCAATTAAGGCCCAGAAGAGACCGAATCTTGCCATGAAAGTGGTTGTAATGAAAGAAATCATCAAGTGGCTTGACGCTACATCATATACCCTATCTTTGACAGTACATGGGTAAGTCCGGTACAATGTGTACCGAAAAAGGGAGGTATAACGGTGGTAAGTAATGAAAACAATGAACTCATTCCAACCAGGGCTGTGACCGGTTGGAGGGTTTGTATGGATTATCGAAAGCTAAACAAAGCCACTAGGAAAGATCACTTCCCATTACCCTTTTATTGATCAAATGCTTGATCGTCTTGCAGGTAAACCATTTTATTGTTTTCTTGATGGTTATTCAGGTTACAATCAAATTTCCATAGCACCAGAAGACCAAGAAAAGACAACCTTCACATGCCCATACGGTACTTATGCTTTCCGAAGGATACCGTTCGGATTGTGTAATGCCCCGACAACCTTCCAAAGATTCATGAGGACACTCTTTTCAGACATGGTCGAAGACTTCCTTGAGATCTTCATGGATGATTTTTCCATTTTTGGTAATGACTTTGACCGTTGCCTCGGCAATTTAGAGAAGTGTTGGCAAGATGTGAAGAAACCGATTTAGTCCTTAATTGGGAGAAGTGTCATTTTATGGTAGATGAATGAATAGTGCTCGGCCACAAGATTTCATCAAAGAGAATTGAAGTAGACAAAGCCAATGTGGGCGTGATCGAGAGATTACCCCCACCAAGTTCGGTTAAAGGAATCTGAAGCTTTCTTGGACATGCAGGTTTTTATAGGAGGTTCATTCATAATTTTTCTAAGATTACCAAACCCTTGTGCAATTTGCTTGAAAAGGATAAAGCCTTCAATTTTGACGATTCTTGCACCCAAGCATTCAAAACCCTAAAAGAAACACTTTCCTCAGCACCCATTGTCGTTCCACCCGATTGGAAGCTACATTTTGAGCTCATGTGTGATGCAAGTGATTTTGCGGTAGAAGCAGTCCTAGACCAACGCACAGGTAAGACCTTTCATGTGATATACTACGTTAGTAAAACTCTTAATAGTGCCCAAGTGAATTACACAACAACGGAGAAAGAGATACTAGCTGTAGTTTTTGCATTTGACAAGTTCCAATCCTATTTGATTGGTACAAAGGTAATTGTTCATACGGACCATTCGGCAATTAAGTATCTATTTGCTAAAAAAGATGCCAAACCTCGTCTGATTCGTTGGACATTGCTTTTACAAGAGTTTGACATTGAAATTAAGGACAAGAAAGGAACATAAAATCAAGTGGCTGATCACTTATCACGCTTAAAACGCAATGAGGAGGAGGACGCAGATTTAGAGATATGCGATGCATTCCCGGATGAGCAACTGTTAGTTGCCTCGGCAACCATAGATGCGCACGCCTCGGCAACCCTTAACGCGCACGTCTCGGCAACCCTTAACGCACACACCTCGGCAACTCTAGACGCGCACACCTCATCAACCTTGGAAGCAGTTGCCACGACAACACATGCCTCGGCAATACCCTGGTATGCAGATTTAGTTAATTTCCTTGTTTGTGGTATTTTACCTTATGGCCTTACTTACCAAGGGAAGAAGTGGTTCCGCCATGATGCTAAGCATTACTTCCGCAGCAGAATGTACTCCGACAATGCAATTCTTCACCCTATGGAGGACATTTTAGAGGAACACGTACCGCGGCTAAAGTTTTGCAATCTGGTTTGTATTGGCCAACACTGTACAAAGATGCCCAAGAGTTTTACAAGCAATGTGATCGTTGCCAGAGGACGGGGCAATATCTCTAGACGACATGAGATGCCACTCCAAAATATAATCGAGGTTGAATTGTTTGATGTATGGGGGATCGATTTTATGGGACCTTTCCCATCTTCATTCGGCAACCTCTACATTCTACTTGCCATCGACTACGTGTCTAAATGGGTTGAGGTAGCTGCTGATAAGTGTTCAAAAGTACTATTTTTCTTACCCTTTTTACTCATATTATTGTTAGACTTAGGCCCATATTAGTTGCATAATTAGCCATTCATGCATTAATCCATGTTTTCTTCCAACGTTGAGCTTGACTTGGTAGTTTTTGTGGGAAGAGATGCTGCTTTGGTGTGTTTTGTGTGTAGGTGCAGGATCACTTGCCAAAGCAAAGCTAGAGCTAGTTGCCAGGGCAATGCATGAAGGAGACGTCGAGCTAGTTGCTAGGGCAATGCATGAAGGAGACGCCGAGCCAGTTGCCATGGTAATTGTCGACAAGAGCAAAGGTGATATGGTAGTCGAAATTGATGACCAGACAAGCCCAAGATGACGTGGACCAAAGCCCAAACCCAAAGGAATTTGATTTTCATGCAGAGATTAAAGAAGAATTAAATTCCAAGAAGATAGGAGAAGTTCTAGTAGGAATATAATTATAATAAAGAATTATATTCTTTAAAGATAATTTAATTCCAACTTAACTTCCTCCTCAAAGAAGGACTTTGGCCTAGCCCTATAAATAAGATGGAGATTTCGAAAATCGAGAGAGAGCCAAGGAGGGCAAGAGGAGAGAATTTTTGACAAGCATCTAGGGCAAGAAGGATTTTGACAAGCCTCCTTCTTCATCCTTTTCTTTCTTGTTCGATTGGGTTCATGCTAGGGATTATTTATCTTGTGTTTCTTTGGAGCCTAGCCATGAACTAAATCTATTTGGCTATGGTTATTGTGTTTTGTGGTTGTGAGAAACTATTGGTTTTTGTTTAGGTAATAAGAGTTTGCACTTTTCTATTTCAAGGTTTATTCATTCTTGGTTCTTATTCTTGTTTGCGAGTGAATTGGGAGAGGATCTCGTGATTTCATCTATTTATCTAATATCGAGAGAGTTAGATTCAAGAAACGAATGAATATGATCTTTATTCAATCTATTGATGGTGAAGATTAATCCGGCTTAGGAATAAGTTAAGGATTTCAACGGCTAAGAGGAGCGCAAGATTGGTTGTCGTTCACCCTTGATTCATGCAGGGATGTATTATCAAGGCATGCACAAGTAGCTAGAGTTTCGACTTAGGGATAAGAAGAAACCATTGAAGAACGCTCTGCCGAACCTTGAAGGTTGCTGCCCAGACGCCCAAGTAGTTGCCCAGGCAACCATCGATTAGTTGCCAAGGCAACCCCATTGTGCAAGTTGCCACGACAACTGAGTTGCCCGTGCACTCTTTTACCAAGACGATCCAATCGTCTATCACACCTCAACTCACGATAACCTGGCCTATCTCTCTCTCATTTGAATTCATCTTTTCTTTTACTTTATTGCTTTCTAGTTTAGTTATTAGTTAAACTCCTATAATCTTGTCTTTGTGTTTTTACTTTTTACAGTGCAAGAGACTAGATTCTTGAAGTGGCACCAATCCCTGTGGAGATGATATCTTTTATACTATAACTTGCGACGTGTATACTTGCACAATTGCGTAGCACTTATTACGCGCAACAAGTTTTTGGCGCCGTTGCCGGGGATTGGCAATAGTGACTTTGTTTTTATTTTCTTGCACTTTCTTTTTACTTTTCTTGTTTAAGATTCAAAGGGCTAACAAACTTTGGTTTTGCATTGGTATATGACCGTATGAGACCAACTTCACCATAATATCCCTTTGATCCGTAAATCGAATGAACTGACAAAGACTTAGACGAAGGATAAGAGTAGCAATGGCTAATCAAGACGGCAATATGCATCAAGATGTTCCAGCGGGAGGAGGAGTGATTCTTGCACGAAATGTAACTATTCGAGACTATCTTGAAGAAGATCTAGATGGACTTAACCCGGAGTTGTCACACCTGAAATTGAAGCTGACCACTTTGAGTTGAAACCGTAATGTTTAATATGATCAACACAATAGGTCAATTTGGCGGCTCAAAGAATCAAGATGCACGGCAACATCTGAAATCTTTCCTCGAGATTTGCAACTCGTTCAAAATACACGGAGTCACCCCCGATGTCTTACGATTAAGATTATTCCCCTATTCACTGAGGGATAGGGCGAAAGCATGGTTGAATAGCATTCATGCCGGATCAATAGCATCTTGGACCGATCTTTGTCGTGATTTCCTTGCTCGATTTAATCCTACAAATTTGACTGATAAGCTTCGTAACGACATTACTTCTTTTCGGCAGGCAGATGATGAATCCATGTACGAGGCTTGGGAGTGATATAGAGAACTTCTACACAAATGCCCCCTACACGGATTCCCGATGTGGACTCAAGTAACAATGTTTTACAACGTCGTGAATACACCAACAAGGATGATGCTAGATGCCTCGGCAAACGGCATACTCCTAGATAAGTCACCGGAGGAAGCAATGCAAATTTTAAACAGGCTGGCCAAGAATGATTATCAATTCCCATCTACTAGAAGAGGAGGAGTTAGACGCCAAGCCACAATACATGAACTAGGATCATCAAATACAATTTCGGCACAATTGGCCACTTTAACCAAGATGGTCCAGAACATGCAAAAACCAAACAACACACATGAAGTCAAGGTAATGGATTCTTTTTGTGAGTTATGTGGTGATAACCATAATTCTTCTGAATGTATGCAGAATCCGGAATCTAGCTTCTATGTGGGGAATTACAATCGAAACAACAATGTGATGTCCAATACATACAATCCAGCTTGGAAGAAGCACCCAAATTTTTCATGGAGTAATCCCAACAATGCTCTAAATCAGAACAATCAGAATGCACAGGCATCGGGATTCTAGCAGAATATGCCACGACAACAATTGCCGCAGCAACAACCGACAACATCTAGTTCTTTGGAAAATTCTCTAAATGCTTGTATGATGAAAACTGAATCTTATATGGCTGAGAATAGTAATTTCATAAAAAGAACTGATGCTTTTATTAACAGGACCGAGATGAGATTGCAAAACCAAGAGGCAGCAATCAAATCATTGGAAAATCAAGTCGGACAGTTTGCTCAAAATTTGAACACTAGATCGCAAGGAGGTTTACCTAGCGATACTGAAGTCGCAAGAGGAACTGGACATGAGCAATGTAAGGCAATCACCACCAGAAGTGGCCAACAACTTAGAGAGGCTCAAACCCTCTCATCAAACAAAACTCCACAAAAAGATCAAGACGAACCTAGCGGCAAAGCCTTAGATGCTGAACCAGGAATTGTCGCGGTAACCGGCAATAAGCATGCCTCGGCAACTGACGATAAAGATGCCTTGGCAACTGGCGATGAGCATGCCTCGGCAACCCCAGTTGATAACGCCTCGGCAACTCCAGTTGTCCCGGCAATACCGTCAATCAGGTTTCAAACTAATGAAAGGATTGAAAATATCCGACTTCCACCACCATTCCCACAAAGGTTGAAGCGACAAAAGCAAGAATACCAATTCAAGAAGTTTCTTGATATCCTAAAGCAAGTCCACATCAACTTGCCATTGGTGGAAGCAATTGAACAAATGCCAAACTATGCCAAGTTTCTTAAAGACATTGTGTCCAAGAGAACAAGGCTAGGAGAGTTTGAAACAGTTGCCACAACAGAGGGATGCATAGCAATGTTGCACAATCGTATGCCACCCAAGTTGAAGGATCCCGGAAGTTTCACAATACCTTGTTCCATTGGAAACCACTATGTCGGGAAAGCACTATGCGACCTTGGGGCTAGCATAAACTTGATGCCTAAATCGGTTTTCCAGAAACTAGGAATCGGGAAGGCAAGACCTACAACAGTTATGCTGCAGCTAGCCGACAGATCCTATGTGCATCCAGAGGGAAAAATCGAGGACATACTGGTAAAAGTTGATAAATTTATTTTTCCCGCTGACTTTATTATTTTGGATTGTGAAGCAGATGAGCATGCACCCATCATTCTCGGGAGACCATTCCTAGCTACAGGGAGAACCTTGATCGATGTTGAAAAGGGAGAACTCACAATGAGGGTGAATGACCAGCAAGTTAAACTAAATGTGTTCCAAACACTAAGGCATGACGATGATCCAGAAGAATGCCAACTACTTCATGTCACGACAGAGTTTAACTTCGACGAGGAATTTAGTTGCCTCGATAACTACATTGCCGATCAAGAGGAACCTGAGGAGTATAAAGAACCGGTCGATGAGGAACAACAAGAAGAGGCAAATTGGCTAGTCAATCGACCAGGTACATACTTTGAACCACTGGATTACTCAGGTAAGGAAGGTAAGCTCGAAAAACCCTCTATTGAACAACCACCGATTCTTGAGTTGAAACAATTGCCAGAGCAACTAAAATATTCATACTTAGGAACCGATAATTCATTGCCTGTAATTATTTCTTCTAAGTTACAGCCTGAGCAGGAAAAGAGGCTGATCAAGATGTTGAAGCTACACAAAAAGGCAATAGGGTGGACAATTGCCGACTTGAAGGGAATTAGCCCGGCAGTATGCATGCACAAGATTTTGTTGGAAGATGATCACAAACCTTCAATTGAGGCCCAGAGGAGACTGAATCATGCCATGAAAGGGGTTGTAATGAAAGAAATCATCAGTGGCTTGACGCCGACATTATATACCCTATCTCTGATAGTACGTGGGTAAGTCCGGTATAATGTATACCGAAAAAGGGAGGCATAACGGTGGTAAGTAATGAAAACAATGAACTCATTCCAACCAGGACTGTGACCGGTTGGAGGGTTTGTATGGATTATCGAAAGCTAAACAAAGCCACTAGGAAAGATCACTTCCTATTACCCTTTATTGATCAAATGCTTGACCGTCTTGCAAGTAAACCCTTTTATTGTTTTCTTGATGGTTATTCAGGTTACAATCAAATTGCCATAGCACCAGAAGATCAAGAAAAGATAACCTTCACATGCCCATACGATACTTATGCCTTCCGAAGGATGTCGTTCGGATTGTGTAACGCCCCGGCAACCTTCCAAAGATGCATGATGGCACTCTTTTCAGACATGGTCGAAGACTTCCTTGAGATCTTCATGGATAATTTTTCTGTTTTTGGTAATGACTTCGACAGCTGTCTCGGTAATTTAGAGAAGGTGTTGGCAAGATGTGAAGAAACTGATTTAGTCCTCAATTGCGAGAAGTGCCATTTTATGGTAGATGAAGGAATATTGCTCGGCCACAAGATTTCATCCAAGGGAATTGAAGTAGACAAAGCCAAGGTGGACGTGATCGAGAGATTACCCCCACCAAGTTCGGTTAAAGGAATTTGAAGTTTTCTTGGATATGCAGGTTTTTACAGGAGGTTCATTCATAATTTTTCTAAAATCACTAAACCCTTGTGCAATTTGCTTGAATAGGATAAAATCTTCAATTTTGATGATTCTTGCACCTAAGCATTCGAAACCCTAAAGGAAAAGCTTGCCTTGGCACCCATTGTCGTTCCACCAGATTGGACGCTACATTTTGAGCTCATGTGTGATGCAAGTGATTTCGCGGTAGGAGCAGTCCTAGGCCAACCCACAGGTAAGACCTTCCATGTGATATACTACGCTAGTAAAACTCTTAATAGTGCTCAAGTGAATTACACAACAACGGAGAAAGAGTTACTAGCTGTAGTTTTCGCATTTGACAAGTTCTGATCCTATTTGATTGGTACAAAGGTAATTGTTCATACGGACCATTCGGCAATCAAATATCTATTTGCTAAAAAGGATGCCAAACCTCGTTTGATTCATTGGATATTACTTTTACAAGAATTTGATATTGAAATTAAGGACAGGAAAGGAACAGAAAATCAAGTGGCTGATCACTTATCACGTTTAGAACGCAACACGGAGGAGGACGCGGATCTAGAGATATGCGATGCATTCCCGGATGAACAAATTTTAGTTGCCTCGGCAACCATGGACGCGTATGCCTCGGCAACCCTTGACGCCTCGGTAACCCTCGACGCCTCGGCAACGATGGATGCACACGCCTCGGCAATTTTGGGAGCAGTCACCACGGCAACACATGCCTCGGCAATACCCTGGTACGCGAATTTAGTTAACTTCCTTGTTTGTGGTATTTTACCCTATGGCATTACTCACCAAGGGAAGAAGCGGTTCCGCCATGATGCTAAGCATTACTTTTGGGACGAGCCTCTTTTGTTTAAACAATTTGCAGATCAGGTTATACGCCGATGTGTCCCTGAAGAAGAGCAACAGAATGTACTCTGGCAATGCCATTCTTCACCCTATGGAGGACATTTTGGAAGAACTCGTACCGCGGCCAAAGTTTTGCAATCCGGTTTGTATTGGCCAACATTGTACAAAGATGCCCAAGACTTTTACAAGCAATGTGATCGTTGCCAGATGACGGGCAATATCTCTAGACGACATGAGATGCCACTCCAGAACATCATCGAGGTAGAATTGTTCGATGTATAGGGGATCGATTTTATGCTAGGAATTTAGGATTTGAGTTTTTATAGTGTAAATACACAGGCTTGTGTAAAATAATTTTACACAGCCTGTGTATCAAAGTTTTACCCTTGAATAAATTACTCTTCTTTTTCAAAAAGGGTCATTTTTCATAATTTCAAAATTGACAGGGTCTTAAGGAATGTTTAAACTCAAATATTTAAGCCAACTAACTATAACTTTAAAATTTTGGACTAAAATATTAACTTTTCAAACGTACATGGACTAAAATATCTATTCTTATAGTAAACTTACTAAAATGAACTTTTAGACATAATACAAGGATTAAAATATTTTTTATAATGGATGGAGTAAAATGAACTTTTATATAGTGCAAGTATTTCTAATAATAATAATACGAGCACAGTCTGTGTAAAACTAATTTTACACAAACCTACATATTTATACTATAAAACTCAAATCCTAAATTCCTAACCCTAATCCTAAAAACCTAACCCCTAAACCTTAAACCATATACCCTAAATTTTAAACACTAACTTTAAATTCTAAACCATACAACATAAATCCCTAAACTAAAACCCTAACCCCTAAAACTAAAATGCACGTGTAAACTTACACGGTCTGTGTAACAAAGTTTTTTCCCTAATAATAATGGAAAATATAACAGATTTCAGACGTATGCCCATGAATGATAAACCTTCTACATTGGCCTAAGAGTAATTTTCACCCAAATTAGGACTAAGAGATACACATTGGAGTAAAATTTGATTCGACGTGACTCAAATCATAATTTTATAAATTTAATTTAAAAATATTTTAAATAAAATTAGTTATAAAATGAGTGTAACAACCCGTATTTCAAAATTCGAATGTTGATTTAACTCGAAGCGTGGGCTTTGTGCCTGGGTCAAGAGTTGGGCCTTTGAGAGCCCTTGTGGGCTCGTTTATAGGTTGTTGGGTGATGGAGGGGTAAAGAGGTAAACACCTTTTTTTGAAAAGAAGATGAGGGGAGCTTTTTTATTTCTATGCAGAAAAAGCCTTGGAGTGGGACCATTTTGTCTATTGGCTTCTCTCTTCATCCCTACTCATCTCCCTCCCAAGAACCAAAGTCTAAAGGTGGAACTTTTGTGTTTTAGAGGGTGAATCTTGGATTTTAAGTATGAGATAAATTGTTCAGCATTCAAGGATCTATATTTTGAGGTAAAATTTGTTAAGTTTGGTGGAGGTTGGTAATGGTGGGTTTAGTGGAGGTTTTGGAGAGAAATAGGTTAAGGGTAGTTTTAATCTCATTTTTCAGCCCCAAGTGTAATTTTTAGTTGGTTTATTCTCTTCTGCAAGGTTGTAACTCGTTTTACAATTTCTTATGTAGTGAAAGAGGTAGAAGAACCATCCAAGAAACTTGGGAAGAAGAAGGCTTAAGGAGCTTAGGTTGGAGGCTTTTTTTTAGATTGAATCAAGGTTAGTACACTATTAATTCCTTAGTTTCATGCATATCCTAAGGATGATGCCTTGTTTACTTGATTTGATATGTATGGTTGTTTTGGGTGTTAAATGCTTGAGATCCTCTTTAATGGTGAAACTCGAATTAAGCGTTAATAATATGTAAAAATAGTAGTAAATCACCTTGACCACTCTTATAAGATGTAGGATCGAGTTATGGGACTAATGGTTGAGTTTTGGGAGCTTGGGAAGTGATTTCCCAAGCCTAGAAAGCCATTTCTAGGCTTCAGTATCGGTACATGGGGAGGCAATATCGATACCTCAGTGTTCTGGGTTTTAAGAACACTTTTTCATTGGATGAACTATGAAGGGGATATTGGTACAATGTTCAACCTGTACTGGTACGCCTTGTAAAGGGATTTTAAATGGAGCTCCCATGCAACGTTTTCAAATACTTTATTTTGGATTTCATATTGTGAGTCAAATGCTTTCTATTATGTATTTTAAATGGAGCTCCCATGCAACATTTTCAAATACTTATATATGTTGAAATATTTAAACTTGATGAATTTTATGAAAATGAGTGTGTTTGGGCTAAACTAGGTTGAAAATTTTATGTTAAAGGGTTGAGCTTAAGGCCCAAATGTGACATCCGGGTTGAGGGTGTTACAATAAGACTCGGATAACTTGAAATTTTTAGTAATCAGTGGATCGAGTTTTAAGTTTTGGTCGAATCCCTCAACTCTACTTGATATATGTATATCACATATGAAAAATAGGAGTAAATGTATATGTATATAATATATTATTATAAAAATTATTTAAATTGGAACCAATTAGTATTATAATATTATAAATATTTTTACAATTAAATTTGAATAGACACTCAAACAACTCGACTTGACTCGAAAAAAATTCAAATAAAATTTGAGCTATAAAATAGGACTCATCAATTCAACTAATTCAAAATATTTTGACTCAACTTGACTCGATCAAATACTCAGACATATATAATATCAATATTTTTAGGCTTAAAACACAAATTATCTCTGAATTTGATAAATCTAATCAAATTAGCTCTTGAACTTTTTATCGTAATTTGTCAAGTTTAGGAGACGGAAAATATTTAAGGCCAATTCCCCCCCCCCAAAAAAAAGGTCTAGTGATCTATTTGATCAAATCTGCAAAGTTTAGGGGTCCATTTGTTCCCAAAACTTGAAGATTAATTTGACCAATTTTGTCAATTTTAAGTTGCTAATTTAAGGTACAGTACATTATTAGTCATTAAACTATGAAAAGTATCGTTTTGGTCATTGACCTTTCAAAAAAAATACAAAATGATCATCATTATATTTATCCAACTGATACAAAATAATTATTATATTTTATCGAACTGTTATAAAATGATCATTAAATTAATTGAATTATTACACTATTTTATAATGTCTTGTGACTATTTTTGTAATAGTTTGATAAATTTAATGACCATTTTATAATAGTTTGATATATTTTAATGGCCATTTTGTAACTTTTAAAAGATCAACATCCAAAACAATTATTTTTTTCATAGTTTAGTGATTATTGGTGTAATTTACCCTAACTTTTAAGCCAATATTTTAGCACCCGTTTCAAAAGCAAATATCAAATATGGCGGGAATTGGTACACCAAAAAAACATTTTTTCAAATCCGCGACTTCTCTTCGAAGAAATATTGAGCAGGTGATTATTTCCTTACAGTTGCATATATCATATACTGCATGTTTCTGTTTGTTTCCTGAGAAAATGCAAAACATGACAGAGAACAGGATTGAAGTTTCCGCGAATCAATTTTTTCCTCTTTTGTTTTCCTACATTTTTCTCTGTAAAAACGAAGGGAGATTATTATGTGATATGGTTGGAGTGGACGCGTGTTGAGAGAAGAATCGTTGGCTCGAAGAAGCAAATCGAAGAGTTTCAATCAGAGCTTAAAGGCTTCGAAATTGAATTACCTTTGAAAGAAGCTTCAATTCGAGTGATACAGGTCGCTGTTTTCCGATTTTATTTAAAATTTTTTCACTAATTTGTTTTAATTTTTTTAGAATTGTATTGTTGTTTGCAGGCGAGAATTGCTCTGAATCAATATGAATATCCACAGTTAGATCTGAAATAAAGAAGCTTAAGGTACTAAATCCTCCTTGTTTATATGATTTGCTGATCTGAATGAATCGTAGATTACTTTTGTTTTTAATTAAAAATATATGTAAAAAGAAGCAACATAATTTGAAAAGAATTCTAATACTTTCAATGTCATCTCTTTCAAATCTCTTGCCATACAGTATATGAGGTTTTATGTATTCTTGATATATGTTACACTTGCTGAATTATAGAAACTAGTTTTCATATATGGATCTAACTCATAAACATTCATAGAATCCTATCCAAGAAAAGGAAGAGGGAGAAGAGAAGAAAGAAGATTATGAAATAATAGTGCCTTCTTAAAGCCAAATAAATTAGCTGAATCCACTCTCATTAAGTTTATCTACACTTTTTGCATGTGTATTGAAGATGCTTCTGTATCCTTTACAATTAAAGACAGCAACGTAGGTTTACCCTCTTCATCGTTTCTGCTCGTTCCCTGTAATGGAAAAGATATATCATGCCATGGTTATATACTACGGAGTACGGACTTCACTAAACTTGCCGGGTTGTACATTTACCGGTATTAATTTGTAGGAAAGACATGCCAAAGTTAATTAGAATGAGAGAACTTACAATCAGTTCTGGAGGCATGATGTTAGGAGCAATGGTGGTATCCTTGGCAAAAAATCTTGGATTGGTAGACTTCACGACTTCTATCTGTGTTGAGAACAGGGCAGAGACTGGCCGATGATCGGAAAACTTAATTTCACTCCGTAAGTAGGATAGAAGTTTTACTCCTTTCCCATACCACAGAATTCTATCACACCTGTGGACATACACATGCATCATGCTCATAGAATCAGATCTGCGTTCAGCGGCTGTGCATCTAATTTGCCTATTGCAGCTATAAGAATTTAATTCTATAAAAGCTAATTGATTATAAAATATACCATGCTGGAGTCCTTTGTTTCTCTCCTGATCTGTTGGGAAGGCCACCGGAGTAGCGATTGCAATTCGATGAAGAGTATTTATAAGTTGGTGCAAATTCGATGTTTCCTTCTCTCCAACCTTGGAACACTCCATCTTCTTGTTCCCTTCGAAGCTGATCAAACTCTTGCAGTGCTTTCCAGTCTTGCTTCTTTATCAGATGCCTAGCTAAATTGTCTTCCAAGTTGTATAACCTATAGTTGAGATCCCCGAACCAGAATATCTGACTGCTCCACAAAAATGATGAAGGTTTTATTTCACGAAGTTGGATTCTTAATCTGACTACTTTGCATAAATTTGAGATTTAGAATCGTACTACTTTGTTTGGAATTTAGAATAGTTGCAAGTGCTAGAAGATTTGAACTACTAATTGGTAGTTACTATATATCATATCCTGCCTACAAATATGTCACATCTCTAGTTTGTTTGTTTTGGGACCAATCTCATTCATCCTTTATTTTGGTTAATTTGTGTTCATTTTGAAGAAGAATTACTTACTCATGTCCTAAGATGGTGAGCGGATGAAGATTATCATCATCTTTGGCTGATCGAGGAAAGCTTGTTCTCTTAAAAATCTCCGAAACTTGATGATTCCTTCGACCTTCATCGCCTTGCTTTTCACCAGAAGCCAAATGAGCAGCAATAAAACAGAAGCTGGTCCCTTCAATTAACATGCTAACTGAAACTGAACCTTTGTTTCCCAAACATCCCATGATCCCACAAGCCACTGAACTAACTTTCACATTTGAAACACAGTATTTCTTCAACAATTCCTTCTTCATCCATACACTAATGAAAACTCCAACCATCTTCTTGCTTGCCATTAGCTTGTACTTGCTACCTTCAATGACTGGTTTCTGATGATGTCTCCGCTGAGTTATTGGCCTCTCTCTCATTCGAGTATTATCACTTATTGCACTAAAACTTGCTCTTTTTTCTGCAACAGGGATTTCCACATAATGGTAACTGTCACTTGAGATTGGATTCAACATGGGGGTCAACCAAGGGCGACCAAACCTTTCGTTTAGTGTTTTTCCTATTAGCAGGTTCCAATTTGTTGCTTTTTTCGGATCTTCTGCTCCGATGACTGTTCGAGTTATCAGCGGTACAATCTCTTGAAATCTACAAGTTGAAAATTTTCTGTTGTCAGTTTGATGATCTACTCTTCTTTGGATGGTTACAGATTGTACAACATTACATGGTTTTCGCAATTATTTCATAGTTCATACCCGAGAACATAGATATCAACAGCATCTTGGGGTTTCAGCCACTCTTCTAAATCAACTGCCAAACTGCCAACAGGAGATCTTCCAGCAACGTTCCAAGTTCCCACGAAAATCCTGAAACTTGGAGGAGAGGTTAACTAATTCATACTTTTAACCCTTTTAATTGATTGTTTAAGCCTTTAAAATTCACCTTAACTCGTTGGTTGAAGTGCATGGATCCATCTCAAACGAACTAACATAAACATCTTCCATGAAATCATCCCCTCCATCTGCAAAAAATGTACCCATCACTCAAAAGACCAATGGAAGAAAAAAAGAACACACACACACACAAAAAAAAAAACTAAAACAAACTTAAAACCTGAAAGTTCATCCTGGTTGTAAAAAGGATCAGGTTGTTTCTTTTTGTGCATCCTTTTGAACCATTTCCTAAATCTCCCAGAACTTGACTTTGGATTCTTATCATCCATTGTAACTACTAAAGAAAATCAAGTCCATACCTGAACATATTCACCATAAAATAGAAGGATAGTAATTAAATTACTACAAACTTAGCCCAGATTCTCCACCTGCTTTCTTCCCTACTTCATCAATCTCTGTCTATATGCTAGAACTGAAAAAATCTGGGTTTTCCCGGTTGAATGTCTTAGTGTTTATAGCCTAGTAAAGCAAATAGATATCAGTTTAAAACAATGAGACAACCCCCCGAAATTTAGACATAATTTTATGTGATAATCCCAAGAGATTGAAGCATATGAGAAAGGGACATAGGGAGGAAATAAAGGTACAAATGAAAAGTCAAGACTTTGAAGGATGATGAGAACCTTCCTTCACCTTATATCTCTGGGTATATAAGTGAATTTCCTAAATCTCTAAAAACCAAAAAATAAAATGGAAAAAAATGGACCTCACAATGTTCTATCAAGAAAACTTTTTTGTTTGATTATTAGCTGTTAGATGGTGGTGTTGGTCACGTATGTCTTGTGTATTTGTTACGTGACAAATTATTTATATGTCCAACTCATACAATGATCATAAGTTCATAACCCGTATGCTAGTATTGTATTTTTTATTATAATTAAATTTAAAGTATTATATGTTATATATACGAGTAATTTTTTGATACACGTAATGTGTAAGAAGTTTGCATATTTTTTTAAAAAAAATAAAATTTAAATCTCTAGCTCTAAAACTTAAACCATAAATTTTAAACAATGCAAACTAAATTCTTAAACTAAATCTCTAAACTTTAAAACAGAAAGGGATATCTAATCTTTAGACTAAACATGTGTATTGAATAATTTTCTTATATATATATAGGAAAATACTTTGATTCATAAACTATGTAATACAACTTGTTAATTTTAGGATTTAGGGGTTTAATTTAGAATTTAGGGGTTTAGGTCTTAAAATTTAGAATTTAAGGTTAGGAATTAGAGTTTTAAGGTTAGAAATTTAGAATTAGATTTTATAATTTTTTAAAAAGATTGTATAATTTTAACTTATAATTCTTGAAGGTCTCCAATTTACAACTTTCTTTCTTTTAATTTGCTTTAGCTTAGCTGTTCTTTTTTTTTTTTTAAGATCGGTAGTAATTGACCCCCACGAATTTAAGAAAAACAAAACTACTAAGCAAAGAGAGGAAAAGATGGAATACACTGATGTTCTATCAACTTCAATAATAGATTTTGAGTAAGCTCTCTCTACCTTTATTTCTTCTGCTTGAAGCCTTGAACATTATATATTCTCCTCCATATTTGATCTATTTTCATATAAGATTCATTCCTTTTCGTGCAGACCCAATATTCTCATATAAGTAGGATTAGGAGATTGATGTCTTTCTTTTCTATTTAATTAATTTTTATTTTTAAATACAATATAAGGATAGGTGCCGCATTTCAAGTATTGTGGAGTTAAAAAAATTAATTGATTCTATAATTTTTTTTTTCAGTTTGATTCGTATTTACATTCATAAGATTAGTATGAAAAAATACAAGAATATTATACATTGATTTTTCTTGAGTATATAAAATACATAGATTGCCTATTCAAAAAAAATATATACATAGATTGTTGAATCTATATAAAAAAAAAAATCGAGTCTCCATCACAATCAGTCCAAATGGGCAGCATTGGCCCATATCAGTTATGACTATACCGTCCACTTGTGTGGTTTGTTTTGGATTTCATATCATCCTGTCAACAAAAAAATCATGGTTACACTTGATTTATGCTTTGTCATCTTTTTTTCTAATTACATTTTCGGCCAAAATTTTCATTTTTTTGTTAAATTAAATTAATTGAAATAAAAATATCATATTTTTATATTTTTACAATTTTTATATATTTTTAATAATTTTAATATATATTATTATTTTTAAATATTCTTTTAAAATTTATTTTATTTTATTTTTATGTAAAAGGATAAACTATTAAAATAAGTAGTGTCAATATTGACAAAAAGACAAAGTAATTGATGTTAACTTAATGGGTCAGTTATATTTTTAGCAGATAATTTAACTTGACAAAAAAATTAAAGTTTGAAGGTCAATAGAGATAAAAGAATAATAATTTAAAAAATAAAATGATTTTTTAAAAAAAGAAAAAGTGTGTCAAAATTTTCACTATACTGATCTTTTTCTTTTTACTGCATTTAATTCATGGCTAGTGTCATCAAGTTCTGTTTTTTGAAATTGAGGAGAGGCGTTAGATACAATTATATATTTAATTTGGATATTTGAAAATTCATTCCTAAGTATGAATCAATGCCAATATTTTTAAGAAATTAAAAATTCCAAGCAATATAGGCATCAGATATTTCATATCAAGTCATTTACATTAACCTTCCTTGTCTTCTAACTACTTTCTCATAATTTCTTTTGGGTTTACACTGGTTTTGTTTTTCTTGTTTCAAATTTCAATTTTAGAATAAACCAATAAAATTGCATAACAATATAGAAAACATAAAATATATTATATTATATTAAATTAAATTCTTTAGAGCTTGTTGTTAATACACGGACCACAAAATTTATTGATTATCATTTTTTTTCTCTTTGTAATATTAAGAAGGGGATGTGATATTGAGATGAGACAGAGGCAATGCCCAGCTTTCATGATTGCTCACATTCTAACAAGATGAAAATGATATGTTCTGCTCTTTCTAGATATCAGTCTTTCTCATTTTATTTATTTTGATGAATGAGTCCTGGGGACCATTTAGGGATGATAAAACAATCCCTTCAACATGGTTTTTAATCATCTCCAATAGATATATAGATATTAAGGATCATCTTTCTCATTTTTTTAAAAAAAATTCAAGATCAAATTAGGATGAGTTTGTTGAATCAGCCAAGAAAGATCTGAAAATTCTTGTCTATTTAATAACGAGGAAAATGAGAGAAAGAACGGTTTATTCCCCAAAAGGATTATTATTTTATGCATTGACTGTGTAGGCTTGTGATAAGCCTTACTTGAATTTCAATGCTAATTGGGAGAGCCATGGGTGTCATATGTTTAACTAGTTATGTATTTGATATGCTTATGAAGCTAAGAGTTCTTGTTATAAGCTTTTGTTATTGGAAGTATGCTTAAAATGACTATATGATATGCAATGTAGGGGAAAAATGACACGAGACTAGTTTCAAATATCATAAGCACTTTATCTGATCATATGATATGGAATTACATGAATTAGATGCTAAATAAAAAGTTTGTTATATGATAGTGTAGTAACCTATTTTTGTCCAGGCCTTTGAGCTCAATTAAATACAACCCAAAATTTAGGTCTACATCATACTCATTATTAACCAAACCCATTACCAACCTAAACCCATATCTATTTACATATCCAATTAGATACCCATTAAAAAAAACCCTAACCACCCTAAATATTAAAAAAAAAACTAATTACCCTTAATACCCATCTGTCGCCTCACCCTTTGTCCTTTCATTTCCCTGCGTGTGGCAGCCACGCGCGTATCTAACCGGCCACTTGCTGACTCCACTGCCCATTGCTGTCCAAGCCAGATTTGAAAAAGCAAACAAGTTGGAATTTTTTAATATTTATATGTAAAAAGTGAGTATTTAAATTCGATGCATGCAATGTAATAAGGACCCTTTTTTCGAGTTCGAATGGAATGAAAAAGGAGATTTTCAGAGTTAAAAAAAATGAGTTCAAATAGTAAAAATATGATTAAAAAACTTCCTTCATTATACTTCAAAAACCAACCAATAGACAAAAAAGAGAGGATTTGAACCAAAGAAACAATAAAAAATAAGATCGGAAAGAAAAAATATAAAAAAAAACTTTCAGTTTTCTCAGATCTACTCACCCAAGGTCGTTGTAAGCGAAATCGAAGGTCAGATCCGAGTTTAGCGCATCGAACAGAGTCGAAAAGGTGTGATCTTTGAAGTTTTCGACTGTCGGAGGCGACGGCGACGACCGCCGATGAATGATAGCTTATGACAGCGTTCGTGGTGGAAGCTTGGATCGGCAGAGGGATAGGAGGAGAGAGTGAGAGAGTTTGGATTTTTTCCATTATCGGTGGGAAATGAGTTTTTTTTTTGGGAAATTGGCTATTTAAACGACAATCAAAATGACGTTTTGGTGCTCTCGACCCACGTTCAAACCCGACTTGACCTTGGGGATCTACGCGTTTCTAGCTGATGGGGAAATTGCGCTTTTGACCATTCCACTTCCGTATTCTTTATGTTTGCATCTCTTATTTTGCGTTTCTTTCCAATTTCATCCCTTTTTTAGTACTTAAACTTTAGTTTTTTTACAATTTGGTCACTATTTTTTTGTGTTTATTATTATTATTATTATTATTATATATAGTATATTATTTCATTATTATATAGTATATATTTATAATACGTACATTATCATATATTATATTATTATATATATATTTATATTATAATGTATTTATATGTGTATATATATTTTTTATATTTTTATATGTATATATATATATATATGATAATTTAAATTATTAATATGTAATAGGTATAAACTTGTATATTGGTTCTTTCCAGTACCATATTATGTATGCATTATTTAATGTATTATACTATCTAAAATATATACATGCTGTAATTACATTTTATATAATCATATTATATTGTATACATATTTGTTCGCATTTTATTATTAAGGGAATATTTTCCTTTATTTTGGGAATCAGTTAGGAAGTAATGTCCTGACTCATTTATGTGTCATCTTTCTATGTTGTTGTAAATAAGGAAATGTTCTCTTTAGATCGTTTTTTGAGATTAAATTTTAAATTTAAATTTGAATTTTTGTTTTCTTGCAACGATGACATTTAATCAATACGGTACCAATTTTGGGTGCTGTGGGGGTGCTAATATTTTCCTACGTGTAATTGACTCCCAAATCTAATGTTTTAGAATCTCTGGTTAATTTTTAAGGGTGTACAGCCTACCAAAGTCGATGGTGGCGACTTCATCTTCTATTTTTAAAATTTTTACGGTATTCTACTGGGAGTGTCATCCCGGTCTCTGGGTGTCATCTTCTTTGATGCCGTAAAATATTTAATTTTATTTTTCAAAAAACCTTTATTACAGATGGCGACTCCGCTGAGCATATTTTTTAGAGAGTCAGGCCAATGTTGATTTTGTATTGTCTAGCAAGAAACTCAAAATTTTGATTTAATTTAATTTTTAATCCCTCGATATTCATGCATGAGCTTTCTACCCAAGCTCCTCAACCCTTAAGTGGGAGAGATTACTTCGTTTTGTGGGGTTTTCACCCCCCGTATAGTGTTGTAATGTGCTCCTAGAGTTTGATCCTTATATTCCGTGAGGTTTTCACCCTCGAATAGTATAAGGGTCGTATTCCTCTGAATTGATATCTTTGCGACAATTCGTGTACCCTTTACTTTAGATCCAACCCGCATATAGTAAGCCGTTAGAGCCAACCTTTTAGAGTCATGTGAAACTTTGCCCGTTTAGCGGTCACCCTTTTTTAGGCTTTGATGCCTTTATTTTTTATGTACAGTTTTTATCTGTTTTTACTTTATTTTACACTTAGTTCAATAATTCGATTATTTTAATTCTATACTGACCTTTTTTTCCTGATCGCACTGTATTAAGTTCACTCATTTTGTATTAACTGCATGACATATCATAACATTTGAATTTTTGCATTTCACCAACATGAAGTACTGATTCACGACTTGTTCCTAATTTGAAAAAGATTCATTTTTGGGAGAAAATCTAATACCCTGGACATCAATGCAATATTCAAAGTTGCAAATAAATTCTGTAAGTTCGGAAGTTGAGCCACGAAAACCATTTTTGAATCAGTACCTCTGCATCTAGGATATGTACCTTGTATTTACATGCATACATTCAGAATTTTGAAACAGGTCCCCGAGATACCCCATGTTAGCAATACCAGAAAAAACGAAAGTCGACTGATCTAGCACCATACCAAACCTATGTAAGAGCCTGGTACAAAGGTATTTTTGAGAATGACTTTCGCATTCAGATAGACATCATGCTTTTACAAGGCCCTATGTCTAGGGGGTATTTCTCGACGAGTTTTAAAAGTGAGCCTTCGATGCTGAGTCAGACTTCTGTACCCTAGACAACTACATCAATTATCGTCTATAGCATTTTGCCAGAGTCGAAAGTAATAAGCTGTTATGAACTAGCACAAAAAATTCATAGACCCGACTGGGGGGCAACCTAACGCCTTCATAAGAACAATAAAAGCCCTTCGAGAAAAGGCAAAAACATACTTCAAGCTTCGAATTCGCTTCAAGAACAGTATTAGACGAAAATGTTGGGGCATTCGCCCGAGGAAGTAATCCAAAAGATGATCGAACCCAAGGAAGGTTGGGGCATCCTTACATACAAGGCACCGAACACTGCTTAATCAAAAGCAAATGTCTGACTAGCAGAAGTCAAGGGCATCTCTTTGAGGGCCATAAGCAAATAACAATCATGTCAAATTCATGCATTCAGCTGCATTCATCTTGCATTAAATTATTTTTACATACATTGAAAATTATCATGCATCTAGATTAACTGCATACATTAAAGTCATCATGCATTTAGGCTAGACACAAGCATTAGGCATAAAATTAGGTGCATTCATGCATTTATTTTTGCTTGTACATACAAACAGGTCTAGGAAAGAGACCAAAGAACCTCAATTGTGAAGGCAACGACATGATAACCAACCTCTAGCCCCAAAAGAGGCTAAACATATAGAAACGCCAAAATCTCAAGATAGAAGGTATCAACGGTAAAAATGTTTTGGACAATTATTAACAAATATTTTGTATCATTTTTAGGATCTCATTTCTTCGCCAGTGATGTAGCAGATCCCACTTTTTCCTGATCTTGCCTCTTCATTAGTGGTGCTGCAAGATCAAATTTTCTTTCGGATCTCATCTCTTCGTCAGTGGTGTAGTGGATTCTCATACATTCCAGATCTTGTCTCTCCGTCGGTGGTGTAACATATCAAACGCTTTGCAGATTTTGCTTTTTTGCCAAAGCAAATTTTCCCTCCAGATCTCATATCTCCTTCAGTGGTGCAGTGGATCCCATATTTTCTAGATTTTACTTCCCCATTGATGGTGTAACAGATCAAATTTTGTCCAGATCTTGTCTCTCTGTTGATGGCACAATAGATCAAAATTTTTGTCAGGTCTCGTTTTTCCATTGATGGTACGACTAGAATGAACATTGTCATCAAATTTTCTCTTTAGAATTATAATTAGGCAAAAAAATAAAAAGTAAAAAAAAAGGAAAGTCAAAAAAATCAAAATTAAAAAATCAAAAGTCAAAGAAAAGTAAAAAAAAAAGTCAAATCAAAAATCAAAAAAAGGAAAGAAGAAATAATCAAAAAAATCAAAGAAGAAAAAAATCAAAAGAAGAATCAGAGTTGTTGTTATCCGATCATGTCCCTCCGTTGATGGTGTGGTTGGGTTCAAGTTACTGCTATCCAATCTTGCTCCGCCATTTATCAAAAATCAAAAAAAGGAAAGAAGAAGAAATAATCAAAAAAATCAAAGAAGAAAAAAATCAAAAGAAGAATCAGAGTTGTTGTTATCCGATCATGTCCCTCTGTTGATGGTGTGGTTGGTTCAAGTTACTGCTATCCAATCTTGCTCCGCCATTGATGGTGTAGTAAGGTTTGAGTTGTTGTTATTCGATTATGCTTCTCCGTTAATGGTGCAGTGGAATCCAAGTTGTTGTTATCTGATCTTGTCCCATCGTTGATGGTATGGCTGGGTCTAAGTTGTTGCTATCCAATCTTGCTCCTCAGTTGATGGTGTAGTAAGGTTTGAGTTATTGTTATTCGATTTTACTTCTCCGTTAATGGTACGGTGGAATCCAAGTTATTGTTATCCGATCTTGTCCCTTCGTTGATGGTGTGGTTAGGTCCAAGTTGTTGCTATCCAATCTTGCTTCGTTGTTGATGGCGTTGTAAAGTTTGAGTTACTGTTATTCGATTCTACTTATTCGTTAATGGTGTGGTAGAATCTAAGTGATGTTATTCGATCTTGTCTCTCCGTTAATGGTGAGGCTGGTTCCAAGTTATTGTTATCCAATCTTGCTCCGCCATTGATGGTGTAGTAAGGTTTGAGTTGTTGTTTTTCAATTTTACTTCTCTGTTGATGGTGCGGTAAAATCCAAGTTACTATTATCCGATCTTGTCATTCCGTTAATGGTGTGGCTGGGTTCAAGTTGCTACTATCTAATCTTGCTCTGTCGTTGATGGTGTAGTAAGGTTCAAGTTACTATTATTTAATTATGCTTTTATGTTGATGGAGCGGTAGAATCCCAATTACTGTAATCAAATTCTGTCATTCTGTTGATCAAATGACTAAACCAAATTTATTGACTTTTGGTCTTGCCTCATCGTCGGGTGTTGCAGCTAGGCCAAATTTATTGATTGTCAATCATGCCTCTTCGTTAAGTGTTGTAGTTGGATCAACCTTATTGACTTTAGACCATTCCTCTTCGTCAGGTGTTGTAGCTTGGTCGAACTGTACTATCCTTTGGTCCTGCCTCTTCATCGGGTGTTATAGCTGTGCCAAAATCTACTCTTTTAGGTTCTGCCTCTTCGTCAGATGTTGTAGCTGGATCAACCCCACTAACTTCAGACCTTGCCTCTTCGTCAGGTGTTTTAGCTTGGTCAAATCTTACTTTCGGTTCTACCTCTTCGTCGATGTTGTAGCTAAACCAAATTTACTAACTTTTGGCCTTACTTTTTCGTCGAATGCTGTAGCGGGACCAAATCTACTAACTTTTAATCATGCCTCTTCGTCGGTTGTTGTAGCTAGATCAACTTTACTAACTTCAGACATTGCCTCTTCATCAAGTGTTGTAGCTTGGTCAAAACATACTGACTTTCGGTTATGCTTATTCGTCGAGTGTTGTAGCTGGGCCAAATTTACTTACTTCGGATCTAGCCTCTTCGTCGGTGTTGTAGCTGGATCAACCCTACTGACTTTAAACCTTGCCTCTTCGTCGGTGTTGTAGCCGGGCCAAACCTTACTGACTTCAGATCTTGCTTCTTCCTCAGTGTTGTAGCTGGACAAATTTATTGACTTTAGATCCTGCCTCTTCGTCGGTGTTGTAGCTGGATCAACCCTATTGACTTCAGACATTGCCTCTTCGTCAGGTGTTGTAGCTTGGTCGAACTATACTATTCTTAGGTCTTGCCTCTTCGTCGGGTGTTGTAGCTGGGCCAAATCCACTCTTTTAAATCTTGTCTCTTCGTCAGAGTTGTAGCTGGAACAAACATAAGAACCTTCATCTTTCGATCCTATCTTTTTATTAGTGTGGCGGCTGATCAAAGCTATTTTGGCAAGTCCAACAGAAATGTTGGCGCAACGTGTTTAAACACAACAAAGTTTAAGATAATGGATAATTCAAATGTCCATCGAAAATCTATTTTTACGAATGGTCGAAGGAAAATAAATCATTTGGAAAAATCCAATGTCATGATTGGTATAAACTGATTGTACCCAGGGGAATGGTACAGCTAGCCAGGAGCAAATGGCTACCGGTAAAGACAACTCAAAACCATTGATCCCTGTGTATTTGGGAAAAATACAAAAGAAATCTAATCGTAGATATTTTTGAATCAAATGTGAGAACCTTTACCCTTCGATCCTGTCTCCTCGTCGGTGTTGTAGCCGGATCAAATGTCAAACATTCATCTTTCGATCCTGTGTCTTCGTTAGTGTTATAGTTGGATCAAGTTTTTCAGACATTTCTTCTTCCTTAGTGTTGCAGCCGGGTCAAATTTTCTCCAAGTATTGTGCCGTCGTCAAAATCGTAGCAAGCTGAACTCATTTTATCTTCCCCAACGGATCCTCTCATTTTGAAGATTTTGCCTCCAAGAGCGACGAGAAGATCAAGTGAAGCCCAAAGAAGAAGCGGTGGCCAGAGAAATGAACCCCGATCGACCGAACAAATTGTCTTTGTTCTATTCCTGTTTTACAGCAATGCACAAATAGGGACAGTTGTAGTAACCCATTTTGTCCGGGCTTTTGAGCCCAATTAAATATAACCCAAAATCCAGGTCCAATTACATAATACCCATTATTAACCAAACCTATTACCAACCCATATCCATTTACATATCCAATAACATAACAATTAAAAAGAGAGGATTCAAACCAAAGAATTAATAAAAAATAAGATCGAAAAGAAAAAAATATAAAAAACTTTCGATTTTCTCAGATCTACTCACCTAGGGTCGTTGTAAGAGAAATCGGAGGTTGGATCCGAGTTTTGAGCATCGAATGAAGTCAGAAAAGTGCGACCTTTGAAATTTTCGACTGTCGAAGATGACGGCGACCGCCGCCGATGAATGACAACCCATGGTGGCGTTCGCGGTGGAAGCTTGGACCGGCAAAGGGATAGGAGGAGAGAGCGAGAGAGAGTTTGGATTTTTTTTATTATCGGTGGGAAATGAGTTTTTTTGGGAAATTGACTATTTAAAGGCCAATCAAAACGACGCCGTTTTGGTGCTCTCGACCAGCGTTCAAACCAGACCTGACCTTAGGGGATCCGCGCGTTTCCAGCTGATGAGGAAATTACGCTTTTGACCATTCTACTTCCGTATCCTTTATGTTTGCATCTCTTATTTTTGCGTTTCTTTCTAATTTCATCCCCTTTTTAGTACATAAACTTTAGTTTTTTTTACAATTTGGTCACTTTGGTGTTTATTATTATTATTATTATGTATAGTATATTACTTCATTATTATATGGTATATATTTATAATATGTATAGTATCATATATTATATTATTATATTTAATTTTTTATATTATAATGTATTTATATGTGTATATATATTTTTATATATTTAGATGTACATAAATATATATGATAGTTTAAATTATTAATATGTAATAGGTATAAACTGTATATTAGTTATTTCCAGTACCATATTATGTATGTATTATTTAATTTATTATACTATCTAAAATATGTTCATGCCGTAATTACATTTTATATAATTATATTATACTGTATACATATTTTTTCGCGTTTTTATATTAAGGGAATATTTTCTACTTTATTTCGGGAATCGGTTAGGGAGTAATGTCCTAATTTTTTTACATGTCATCTTCCTTTGTTGTTGTAAATAAAGAAATGTTCTCCTTAGATCGTTTTTTGGGATTAAAATTTTTGTTTTCTTGCAACGACGACACTTAATCAACACGAAACTAATTTTGGGCGACGTGGGATGCTAATCCTTCCCTACGCGTAATCGACTCCCAAACCCAGTGTTTTAGAATCTCTGGTTAATTTTTAATGGTGTCTGGCCTACCAAAGTGGCTGGTGGCGAATCCATCTTCCATTTTAAATTTTTTTACGGTATCCGACTTGGAGTGTCATTCCGGTCTTCGAGTGTCATCTCCTTTGATTCCGTAAAATATTTAATTTTATTTAAAACAAGCCTTTATTACAGATAGAAGTAATAATATGATTAATTCTTGTAGATTTAATTGAAATTTGTTCGCACTTTTGTTATATTGGTTTAACGCTCTATATGTTATTCGTGTACCAAACTCTTGTGTCCACCTAATATATAAAGGCCTATAGAAGGATTGCTTAGTGTTAAAGGAATACAACTTATATGGCCTACACCTAAAATTAGATGAATTCATGAATCCAAAAAGATGTAATTAAATATAAGATTAGGGACATACCTTGTTTGTCAGTATATGTTATTTAGCTACATAATTTATTTGAAGTATTAAACTATCGCTGTGTTTTGTTGCTTGTGTTTGGCACCACTGAGCTCAGTTATTTCAGCGTGTGGATTTGTTTCTGTGTACAGATTCATGTTGTAGATAGAAGAATTCTAATTAAAAGTCGCGTTAGACGAATCAAGTCACAACACGCCCTTTTAAGTCTCTTGAAACCTTAGGGGCACGTGCATAATTTGATTAGTAATAAGGGTAAATTACAAAAATCATCATTAAACTAATGAATTTTGATGGTTTAATGACTCTATTGTCCCCTAAACTATGCACTTATTCCTGAGTTAGCCACTAAAGTTTTTTTCGAGATGTTTTGCCCTCTTAACTAAAAATTGTGATCTCATATGCCTCATTTGTTAACTTTTGTTAAAAAAATTCTCACAGGCCAATCAGAATGAGCCACGTGTTATTTTATTAAAAAATAAAATGGCTTAAATAAAAAGGGGTGAATTGCACATTAGGTATGTCAGATTTTTTTTGTTTATTTTAATCCCTTATATGAACTGTTCATCTTCTTCCTCTGTTTAAACTTTTCTAGAATGCCCAGCTGACTCAACATTTTCTGGAATGCAAGTTTCTGAGCATAGCTATGCTCCTCGGAATATCACCTGTGAAACAGTTCATCTCAATCGAAAGAGATTAGATTCTGAAACTTGTCAATCCCTTGAGGGAAGCCACGAGCCAACAAATTGTTAGAAATGCAAAAATGTATGGCATTGCTCGAGAGATTCGCGACCAAGGGTAATTCACCGGAGAGCCTATTCGAATTTATCATCAGATATTCGAGCTGAGTACAGTTTGCAAGAGAATCAATGAACTGAAAATTCCGAGCAGTATTAGAAGAGAAAAGATTATGACCAAGGTTCAGCTTTACAAGTTTTCTCATGTAGCCAAACAATGGAATGGGACCATGAAACCTATTCCTAGACAGATCAAGCCATTCAATGCTTGAAGCATTCAATATATAACCAGGGACAATTCCTTCAAACCTATTCAGTGCCAAATACAGTTCTCTGAGATTCGGGAGAGCTTGGAATCCATCAGTTGAAAGAATTGGAAGGTTTCCAGAAAGGCTATTTTGTGTTACAGACAGGTGAACCAAAGAAGACATGTTGAAAATGGAAGCAGGGATTTGTCCAGACAGATGATTGTCAGAAAGTTGGATATGTTCAAGGTTTGTAAGCCGACCAAGCTCACTAGGAATTTCCCCGACCAACATGTTTCTAGCCAGACCAAAAGATGTTAAAGAGGAAAGGTTCCCAACTGTAGAGCGGATTGAACCAGTGAGATTATTGATAGAGAAGCTAAGGGTTCTAAGTCTTTGGAGATTGCCTAGCTAAGGTGGAATATTTCTAATAAATTTGTTCCCTTGGAATCCAAGTGTTTCTAGGTTTTAGCAATGAGAAAGAGAAGCAGGAACGGTTCCATTAATTGGAGTTGTTTCTAAGGTCAACATGTTGCAGAAGGGAAAGTCTAGTGAACTCCAACCAAAATTGGCCATGAAATGAGTTGGGGGAAAGGTTAATCAAATTCTAATCGGTAATTAAGTTGGGTTTTATTATAATTCTAGTGGTTGAAAATTACTTGGTAATTAAGATTTACTTTAATGAGTAAATATCTATTTTAGGTAGAGATCTTATTGAATAAGATTTCTTGGTGACCAAGTATTTGGGTCTATAAATATAAACTATGTTTAACTTTTTGAATTATGAGAGATTGAGAGAACGAGAGAGGGGGAATTACTCTGAAGAGATGTAATCACTTTTAGGTTCTCAACAACTATAGTGCCTACGTTATAGAGATGAATATTGTAGGGATGTTGGGAAGAGTGTTTGGTTCCAGCGGGTAATGGGATTTGTACATTGGGTTTTGAGATTACATGGGTTATCATGTATTTGCACTATTCGGGTTCTCTACGTTATTAGTGGATTGTTCATTTCTTTCGTCCGTAGAGGTAGGCTATGCTGAACCACGTTAAATCTTGTCTCCTGTGCATGTCTTGGCCTATGTCGTTATCGCTTTGGTTATTTTGCCGTAAACCAAATTCCTAACAAATGGTATCAGAGCTATGGTTCGAGCTGTGCGATTGTGGAGGAATTTTTGCTGCGGATTTTGTGGTGCGATGTTGGAGACACGCCAGAGGAGTATTGCTGCAACGAACTTTCAGTTGCAGGGGGAGCAATTCTCAAAATTCAACGGCGCTTCAACGGATACTACGTAAGAATTGGAGTTGTTGAAGACTTGGCGGCGGTGTTTCAACGGATATTTGGCTTACGTAAAAATTGAAGTTGTTGAAGACTTGAAGACCAATGCTCGAATAGAATTTGTGTCAAGGGGGAGATTTGTTATATTTTGACTCAAATTCTAATCGGTAATTAAGTTGGGTTTTATTGTAATTATAGTGGTTGAAAAATACTTGGTAATTAGGATTTATTTTAATGAGTAAATATCTATTTTAAGTAGAGATCTTATTGAATAAGGTTTCTTGGTGATAAAGTATTTGTACTTTTCGGGTTCTCTATGTTATTAGTGGATTGTTCATTTCTCTCGTCCGTGGAGGTAGGCTATGCTGAAACACGTTAAATCTTGTCTCATGTACATGTCTTGGTCTATGTCGTTATCGCTTTTGTTACTTTGTCGCATACCAAATTCCTAACATTAAGTGTGGTAAGGGAAGTGAGGTTAGAGAGAGATGGAGCTAAGGTACCAACAAGGCCGAGTGAACTGAGTTGGAGGGATTCAACTCGGGAACCATTGGTGGTGCAAGTAATACCAAACCAATTGTAGTGAGAAGAATTTTGGATCCAACCTGAAAATGCATTTTGTGGATCACTCAGTTGGAGTTTGGATGAAAGCAAGGCTTGCTTGACGGTTGTGGGATCCAAGTCCGACAGTTGTTGGCTCGTACAAGAGTTTAAGTGAACCTGAAACAAGGAGAAAAACATCAGCAAAAAGTTAGACTTGACAAACTTGACCTGAGACCCAAGACCCGAGAATCGAACCGATTTACCCGAACCGAACTGACCCAAAATTAACTCGAACACAATGATTCGAATTTGATATGAAACCCAAAATAAAACGAATCGAACTGAATTTTAGTTGAATTGAAAATAGACTTGAACTGATTTTCAACCGAACCGAATAGACCCAAACCTATTTTCAACTGAACCGAACTGATTTCACCTGAATTGAAAGCAACCCAAACCGAATGCAACCTGTCACGACCATTTTTGAAATCGGATGTGGAAAAATAGCCTGACAATTCGTTCTCTTGGAAAATTAGAGTTTTCTAGCCATTTTTAATTTAATCTTGAAAATTTAGGGATTTTCATATTAAATAGGATTTTCCTTTATTTTACACTTGAAAAATATTTTGGAGTCGCCACCGATCACTTCGAGGTAGACCAAACACCGTAAAAACAAACCAGAGATTCTTTAATTTAAAATTAGGTTCGAGAGGCGGTTACGTGTGGGGAAGGATTAGCACCCCCACAAACGCCTGTTATCGGTACCTTAATTTTACGTGGCATTTCGAATAATTATTTGAATTTAATTTATTCATAATTATTAATTGAATTTAACATTCCAAATGCAGATATCCTTTTATAAGGAAATTCATTTTTTTCGAATATGAGATTAAAAGCACTCCGCTAAGTAGCACCCCCATTCATATTTAAAAATGAATTTCCAACATTAAAGGTTTTTAATAAATGACTTATTATTGTCTTGTTTGTTTTAAGTGCTAACCTAAAAGGTTCTAATTAATTAATTATTTATACTATGAATGTTAATTAATTTAATGACTTTTATGAGAAAATGCCAATTACTTGAACACCTTCCATATATTTAAATCCCTTAAATTAATCATATTCCTAATTAATTAATCCTTCTAATTAATTAAAGTTCTAGTCTTAATTAAAGCTTTAAAAATTATTTAAGTTAATATTATAAGTGAAAATGTATATTGAATATTCACCTTTAAAACCAATGTTGAGATGACACCCCATTGTAAACAATGGAACACCATCCAAATTTGGGTCCCAAAGATTCTATTTAATATACATTTATTTAACTACAATGTTTCCTAATTAATGATCTAATTTCAATTAAAGAACTAAATTGATATTTAATTATAGGTGGAATATACATTAAGTACAATCTATTAAAATTCATGTTGAGATAACACCCTATTGTAAACAATGGAACATCATCCAAATTTGAATTTTAAAGTTTATATTTAATGTACATTTAGTTACTACTATTATCTATCATACTCAATTATTGACTCCTAATTAGAGAACCTAGGCTAAAGGCTCTAATTAATTAATTAAATATATTATTTTGATCTAACAAATATACTATATGCTATATTTAAAAAACATGCACCAATCAATTAACTTAATTGCATTTAAATAAATAAAACAATTAAAATAAAAGACTAAATTAAAACAATTTGAAAAAAAACTAATTACAAAGTTAAGGTCCAATTACAAAACCCATAGTGACCAAAATGAAAAGATTACACGACTGGAAATTCAATTATAGAATATGGGGATCCAATTGAATGAATTACAAAGCTAGGGGCTCAATTAAAGGAGAAAGGGACCAAATTGAATGATGGCAAAGCTTTGGGAAAAAACCAAAGGCGACCCATATGGGAATGCGCGGGTTATACCCGACCCGACCCGTATAGGAATGCGCGGGTTATACCCGACCCATTTAGAATGCGCGGATCCCCTTCCGTACCCGCTGCCAAAACAGCAGCGTTTCAACTCCGCTATAAAAGCCTCAAACTTAGTTGAAACAACCATTTCAACTAGCCTCCCTTTCTCTCTTCATTCTCTCTCCCTTGAAACTCTCTGAATACAAACACCCTGAGCCCAGAAAATAGATCCAAAATGGATCAAAACCCATGGTTTTGGGATGAATGTTCATCCGTTCTTCGAGAACGTGATGAACTTTATAAATTTCAGCCATACTCCGCCGTCCACATCGCCGCTTGATCCATCACCGCCGCTACTGGTTGGCTCCGACCAGTTCACCAGTCACTGTCTAATAATCACCGACAACCAGGATTCGAATCTCGGCCGCCACAGCTCTTTCAGCCGACTGTCGCGAGGCGATTTCTAGCCGCCGTGCTAGAACTCCTTTCGAGCCCTAAAAACCCAAAAAAGCTATTTTACACCGAAAAACCTAGATCTAGCCTGGTTCGACCGAACCAACCTTCTTCCCCGACCTAAAGTTACCCGAAATCGTCCTACTGTTTGACTCCGACCAAAGCCTACGCTCTCTCCGACCACTAGATAAGATTCCAGCCACTATTTTCAGTTTTTATTATTTTTGTTCTAATCTAATTTTTTATGTTTTTTGCAGGAAAGTTAGAAGATTAGGGGAGGGAATACCTTCTTGCAGTTGTTACTATAGTGTCAGCTGATAAGCTTTTCGACGATCGATAAGCTTCCTGGCGACATTTCCCTCTTTTCAATGGCGGTGCAACTTCCCATGACAGTTCGATTTCCCGAGTTGGCTCAACTTCCGAGGTAAACTCTCTATTTCTCTCCTTATTATCTATATTTATTATTATTATTATTAGCACTTAATGAAACTTGACAATCTCTCTCCTCTATTTATAGGGGGCTGACTTGGTGACATCAGCATACACCAGCTGTATCCAAATCAACGTCAGAAAAACCATAATCCATGTGCATACTTCTAGGCCAATGGAAAGACACCACATGTCCTATTTTAGGCAGGAAAAGTCTAAAAATTGGTTTCGTTGACCATAATAGGAAGGAACGGGTTATAGAGGTTGTACACTAGGCTTTGGGGTTTTTTACGAATGTAATTGGACATTTGTTTCTAAATGGACAGTTATTTGTATGGGCTAACTTTATTTATTATTATTTATGTACTATTTGGCCTTATTTATATGTTTACTCGAATACCCCAGACAAAATACGGGTATTACAACTGCCCCTCTTTGCTCATTACTATAGAACAAGAAGTGGGCAAAGGTTGAAAAGACACGAATTTTGTCCGAATCTGTTGGCTATCCTATAAACTACCGAAGCTTGAAGCTGTTCTTCTCATTTCAAAATTCTTCAAACTTCTGCTAAGCTGTGGAATCTGAAGTTGTTTTTCTCATTATGAAATTCTTCATCTTTTAAGGTCCAGAATTGTTCTTGACATTCTTCATCTCTTGAGGTCTGAAGATGTTCTTCTTATTATGAAATTCTTCATCTATCTATCAAACCATCCACCACTTTGCAAAAGGTGTCGAACAAGCGAGTTCTTATTATGAACTCCTTATTTTTTTTGTCCAAGTTAACCGCAAAGTCTGAACTAGTTCTTCTCATTATGAACACATTTATTCCTCTTGGTTGATGATCACTTGTAATCCAATATTATTGATGATGTATCATGTTGATAGATTATGTTGTATATGTTGGTTTATACATGTTTACTCTTTAAGCCTTACATATGGGTTGTTATGCTTGGGAAAGCTTAAATAGAATGTAGCAAATGAGATTTTGTTGTTGGATCCATGATACATTTTTTATATGGTTTAATATGCATGTATTTGTAAGGCATGATGTTTTGAAAGATGTTTTAAAGGAGGTTTTCAAAGTGGTTTGAATAACCGATTTTAAATGCATTGATGGTGATTTTTTAGAGTACTCCTCACTAAGCCTTGTGTGCTTACGCTCTCTTTTTCCATCAATGCAGAGAATTAAGTGTGTAAGGTGGCGAGCAAGCAAAGGGGGATTACAAGGACTTACTCATTTTCAAGTATGGTTTTGCAATAGACTTGTAGTAATAAAGGCAATGTGGTTAATTGATGTGTGGGAGGGTTGTTTTGGTAAACTCCCTATTTGTGCAAGTTCTAAATGTTGTTTTGGACATGTATGAGGCTTTATATGCTTGTTAATGGCTTGAAACCATGTTTTGAATGTTAAGTAGGAAGCGTGCCTATAAATGTTGTGGAGATTTGAGTCATGCTTGGTAAAGTTGCTTTAAATGCTTGAATAGTGTGATAAGTATGCCATTGATGATGAGTGATGTCTATGTAAGGTTTGGATATGTTTAGAGTGAGCCAAAGTGTCATATGTTGGACCTAGAGGTTATTACAGGCTTTCGCGTACCGGTACGGGTACCTTGGTTTCAGTACGCGGGGGTCTGCTAAGGCTCAGAGCTGTGAAAATATACAAAGGGTATCAGTACGCCTAGCCACTGTACACTATTTTGCCACTAGAATTTGTGTTTTGAAAATATTTCTTAAGTGATTGGTACGAGGGTGATGTTGTATCGGTACGGGTTTGTTCTATACACCATTTTGATACAGGAATACAAGTATTGGTATGCAAAGCTATTTTGTTAATTTGCCGTATCGATACGGTCATGTCCGTATCGGTAAGCAGTGGTGTTTCTTTAGGTTCTTGGTGGATTTTGATATGTGAGCATGAAACCTAATTAATGAAGAATTGGTAACCTGGAATTTGGTTAAGTCTTGGAAATTACGTTTTGGTCCCCGAAGCGCATGTTTAAGCAATTGAACTTCGTTTGTAATATGATCGTAATGTTAACGTACATGCTGTTGCATGTTCACCTTAGGATCTAATGTTACCACTTCGACCCGACCTAGACGCCCGATCGAACCAAGAAAACTACATTAGGTTTGTCGAAGTAAATCGGAGAAAGATTACAAAAAACTGGTCCATTTTTTTCTTTTATCTTGTCTAGATATAAATTATTAATCTTACATGTTCATACTTGCAGCGGGTTAATTTTCAAAGGGAACGAATCTTGGAAAGGCAACCAACTGCATTACTTACATTTTAAAGGACTAAAACGTAAATCTTTTAAATTATTAGACCAAAACTAAAATTAATGTTACACTTGTACCGTATCAAAACACCCTCTCGAGTACCGAAACACAGTGCCTGGAAAAGCTTAACCATATCGAAACACCCTTCCGCTTATCAAAACGCTATGCCTGAAATGACCTAGTCGTATCGGTACGGGCACACCTGTTTTGATACGCTTGGACCTGTAATGTCCTAATTTGCTATCTAAACACACTTTACTGATCATCAAACCACTCAAACATGCTTCAAACACTAAAGCAACATTATTAAGATTTGATCCCTACAAAAACATCACAGAATCATCAACCAAACATGGCATTCATACAATCACGGTGATCTATAGCATGCTTCCTAATATCATTTTACCAAACAACCAAAACTCACAATTGGCACACTTAAACATCCACAACATGCTTGCACTACTTAAGCAACATAACAAACTTGTTTGAAACAACCAAGCATGGTAACCATACCAAAATAACTAGATGCATTCCTAAGCACTCATCTAGCACCAATATAAACAAGAATCCACACAAGTCTAACAACAACAACCCAAACATGAAATCTATCACTTCACGTGCTTAAAAACCATGGGAAAATAGAATTACTAATCCCCAATATTATGGTGAACACATTGCCTAATTAACCGGAAACAAAAACCGAGTCCATACTCAAACTAGTCCTTGTCCTTAGATCGCTTTAGCCTTGCCCTTGCAGCCCCAAACCTTAATGCTCTACATCATTAAGAAAAAGAGAGCGTAAGTACACATGCTTAGTGAGGATGCTCATGAAACAATGACGTGTTTAAAAACATTTGAAACCAAAACACTTGTTTACAAAACATGCTTACAACCAAAGCATTTTCCCTGTCTCCAACCGAGACATGCATAATCACCCTTATGCAACATCACACACTTATTCCATGCTTAGATCCCAAAGCATTCAATCATAAACCATGCTTAAATCCCAAAGCATTAAATCATAAACCATGCTTAAATCCAAAAGCATTATAAAATAGGCTTAACACGTGAACTTTCACATATATTGGCATTAGTAGTGACCCAGATAGAGTACCCTCTATCCCACATATCATATACATGGATTTCTCAGACCATGCCTAGCTAAACCGCATGATATCTCAAACTTTGCCTAGTTAAACTGCAAGATTTGACACGCTCGCCTAGTTAAACCGCGAGATTTACCACTCTTGCCTAGTTAATCCGCAAGTGTACCGACCTTGCCTAGTTAAACCATAAGATCACCATCAATTGGGTTGCCCAGTTAAACCGCATGCCCCAATGAGGTTCCCAACAGTCCGAGTGGCCTTATTAAACCACCATACCTCAAGGACCCATGGCCAGGATCGATTTTATTTATATTTTATAGTGCACTTTAATCCTATGGCATGCCAACTATATCCGATTGTTTCTTACCATGTCACATAGCCAATATATCATTTACAACATCATTTACCTACTGTTTTTCAATGCATTAAACCAAAACCACCACATATGCAATCCATATTGCCCAAAGCAATCCCCATTCCCAACCGAAATGAAAACTAATGCTCACTAGCATTTATATACATAAAATACATTGCATATGTGTTCATAACCATGCATTTACATTGCATATGTGGCCTAATTCACGCACAGTCTAAATGTCCTGTACTCAAACACCTTTGGCTTCTGAATTCATGACGATAGCCAAATAAGCTTGGCAGCAATGAAACATCATCTTCTCCGCTCGAGTAGCCGAAACAACATTGGACAAGAACTTCATATTCTCGCCAACCACCAAAACTTCATAATCATCGACTAACTTCAAAGAAATCCTTTTGGACTCACAATCCACCACCGCCTTGTGCTCACTTAACCAATCCATACCCAGAATAATGTCAAAACCATAAAATGACAATTCCATTAAATCCGCGACAAATTTATGACCTTGTACAACCAAAGGACAATGTCTATACAACTTTCTAATAGTAACCGTCTCCCCAAAGAAACTAGTTACTAACATGCCAACGTCTAAAATCCTAACAGGAACATTCAGCAATGATGCATGCTCACTTAAGATATATGAATGGGTAGACCCCGAATCAATCAAAGAAAATAATGACAAAGATTGCAAGGTAAAGGTACTTGTGATCACATCAGTGTCATTGCGCCCCTCGCGATGAGCATAAACCTGAGCTGGTCCACCATTCTCTAGTCACATAGTAACTGCATGTGCTACAGCCCTCTGCCCATCCTCTCGCCTTTGGAAATTACCCCTGCCACGGCGTCGGCCCCTAGCATGTGCAGCAACATGAACTGGTGCATCCCTCACAGCACGAGAACAATCACGCTTCATATGCTCAGAAGATCCACATATCCAGTAAACTCCAGAGGTACCCCAGCACATACTTGTGTGGCGCCTACCACAATGCTCATATTTCGGTACCACATGAGCTCCCTAATTACCTTGACCAGCACCACCACCATGCCTGTGATTCGGCCTGTGTATCTTGTCCCAAAACCTCATATTCCACTTCCCATAATAGTTAGAATCGGCCACTCTCTTACCCAAGCTCGCACTCGCAGCCTGAACTAATGTACCCAAAGACTACTTAATATCCTTGGCCGGATTAACCAACACATCAAAATCTATGTAATCTGTGGTCAACAGATATGTCTTAATGGCCTTTATTAAACCATAGCGAAACCTATCACATCTTTGTTGATCATCAGGGACCAACTCTAGGGCATACTAACTCAAACGAACAAACTTCACCTCATATTCAGCAATAGACATGCCTCCATGAGCAAAATAAACTAGCGCTTCTTTGCATCCAAATACTGGGTACCAAGATACTTTCTCTTGAAAGCTCTTCGGAAGAACTCTCAAGTCATATCCGTCTTCGGTACTCCCGCAATTGTGATCACCCACCAATGGTATGCATGACCCTGCAACAATGACACCATGCAACCCAACTTGCGTTCCTTATCACAACCCATCTTGTTCAGAACGTAGACTGTCTTTTCCAGCCATCCCTCGGCTACCTCAGGACTCAAACCCTAAAATTCCTTACCTCCTAAACTACAAAGACGCTCCAAGGGTAAACCTTTATTTGCTACTACAACAGGTGCCAGTGCTTGCGCTTGCACTCCAACCATTGCTGCCTGAAACGCTCTTGTCATCGTTCGGATTAACGGAGTCAAATCACCAAATACTGGCACTTGATAAACCTGGGGTACTTCACTAGCTCCAACATCTATAGGAGAAACCAACAGAGAAGGAAGAGGTACAAAATTAGGGAGATTCCCCTTTACGTCGTTATTCTGCTCAACTCCGGTATTACCAGTCATCGACCGAGTCTCATGTCAAACCATACTAACAAAAGCATACAAAATACATTAAAGTTAGGCTAGCATTCGGCAAAGGATCCAAAACAACCTTATAAAACATTTTAAAACCTCGGTAATAGGCAATGTGTTCCCAATTCATACCCAACATGATGTAAAACAATCACTGTACATATTCACAAATACCGTGTACATCAAACAATGATAGACAACCAAACAACAACAACCCAACCTTTCGAAACCTGGCTCTAATACCAAACAATGTAACCCCATCTACCTGGCCTAGACGCCCGACCGAACCAAGAGAACTACATTAGATTTGCCAAAGCAAACCGATGAAAGATCACGAAAAAACAGTCCATTTTTTTCTTTTATCTTGTCTAGATGAAAATTATTAATCCTACATGTTCATACTTGCAGCGGGTGAATTTTCAAAGGAAATGAATCTCAAAAAGACAACCAATTGCAGCACTTACATTTTAAGGACTAAAACGCAAATCTTATAAATTATTGGACCAAAACTAAAATTAAGGTTATCAATCCTCAATTAGTCCGTTTACATGCACTCATAACAAATTTCAGGTTAAGATACTCCTCAGAGCTCATACAATTGCATTCCCAAAACTCAGGGACCAAAATAGAAGAAACAGAAACCTTCAAATATTCCAAAATAACATAATTAATTATAGCCGTACCGGTATGCTTGGAGGTGTTTCGGTACACCTTAGTAATTTCCAAAACTATATTCTAGTAGCTAAAACTCGTTTCGATACGCCCTCGCGTATCGGAACATCTTACACAAAATTCATGTACCGTATCGAAACACCCATTCGTGTACCGAAACGTAGTGCCTGGAAAAGCTTAACCATATCGAAACACCCTCCCGCGTATCGAAATGCTATGCCTAAAATGGCCTAGCCGTACCGGTACGGGAATACCTGTTTTGATACGCCTGGAACTGTAATGTCCCATTTTGCTAATTAAACACACTTTAATGATCATCAAACCACTCAAACATGCTTTAAACACTAGAGCAACATTATTAAGATTTGATCCCTACAAAAACATCACAGAATCATCAACCAAACATGACATTCATACAATCACGATGATCTATAGGCATGCTTCCTAATATCATTTTACCAAACAACCAAAACTCACAATTGGCACACTTAAACATCCACAACATGCTTGCACTACTTAAGCAACATAACAAACTTGTTTGAATCAACCAAGCATGGTAACCATACCAAAATAACTAGATGCATTCTTAAGCACTCATCTAGCATCAATATAGACAAGAATCCACACAAGTCTAACAACAACAACCCAAACATGAAATCTATCACTTCACGTGCTTAAAAACCATGGGAAAACAGAATTACAAATCCCCAATATTATGGCGAACACATTGCCTTATTAACCGGAAACATAAATCGAGTCCATACTCAAACGAGTCCTTGTCCTTGGATCATTTTAGCCTTGACCTTGCAGCTCTAAACCTTAATGCTCTGTATCATTAGGAAAAAGAAAGCGTAAGCACACATGCTTAGTAAGGATGCTCATAAAACAATGATGTGTTTAAAAACATTTGAAACCAAAACACTTGTTTCCAAAACATGCTTACAACCAAATCATTTTCCTTGTCTCCAACCGAGACATGCATAATCAATCTTATGCAACATCACACACTTATTCCATTCTTCGTTCCCAAATCATTCAATCATAAACCATGCTTAAATCCCAAAGCATTAAATCATAAACCATGCTTAAACCCCAAAGCATTACAAAATAGGCTCAACAAATGAACTTTCACAGATATTGGCATTAGTAGTGACCCGGATAGACTACCCTCTATCCCACATATCGGATACATGGATTTCTTATACCATGCCTAGCTAAACAGCATGATATCCCAAACCTTGCCTAGTTAAACCGCAATAATTGACACGCTCGCCTAGTTAAACCGCGAGATTTACCACCCTTGCCTAGTTAATCCGTAAATGTACCGACCTTGCCTAGTTAAATGCAAGATCACCATCAAATTGGGTTGCCTAGTTAAATCGCATGCCCCAATGAGGTTCCCAACAGTCCGAGTGGCCTTGTTAAACCGCCATACCTTAAAGACTCATGGCCACGATCAATTTTATTCATATTTTATAGTGCACTTTAATCCTATGGCATGCCAACTATATACGAATGTTTCTTACCTTGTCACATAGCCAATATATCATTTACAACACCACTTACATACTGTTTTTCAATGCATTAAACTAAAACCACCACATATGCAATCCACATTGCCCAAAGCAATACCTCTTTCCCAATCGGAATGAAAACCAATGCTCACTAGCATTTATATACATAAAATCCATTGTATATGTGTTCATAACCATGCATTTACAGTAGAAAATTAAACCATGTTTAACACCAAAACATGAAATCAACGTGCTCATATCTAAACCGATATTCAAGAGCAGAATAAGGGAAGCTTACTTTCGAGCTTAGGTACGTGTTTCATGCTTACCTTAAACTCCCAACAACCTTTATTAAACCTTTTAAATACGTTTAAACTAGTTTCCATTCACTGATACACTTCGCCTTGCTCGCCAATACGAATCAAGCTCCCTGCAAGCAACAATCAATGTTGAACTTCATCGCCTTGATTATCCCCTATTTTAACAACATAAAACCAGAGGGCAAATGCATTATTATGCATTCAAACCATTGCCTAGTAGTAATCTCCTGCAACTATCAAGTTGCCCACTCAAAACCCATCTGAAACATATCGAAAACATCATTAAACCCTTCCAAAACCTAACCCAGAACAATTTAGTCCATCAAACATCAAATAACATCTAAAACCCTTCCCCAACATCTTTTTACTTCCAGCAATGATTAAGCTCGAAAACACTACAAAAACTTTTTATTAACAACATTAAACTTTAGAGATTCAACTTTTTTCGGGATTACAACATTAAAACCAAGTTATTAACTCAATTAAACATCAAAATCATGATATAATCTAATCATAAACCCATCAAACAGATCCAATTCGAAATATGTCAATTTCATCAATCCAAACACAATTAAACCAATTTTCCTTAATTAACTTATCAAAACACATTAGAAAATAATTGTAAAGAGTCAACAACTTGGGAATTTCAGTAAAGAACCTTTCATTAGAGGAGAAAAACGAACCTTACCACCAATGAATGCTTTCTCCCTTAATTGGATGATTTGCATGAGAAAACAAAGTTAGAAACATAAGGTTTTGGAAAACTAACAAGAAGAAATCATTTGCAAAAAAAAATATTTAAGAAAAGAAAGATTTACCTGAAGATTTTGAAGAAGAAATTGATGTTTGGCTCGAGAGATTTTAGAGAGAAAATATTTGAGAAAGTTAGTTGTGTGGTTTTTACTTAAAAGGATTTAATAACTATTTAATTCTCTCCATCCTATTTTATTTTCCAAAATAATTTAAAAATAGCCAATTAAAGGATAAAGTCTGATATTAGAATTTTTAGACAATTAGCTCCTTAAAGATTCAAAGTTTTGACTCTTTACAAAACAATCACTAAAAACAATTTTCAAAGTTTGCATTTGGTCACTAGTCTGATTTCCAAAACTCTGTTTACAAAATTGATTTCACCAAACTCTTTAATATATTTAATAATGATTTTAGAATATTTTTTCCACAATTTTATCACCTTAAAAAAATATTTAATCTGATTTAATCCCAAATCCAATTCGAATCTCTAATACCGATCCACCGGACCTTCGAACCAACCATTAAGCACCTAAGCCCAAAAACGGGGTGTTACATCTAAATCAATGCATTTATATAAGATAAAAAGAAAAAAATGGCCATGGTTTAGGTTATTAGTTCGGGTTTGCTTCGACAAACCTAATGTAGCCCTTTTAGCTCAGTTTTGGCTTGACCAGGTTAAGGGGGCTACAAAGGATTTTTCACAAATTCACTAATTTATCTTTCCTTTTTGGAAAAAAGAGATAACCTCACAAACACCTAGACTTATAACCGAAATTCTAGTGCTCCCTTTTTCCTAAAGGATGAATACAAATAAGCAAACCATGAAATCCTATAAAGGATGAATGTTTGCACAATTAAAAGCTCACTGAAACCCAAACTTGATGAAAAAGAAATAAAATGAAAACCACTCAAGTGGGTTACAAGAATTTTGCAATGAAAGCTATAAAAGGTTGGATATGGGCTTGAATGATTTTGGATAATTATCTTGTTGTTGAAGAAGTTTTGGAGACTTGATTTTATACCCCTTATTGATTTCTAGCTGTTTGGGTGATTGGGGTATTGAATAGAGTCGATGGGTTTCATATTTCCCACAATAAATGATGCCTGACAACATAGGGTATCAATACACGAGCATCTGTATCGGTACCCGCCAAAAAAAGAAAGAGTCGTTACAATAAAGGGGTACCGGTACACGAGCAGGCATATTGGTACGGAGTGATGAAATAACAAATGGTATTGCTACAATCCGTACCTTACATGTTTGCTCACTAGAATCCTTGGAACTTTTGGTTGCAACACCGTATCGGTACGAGACTAGTTGTACCAGTACGCATAACAAATCTTTTAAAAGTTAGTTCCAAGATTTTCTGACAAGGCAACGGTCAAAACATTAAATGAAAACATTTAAAAATTATTAATCCCCGTATCGGTACGCCATAGGCCTTACTGGTACTCGTAGCACAAATTGGTTTCTAGAATCAAAAAGTCGTACTGGTACACGTATAGCTGTACCGGTACCCTTTAGCCATAAAACACAAGTTTGGTTTCCAGTAACGAAAACCCGTACCGGTACGCCATTGACCATATTGGTACTCAATTACCAAATTGGCTAAATTGAGTACCAAAATAGTTAAAAAAATATTTGGGGATTCAAAGTTTTACTTACAAAATTATTTAAGTTCGAATGCCTGTCAAATTTGAGTAAATTAAGTGCCTTAAAATTATTTATTTTCAATTAAGTCATTGTTATATCAAAATCAAATATAGTTTTAACAATATCCCCTTTTTGATATAACAAAACCAAAATAAATTTTTATTTCACTCTGTCTTTCTTTAAGACTAAAAGGCTATTTGTTTTTGAAAAACCTTTAAAAAATTTATATCCCACTTCTCCTCTTTTGTTAAATCAAAATAAATAGGGTAAAATAAACAAACATAAAGCAATATAATCCAAAATAACTCCAAAGATAATAAAAAATAATATTATAAATCTAAAGCATAAAAATTCAAGACATAAAATATCCGACGAAATTGAAAACATAAACCGAAGCATAGAGTCATAGGAAATATCAAATAAAACAAAGGTGCATAAATTTAAATCCTAATAGATATGAGATGATACGCAAAGCCTAAGAGTTGTCTTCATCGTCTTCATCCTCATCTTCGTCTTCCTTTTCATCATCGTTGTCTCAAAGAGCATGTCCACGCCATTCTTGATGAAAGACGGTAAGAGTCAAGTCCATAGAAGCCACACAATGCTCAATGGTAGACAATCTAGCATCCATAAAAGTCAAACGAGTGCCGATGGTGTTGAACCTTGTATCTATGGTGGCAAACTTCCCTTCAAGGTAGGCCATGAGAGCATCAAGGGAAGGTGGAGCAACCAGAACAACGAGAACATTCTCAACCGGATCAACATCAACTTAACTGGGAATATTTTCGTTGTGAACCCATTCACCATTGAAAAATGTAAAATTTGCTTTCCAAAGGGACTTCGCATAAATAGGATCGGTAAGAGAAACCCCAAGGTTATAAGAGCAATCGATGTCAATGTTGATACAGTTAAAAAATCATGAACTTCCATTGCCTCAATAAATCAAGATATTTAAAACCAAATTCATTGGAGTATATATAAGAGTAATCAACAATTCGCTCGCGACGGATTTTAAAATTTTGAAATTGTTTGAGATAATCCATAGCTTGAGGATATTCCGGTTCATTAAAACAATGGACAAAAAGTTGGGCAAGGTTTGGTTTGGTACCATTGTTACCGAGATTGGAAGAACTTGCAGTGTGATCGATTCTAGGTCACTTTCTAGGGGCCATGGTAAAGGGTTTTGATAAAACCTGCAAAATCCAAACCACAAATATATATATATATATATGCAAATACATCAAATTCAATCTAATGATCAAGGGAGCGTAAAAAATATATATTGTATAGTTTAAAACCATATACAAATATAAACAAAATTTTTGATAAGATTAAAAGTTGAAAACTGTAAAATAAAATATACGAGTATAAATATATATTCGAATAAAAAAATTTAAGATTTGAAATTTTTTTGAAAAACTTTGAAACTATGGATTTATAAATCCCAAATATACAAAATTTACATCTAAAAACTATACGTGTATGAAGAAACATAAAAAAAAAATATAAAAATAGGGTTTTTTACCTTGAATGATGGATGGATGGATGGGGAGATGATGTGCACAAGGTTGATGATCAAAGCTTGGCTTTGATGTTTAGGGTAAAAGCCCCCAAGATTTGATGAAAAACCTAGAGATTTAGAGGGTTTTTATAGATAAAAATCAGCGAGGGTTATTAGGAAAAAGTTGGAGTTTGATTCAAATTTGGAAAACCCCTATTTATGGCTCTAGCGTGCACACATACTACTATAGCTAAAAAGTATACTGAAATAGCATGTACCAGTACGGACACCTCGTATCGATCTTCGACTCGTACCGGTACAGATAAGTCTGTATCGAAATGTTGCCCTTGACAACCCGTATCGGTACAACTACCCCTGTACCGATATCTTCTGACCAAAATTGACAATTTTAGTTGCAAAGGACCCAAAAATTCAATTTTACTCAAATCAAAATGCATGATTATGATATAAGAGAAACATATATGGGCAAAAATAGATACATACTCCCTTAACAACATTAATAGATGCATTTAAGGAGAAGATCACACAAGCATGGATTTCATACAAATTCAAGCAATTTTAAGATCAAAACAAATGCTCTGAGATTCAAGAAAGGCTACTAAGCCCTAACTCTCTAATAAGAGTCTAAAAACGCTTCTTATCTAAAGGTTTGGTGAAGATATCTGCTACTTGATGCAAGGTATCTACATACTCTAGAACTACATCTTCTTTTAAGACATGATATCCAATGAAATGGTGTCTTATTTCTATATGCTTGGTTCTAGAATGTTGGATGGGATTTTTAGCCAGACAAACAGCACTAGTATTGTCACACTTTAAAGGGATGATACCTACATCAATTCCGTAATCTATGAGTTGTTGATTCATCCAAAGGACTTGGGCATAACAACTATCAGCCAAAATATATTCTACCTCAGTGGTAGATAGTGCAACGCTATTTTGCTTCTTAGAAAACCATAAGATTAACATGTTACATAGGAATTGACAAGTATCGGAGGTACTCTTTCTATCTATCTTACGACTTTTATAATCTGCATATGAAAAAGCATGCAAACTAAAGGATGAGTCTCTAGGATACCAAAGACCTAAACAATGTGTATCTCTAAGGTATCTAAAGATTCTCTTAATGGCTTGTAAATGTAATTCTCTAGACTAGCTTGAAATCTAGCACACAAGCAAACATTAAACATAATATTGGATCTACTTGCGGTAAGATAAAGCAAAGACCCAATCATAGATCTACAAAGCTTAAGATCAACACATTTACCTCCTTCATCATTTTCAAGCTTTGTAGAAGAGCTCATTGGAGTGGCTTGAGGCTTCACATTCTCTAAGCCAAACTTCTTGAGCATATTCTTGATGTACTTTACTTGGTTGATGAAGATGTCATCATTTCTTTTTTCGATTGGAGTCCCAAAAAGAATGAGAGCTCCCGCATCATGCCCATTTCAAGTTCACCTTCCATTAACTTAGCAAAATCTTGGCAAAAAGATCCATTAGTAGAACCAAAAATAATATCATCAACATATATTTGAACTGCTAAAATATTCTTGCATTTTTTTATAAAAAGTGTAGTATCAACCTTTTCTTTGTCAAACCTTTTTTATTAGAAAATTTGACAATATTTCATACCAAGCTCTAGAAGCTTGTTTCAAACCATATAAAATTTTTAAAAGTTTAAAAACGTGGTTTGGATATTTTGGACCTTCAAAACCGGGTGGTTGTTCTACATACACTTCTTCATTTAGAAAATCATTTAGAAAAGCACTTCTAACAACCATTTGAAAAGGCTTGAATTCATGATAACATGAAAATGCAAGCAACATTCTAATAGCTTCCATTCTAGCTACGGGTGCATAGGTTTCATCAAAATCAATTCATTTTCTTGAGCGTAACCTTGAGCAACAAGTCTATCCTTGTTTCTCACTCCGTTACCACTATCATCTAGTTTGTTTCTAAAAACCCATTTTGTACCTTTAGTAGATTTATTACTAGGCTTATCAACTAATGTCCAAACTTGACTCCTCTCAAATTGATTTAACTCTTCTTGCATAGCCAATATTTAGTAATTATCATTTAATGCTTCTTTGATATTTTTAGGTTCTATGCATGAGAAAAATGCAACACAATTATAAGTATTTCTAAGAAAGGATCTAGTGGTTAGCCCTTTGAATGGATTACCCAAAATCTCACCATATTTGACATAGTTGAACTCCCTTGGGTAGGCGACCTCCCTTTAATCTAGAGACATGTCCTTCAAGGCTTCTAGAGGTGAATCTTGTGGTTTTTCTTTTCATGGAACTTCATATACCTTTGATGATTGTCCTCCACCATCATGGGCATCCAAAGTTTCTACATCATCATCATAAGAATCCTTCCACAGAAGGAGGATATCATCGAAAATACCATGTATAGACTCTTCAACTACTAAAGTTCTTTTGTTAAATACATGATAGGCTTTAGAGTTTAAAGAGTAACCTAGAAAAATAGCTTCATTACTTTTTGCATCAAACTTTCCTGAATTGTCTTTTCCATTGTTTAAAACAAAACATTTACATCCAAAAGGATGAAAATAGCTAATGTTAGACTTTTATTTTTGAAAATCTCGTAAGATATTTTCTTTAAAAGTGGCCTAATCATTACTCTATTAACAATATAGCAAGCCATATTTGTAGCTTCATCCCAAAAATACCTAGGCAAATTATTTTCACAAAGCATGGTTTTAGCCATTTCTTCTAAAGTTCTATTTTCCCTCTCAACAACCCTATTTTGTTGAGGTGTGCGAGAAGCCAAAAAAATTATGGCTAATTCCATTTGAGTTACAAAACTCTTCAAAACCAAGATTTTGAAATTCGATTCCATGGTCACTCCTAACATGAGAAATGGAGCAACCAACTTCATTTCGGTTTGCTTTTGAAAACGTGATAAATTTTTCTAAAGTCTCATCTTCGATACTTAAAAAGAAAACACAAGTAAATCTAGAGTAATCATCAACAAGAACAAATGCATATTATTTTCCACTCAAGCTTATAGTTCTAATAAGCCAAAAAGATCTATATCGATCAATTGTAAAATTCTACTTGATGATACATCATTAATGGATTTAAAAGAAACTTTTTTATGTTTTCCTTTAGCACATGCATTACAAGTTTTGTCAAGTGAAAAGTTGATTTTAGGAAAACCATTTACTAGATCATTTGAAATTAATTTTTCCAAAACACTCATGCTAGCATGTCCTAGTTTTCTATGCCACAACCAAGAATCATGCTCATCTTTTGCAACAAAACATGCATTTGAAATATGAATGTCATCTAAATGCACCATGTATATATTTCTTATTCTATGACCAATAAGCAAAATTTTATTAGATGCAATCTCAATGATTTTGCAACCATTCAAATCAAACATGATATTGAAACATTTATCACACAATTGGCTTATGCTTAAAAAATTATGCGTAAAACCGTTGACATATAAAACATTCTCAATGAGTATAGAAGAGTGATTACCAAGGAACCAATTCCTTCAATATGGCCATTAGAGTTATCACTGAAAGTCACTACTCCTCCATATTTTAGTTTTAGCTCCAATAATCGACTCTTGTCACCGGCCATGTGTCTCGAGCATCCACTATCACGGTACCATGAGTTTGCACTTAAAGTTTGGGCCTTGTAGCAATGCCCCCTACAAACATAGAATTAAGTCTTAATTTTTGTTATCCAAATTCTCTTGGGTCCATGAGTATTAGCTCCAAAAATCTTGGTTCCCTTGGGAATCCAAGAAGAAGTAACATCAATGTTGTTAGAAGTAACAAGTTCCTTAGAAACACAAACACTTCTAACTTTCTTACCGTTAGAGGCCTTTGGAAGCCCGTATATTTGTACCCATTAAAGTTTTTTCTCACATAGATTAGTTTTGAATTGCTTTCTTTTTCAAAACGGTTTGTCCTAACTTTGCTTAAAGAAGCTTTAAGATCAACCACTTCCTTTTGGTGATCATCATGGACTCTTGAAAGTAGATTATGCAAGTCTTGATTTTTCTTTTCAATTTTTTTTTGTTTTACTTACATATCCTCAACCTTCATTTCAAGTTCCATATTGGTTTTGGATAAAGAATCATTTTGGTTTTTCAAATTCGAAACTATTTTCTCATTTTTCAAAATCAATTCTTTATACTTTAAAACCAATTCATCATAAACTTCTTGCAATTAATTATAAGTTTCTTGAAGCTCATCAAACGTAAAATCAAATGTAGATAAATTTGAGGTTACCTTAGGATCTTCCTCGATTGCCATGAGACATAAGTTAGCTACATCTTGCTCTCCTCATCAGATAAGTCTTCATCGCTCCAAATACCTACATGTGCATTGAGCTTCTTGTTCTTCGCGAAGCTCTTCTTCTTTAATTGGGGACAACCAAACCTAATATGTCTTGGCTTTTTGGATTTATAGTAAATGATTTGGTCATTCTCTTCTTCATTTGGCTTGTTCTTGAAACCATCCCTTTATTGGAACTTCCTTCAACGGTTGGATTTTATGAACCTTATGAATCTTTTGGCTAGCATATTTATTTCTAGGGGTGATAACGAGCCGAGCCGAGCCCAAGCCTGGCCAAGCTCGGCTCGAGCTCGAAGATCGCCAAGCTCAGCTTGGGCTCGTCAGGCTCGGCTCGACTCGAAATGGACAATTTTGTTATATTTTTTATAAAAGATAGGGCCTCGTTAGAAACTCCTTTCATAACCAACACTAAAACAAAATTCAATATCGGGGAAGGGGAAAAGAGTGCCCAAGTTATTTTAGTTAGTTTATTTTTAGTAGATTTTCCCCTAATTTATTTTATTGCTTTTCTTTTGTTAAAGAGATTATTTTTAGTGTATCTGTAGCATATATATGATATATAATTATTTCGAGCTTGTTCACTAGCTTTTTTAGCCGAGCTTGGGTCAACTCAGCTCGACTTGTTAAGGTCTTGAGCCAAGCCCGAGCCCGAGTCGAGCTCACTCGAGCGAAGCTTTGACCGAGCTGAGCCCGAGTAGCTCGCGAGTCGGTCAGGATCATTATCACCCCTAGTCATTTCTTCATCTTTTTTCTCACTATAATTGATATCTTTCTGTAAAGCTTTGAGAGCAATTCCAATTTTCTTCTTCGCTTCCTTCTTCTTCTCCTCTTCTTTTATTTCTTTCTTCATAAGCTCGTGAGTAAGAAGTGATCCCATAAGAGCATCAAGCTTCAAGGTTTTGAGATCCTTGGCTTCGATAATGATGATCTTCTTCGAATCCCATCATTTGGAAAGAGAGTAGATAAGCTTCCGAACAAGCTTATCTTTCGAAATAACTTCTCCATAGCTTTTAAGTCCATTGACAATGATGGAGAATCGATCGAACATCTTGGTGATCTTTTCATCTAGTTCTATTTTGAAGTTCTCATAACTAAGATTGAGGAGTCCAATATTGGTCTCATTTACTTTATTAGTTCCCTCATAAGTAACTTTTAGCTTGTCTCATATCTCATTGACATTTGAGCAAGAAGACATCTTGGCATACTTGTCTGGTCCAAGGGCACAAAATAGTATGTGCATGGCTTTGTCGCTGAGTTGGAACTTTCTCTGATCATTATCAGTCTACTCATGCATTTCTTTGGGAATTTACCGGCCTCCTTCTCTATTTATCAGAATTGTTGGTCTATCCACCACTACGTGTCGAATGAGGTAATCATTAGATTTGATGAAGAGCCTTATTCTATTCTTCCAATAAGTGTAGTTTACCCCCATTAAAATATGGAGACTTAGAGATGGATTAAGATTCCTTGAAGTGATTATCAAAAGTAGAGACCATGGCTTGACTTGTGGATTGATTGTACAACGGTTGGATCTACTCAAGAGGATATGAAGCCTTCAAATGAGTGTAGCTCTAATACCATTTGTTGGGTTAAACAATCAATAGAAATGGGCAAGAGGGGTGAATTGGCAATTAAAAATTTGGTAGAAGCAATAAGCAAAAAGAAAGAAAATTTGCACAAGTGGTTAGAGTGGTTCAACCTTCTAAAAAAAGTTTACATCCACTACCTTAGCTATCCACACTAAGAATTTTCACAAATTCACTAATTTGTCTTTCCTTTGTAGCTAAAGGAGATAACCTCACAAACACCTAAACTTATCCTCCAAAGTCTAGTGATCCTTTTTTTCCTAAAGGATGAATACAAAGAAGAAAACTATAAAATTCTTTAAAGGATGAATGTTTGCACAATTCAAAGCTCACTAAAACCCCAAACTTGAAGAAAAAGAAATACAATGAAAATCACTCAAGTGGGATACAAAAATTTTGCAATAAAAGCTCTAAAAGGTTGGATATGTGCTTGAATATTTTTGAATAGTTGTCTTGTTGTTGAAGAAGCTTTGGAGATTTGATTTTATACCCCTCATTGATTTCTAGACGTTTGGGTGGCTGGGATATTGAATAGAGTCGTTGGGCTATATTTTTCCCACAATAAATGTTGTCTGGCAACACAGGGTATCGGTATGCAGGTATCTATATCGGTACCTGCCAAAAAAAGAAAGAGGCGTTGCAACAAAGGAGTAATGGTACACAAGTAGGTCTATCGGTTCAGAGTGATGAAATAACAAAGGGTATCAGTACAAGCCATGCCGTACCAGTGCCAGTTTTGCTCACTGGAATCCTTGGAACTTTTGGTTAAAACACCGTATCAGTACGAGACTAGCTGTACCAGTACGCATAACAAATATTTTAAAAGTTAGTGCCAAGATTTTCTGGCAAGGCAATGGTCAAAACATTAAATGAAAACATTTAAAAATTATTAATCTTTGTACCGGTACGTCATAGGCCGTACCAGTACTCGTAGCACAAATTGGTTTCCAAAATCAAAAAGATGTACATGTACGCGTATAGCTGTACTAGTACCTTTTAGCCATAAAACATAAGTTTGGTTTCCAGTAACGAAAATGTGTACTGGTACGTCATAGGCCGTATCGGTACTCAGTTACCAAATTTGCTAAATAGAGTACCAAAACACTTAGAAAATATTTGGGATTCAAAGTTTGACTTAGAAAATTATTTAAGTTCAAATGTATGTCAATTTTGTGAGTAAATTAAGTATCTTAAAACTTTATTTATTTTCAATTAAGTCCTTGTTATATCAAAATCAAATATAGGTTTAACAACTACCTTTACTTTCTTTGCATTTAGTTTTGATAATCACCATCAAACCATTATTTGCTCCCAATTCTTAAGTACGATCGGTTCCTAGTTATTGATCCAATCCTCGTGGGTTCGACACTCTACTCTTATCACTTTATTGCTTTAGTATACTTGCTATAAGGTGCATATCCATTTCGCAAGCATCAGTCATCGCTTATGGTGTAACTTGTTCCCATCAGCCCTAATTGTTGGGTTGTTTCTTCCAATAATTCCATTAGTGACATCCTCATCGGTTCCTCTTGTAGCGACTAATTAAAAAATGAAGTATCCCACTTTTCTTGAAATTTTTATTTTGGGGGATTTTCTTCTAAAATCACTTTTTTGAAATAAAAACTTGGAGTCACCACCGATCACTTGGGTTAGGAAGACCGGACACCAAAAAATAAACCAGAGATTCTCATTCTTTTGGGTTCGGAAGTGGATTATGTGTGGGGAAGGTTTCGCACCCCCATCCCGCCCAAACTTGGTACCAAATCAATTACCGTTTTATTAATATCAAATCTTGCAAGTTAAAGTGACGATTAAATCAAAACTTGGTTATATATGCGAGTAAATTTTAAGGGTCCATTATTCGAGAATAAACAAAAACCACCACCACTACGCCTGGTACTAGCCAAGTTTACTCTCGAATAAAAGGACACCGCATTAACAGTTTATATCCCGATATGCAACAAAACATAAAACAAGATATGCCAAAGGCACGCATATTAAATGACAAAAAATCTAATATATATATATATCAATACGCAAATCATATTACCAAACTATGTAAAACACATTATATTCTATATATATATATATATATATATATATATATATATATATATATATATATATATATATATATATATGCATGCATAAAAAAACAATACAAATATATATGCTGCTATTCATGATATCAAAGGACCAAATATGCAAACATACTCATATAATAGAAAAAATATATGTAAACTATATATAAACTATTATATACAAGCATACACACATATATAGAAACCAAAATAAGCATACAAACCAACAAATATTAAGCATATAAATATAAAACAAATAAACAATAAAAGGCTAAAATTAAATTAAATTTAAAGCAGTACTGGAAATTAAATGAAGTATGAATACAAGGACCGGAAAAGCAATTTTACCACCTGAAACATGGATTAAATCAAGGACAGGGACCATATTGAAAAACATTTAAAAACTTCAAGTATCGCAGGCTAAATTTAAAAAGGCGGAAGGGCTAAGGGTATAACTTCAAAAACACCGAGGGATCACATAACAATAAAACCATTTTGGAAAAGGAGTAAATCTAAAACAGGGGATGGAATTAAAAGATTTTACAAACTTATAGGGACTGTGATAGTCATTTAAAAAGCGAAAGGATTAAAGATGAGAATGCCAAGGGACAGAGGTCCTTAAATTGGTTAATAAACCATTTTCTTTTTAAAATAAAGTATAAAAGTTATTTTCTGCCAAAAATAGAAAGAGTTTACCCAGCTCTTCCAAAAAAACCTTTGAACCCCCTTCATTCTCTCTAAAAATCCCATGAATCACCACCTCGGTGTTCATCAGAATTTGGGATAAATTCATATTCCAGACGTCCCTACCGCACTGGCCACCACAAAACTCTCGTTGGCTACCATACGCTGGCGTCAGCGAACCTAAAAAAGAAGCCCAAATACTCCTCCTTTTTATAAAATGTCAAAGTCCCCTTTTATCTCTCTGACTTGCCCTTTAAGGCTCAATGGCCTCGGAATTATCATCAAAGGGGCTCGTCCATCACTAGAACCTATGACGGTCGGAGACTACGTCGACAACGAAGGTAATCTCTTTCTCTTAACCCTAATATTATAATTCACGCACTGAAAAATAAGAGAGAATATACCTCAAAGGTTTTTCTGCTTTCTATTACCTTTTTTATTTTTCCAGAATCTGTTTACATTATTTGGGGTTTCTTTATATAGCCCCTTAAAATTACACTGATTTAAGAAAATAAGAGCAAATAAATTAAAGTGTTATTGGTTGCTTCTATGTGCACTTGGTCAGATTCATGTATATGCCCTGACATTGTTGGCTTGTCTATAATGTATCTCTATTTTTTGTTTTCATATACCCTCTGATATTCTGACTTCGTGTTCCTCTGCATGTGATGTGCCGCGCAATGAAGGCACTGACAGCCTTTTCGGCCAACGTGGCAATCTGGACAGCCTTGGATAGTGCACGAATCCCACACGGCAGCTGAAGAGACGGAGGGTGAGATACACACGCGCGTGAAGAAGCAGAAAGGATGAGCATGGACTACACACACGACGGATGCAATCCTGGCTCTTTGATGTGATCCTGATCTAACGGTTATGCTGAGTCGGCGCTAGGTCAATGAGGGGAACTCCTAGGGTTTCCCTTGGTGAAGCAATCTGGACCGTTGGATCGAGATCGATCTAACAGCTGTCATCTGGCTGTGCAAGGATAAGGAAAGGGGATATCAGATTCTAAATTAGGGTTTGCTTAATTGGGCCTGAACGGGCCATATATTAGTATGTAGTATTTTTTGGGTTTTCAATAGTTGTAAATGGACTTTTATATGTATGTATATATATATATATTAAAATATGGGGCCGACTTTTATTTAATTAAGTTAATATTTTTGTTTTTGATTTTATTGAATAATAATATAATAATAATAATAATAATAAATGATATATAATAATAAAAGTAAAATAAATAAATAGATGGGATAAAACCTGGACAAAATTTGTGATTACACCTCCGCAGCTGGTGTGACATTATTCACTGCCGCAACAGCTTCTTCTGTGACTTCTGTCACCACCTCTAGCGGACATTAGTTGGCGACAGCTACTGCAACAGTGGGTTTTAGTATTTTAAGTATTGTTGTAATAGTAATATTATTAATATAAAATTAATAAAAAATAAAAAAATAATAATAATTTTAAAAAAATGCGTGGAGCAACATGCTCCACGTCACCCAAATGCCCCCCACCCCTTTGTGATTTTGCCTACAAATAGGTAAGGGAAATTGAAGGAGCAAGCAATTGAAGCAATTAAGGCAATCGACTGGGTAGCCAAATAAGAGAGCAGTGCTCTCGGCTACCCCAGGGCCAAGGGCCAGTCCCTTCGATCTTAACCGGTTCGATCGGAGTCCTATTTTGGGTCCGGTCTAGTTAATTTTTTGGAGAGGTCATGGTAGATCTCGGTGGGGTTCAGTCGGGGTTCGTCATTCGAAATCCTAGTTAGGTATATTTTCTTTCCTTTTTATTTATGTTGTAATTTTTATATTTTAAAGAAGTAGTAGTTAATTTAAAATTGTGTTTTTAATTTGTATGTTTATCTATGTTTTAGATTAGTATGTTTTAAATTTATGTTTTATATTAGTGTTTTATTTATGTTAGATATGTTTTTATTTATAAGTTAGATTAATATTTATGTATGTATGTTTTAGATTATTATTTTATTTATGTTAGATATGTTTTTATTTATGTGTTAAATTAATAGTTATGTATGTATGTTTTAGATTCGTATTTTATTTATATTATGTTAGTATTTCATTATGTTAGTATTTATTTATATTTTTTATCGCAAGGTATTTATTTATATTTGTCATGTTTTTTAAGTTTGCATAACGAACATATATTTTGTCAATGCGGTGCCCTTTTATTCGAGCGTAAACGGGGCCAGTATCAGGCGTAGTGATAGTGGTTGGACGTTTACTCTCGAATAACGGGGCTTTTAAAATCTACTCGTATTTATAACCGAATTTTAATCTAATCGTCACTTTAATCCGGAAAGTCTAATATTAATAAAGCGGTAATTATTAAAGTACCAATTTTGGGCGGTGTGGGGGTGCTAATCCTTCCCCATCCGTAACCGACTCCCGAACCCAATATTTTGAAATCTCTGGTTTTCTACGGTGTCCGGTCCACCTTGAGCGGCCGGTGGCGACTCCAATTTTAAATAAAATGCGGGTTTTCTAAAACTCCACGCGGAAGAAAATATTTTCCAAATAAAAATCAACCACTTTCTTTTTTAGCGAAAAAAAACATCGCTACAGATTTTCTTTTTCTTTTTATTTTCATTTTTCTATTTTTCTTTGATTTTTTCTTCTTTTTTCTTTTTTTTGATTTGTTTTCTAGCTACAACATTAATAAAGAAAACTTGAAAATCAGTCTAGGTGGCGATATTTTGAAATCTCTGGTTTTCTACGGTGTCCGGTCCACCTTGAGTGGCCTATGGCGACTCCAATTTTAAATAAAATGCGGGTTTTCTAAAACCCCACGCGGAAGAAAATATTTTCCAAATAAAAATCAACCACTTTTTTAGCGAAAAAAACATCACTACAGATGGCGACTCCGCTGGGGACATTTTTGTTTTTCAAAAACAAATGAGAGTCGAGCTTTTTCAAATAATTACCGCTTTATTAATATCGAAAAATCCAGATTTAAGTGACTATTAAACTAACATTCGATTATAATTGCGCGTTTATTTTAACGCATTTAAAATCTGGCATATAAACCCGTTTTTTTTAAGTGGGGGGAAAACGCTAATGCTTTCGTGGAGATATCGTTCTCCCATGTAGGCCTAGCAAGTACCTTCGGGGCTCGAGTACCTTATGCTTTCGTAAGGATATCGTTCCTTCGTGCAGGCATAAGCAAATGGGTCCCCTAAATTGAACTCGGTTGAAAGGAGCCTATAATGGGTGATGATCGGGGGCCTTGCTACTCTTAGTAGAGGACAGCGAGGACAATTCGGGTACCCCTTAGCACCAAAACTGCATATAGTGAGCCATAGAAGCCAACCCTTTAGAGCCATGTGAAACTCTGTCCGATTAGTGGTCACCCTATTTAGGCTCTGGTGCCTTGTTTCTTGTTTATGTACAGTTTTTATTACTCTATTTTTGTTATATTTATCATTTGTTTTATTTAATCATTTTATTTGGTACTAACTCGTTTTATTTTATTCTCATCGCTCTGAGTTCACCTGCATCATTGCACAACATCATCACAATCTTAATTTTGCAATGCATCGATTTAGGACACATTTTACATGCATTCATTTTCAGAATAATAAAACTAATCCTCGGGTTGCCCCATTAAATACAACAAAGATGGTCGATCTAGCACCTTACAAAGCCTCTTACAAAAGTTTGGTCTTGGGGCATGTCCAAAAGCACCCCCACATCTTTTACAAATAATGTGCCTCTAATAAGGTCCCAGTCCGGGGGCATTCTTTGCCAAGGTCGAGCCTTCATTGCCGAGTCAAACTCTTGCATCTTTGACCACAGTCTGCAAAAATGCACCGAATCCAAAATAATAATAGTAACGAGCTGCCATGAACACACAATTTATAAACCCAACCTAGGGGGCAACAGAATCAGCACTCAAAGTGTCAACTTCAAGAGCAATTTCAGACGATGGCATAAGAACGAACAAAATGTTGGGGCATGCACCCAGATGGATGATCAAACCCAAGAAGAGATTAAGGCACCGACATATGCAAAAGACCAAGATCCTGATAGGACCAGTGGGGAGCCAGGGGCATCCTATTGAGGGCAAAAAAAAATCATATCACATTCATGCATTTAGATTGCATTCATCTTGCAAACGTCATACATCTAGATTAAGTGCATACACCAAAGTTACCATGCATTTAGGGTAGACACATGCATTAGATACATTCATGCAATCTTGCTTGTACATAACAGGTTTAGGAAAAAGACCGAGTATCCTCAACATGGGGGCAATGACAAGAAGGTCAACCCTAGTCTTGAAGGAGGCCAAACACGAAGAAGATGGAAACGCCCAAAATAAAAGGTATCAGTGACAAAATCTTTGACAATTACTGACTAATGTTTTTTTTGTAGGATTTGATTCCTCCAACGATGGTGTGACGAGCGCCAACATTCCAGATCTTACCCTCTGCCGACAAAAGCAGGGCAATTTTTTCCAGACATAGTCTCGCTGTCAATAGCACAACAATTCAACATCTTGCAAATCATGCCTCCATCAGTGGTGGTACGCCAAATTAATGTAGATCTTGCCTCCATTGGTGGTGTTGCAAGTTAAAATTTCCATATGGATCCTGTCTCTCCGTCGGTGGTGTAGCAGGTCTCACATTTTGCTGATCTAGTCTCTCCGGCAGTGGTGTAGCAGATCAAATCCTATCCAGATGTTGCCTCCATCGGCGGTGTTGCAAATCAAAGTTTCCATTCGGTCCTACCTCTCCGTCGGTGGTGTAGTGGGTCCTACATTTTGCTGATCTAGTCTCTCCGTCAGTGGTGTGACTGATCAACCTCTTCGGTCTTGCCTCTTCGACTGTGTTGCAGCTAGACCTAAATTTTACTCAGAATTTACCTGTTTATCAATCAAAAAGAAAAAATAAGAAAGAAAAAATGAGAAAAAGAGAAAAAACAAAGAAAAAAATCAAAATAAAAAGAAAAAATAAAATGAGAAAAATAGAAAAAAAGAAAAAATCAAAAAAGAAAAAGAAAAAATTAAAAAAAAAAGAAAAGAAAAGAAAAAATAGAAAAAGAGCAAAAAATCAAAAAATGAAGAAAAAAGAAGAAGAAGGAAACTATCCGATCCTGCATCTTCATCGGTGTCGTAGCTGGATCAAATCTTCAGACATTGCCTCCTCGTCGGTGTTGTAGCTTGGTCAAATTTAACTGTCGGTTCTGCCTCCTCGTCGGTGTTGTAGCTGAACCAAATGCACTAACTTTCGGTCTTGCCTCTTCGTCGGTGTTGTAGCTAGACCAAATTCACTAACTCTTGATCCTGCCTCTTCGCCGGTGTTGTAGCTGGATCAACATTACTAACTTTAAACCATGCCTCCTCGTCGGTGTTGTATCTTGGTCAAAATTCACTAACTTTCTAGTTGTATCAACGTTGTATCTAAAAAAACAAGAAAAAGAGAAGAAAAAAGAAAAAAGAATGAAAAATCAAAAAAAAGAAGGAAAAATGGAAAAATGAGCTTTCAACCAAAATTTGATATGCCTCTTCGTCAGAGACGTAGCTTGATCACAAAAAAAACAACTATCCGATCCTGCCTCTTCGTCGGTGTCGTAGCTGGATCAAATCTTCAGACCTTGCCTCTTCGTCGTTGTTGTAGCTTGGTCAAATCTAACTTTCGGTTCTGCCTCTTCGTCGGTGTTGTAGCTGAACCAAATTCACTAACTTCTGGTCTTGCCTCTTCGTCGGTGTTGTAGCTAGACCAAATTCACTAACTCTTGATCTTGCCTCTCCGTCGGTGTTGTAGCTGGATCAACATTACTAACTTTAGACCATGCCTCTTCGTCGGTGTTGTAGCTTGGTCAAAATTCACCAACTTTCAAGTTTTATCATTGTTCTAAAAAAAGAGAAAAAATGAAAAATGAAAAAAGAAACAAAAAAGAAAAAAAGAAAAAAGAAAAAAATATGAAAAAAGAAGAAAAAAAGAGAAAAATTGTCAGTTTTCTGATCTTGCCTCTTCGTCAGAGTTGTAGCTGGATCAGACATCAGAACTTTCACCTATCGCTCTTGCCTCTTCGTCAGTGTTGCAGCTGGATCGAATTTTGTAGACCCTGTCTCTTCGTCGGTGTTGCAGCCGGGTCGAACTCTCTTTAGGTATTAGAGCTTATTATCAATAATGAAGCAAGTGGGACTCTGTTTGGCTTCCCCAACAAACCACCCCCATTTTGAAGGCTTTGCTTCCCCAAGAGTGACAAAGTAGATCTGTCAAGACAAGAAAGAATACCTACATCAAAAAAGAAGAAGATCTATAAAAGAAAGAAGACGCGTCAAAAGGAGAGAAGTTCAGCCAAATAAGACAAAAATGAGTGATTTTGATCTTTGCTTTGTTCTCGTTTCACAAGAACAAGCAAAGAGGGGCAACTGTAATCACTCATTTTTGTCCGGGTTTTAGTATTTTAAGTATTGTTGTAATAGTAATATTATTAATATAAAATTAATAAAAAAATAAAAAAATAATAATAATTAAAAAAATGCGTGGAGCAACATGCTCCACGTCACCCAAATGCCCCCCACCCCTTTGTGATTTTGCCTATAAATAGGCTAGGGAAATTGAAGGAGGAAGCAATTTGAAGCATGGATCGGCAGGGCTTTGGCCAAATAAGGAGCTTAGGCTCCCGGCTAGCCCAGGATCGGGACAGTGTCCTCGGTCCTAGTCGGTTCGATCGGGGTCCTATTTTAGGTCCGATCTAGTTAATATTTTTGGAGAGGTCGTGGTAGATCTCGGTGGGGTTTCGTCGGGGTTCGTCATACGAACTCCTAGTTAGGTATATTTTCTTTCCTTTTTATTTATGTTGTAATTTTTATATTTTAATGAAGTAGTAGTTAATTTAAAATTGTGTTTTTAATTTGTATGTTTATCTATGTTTTAGATTAGTATGTTTTAAATTTATGTTTTATATTAGTGTTTTAATTATGTTAGATATGTTTTTATTTATAAGTTAGATTAATATTTATGTATGTATGTTTTAGATTATTATTTTATTTATGTTATATATGTTTTTATTTATGTGTTATATTAATAGTTATGTATGTATGTTTTAGATTCGTATTTTATTTATGTTATGTTAGTATTTCATTATGTTAGTATTTATTTATATTTTTTATAGCAAGGTATTTATTTATATTTGTCATGTTTTTTAAGTTTGCATAACGAACATATATTTTGTCAATGCGGTGCCCTTTTATTCGAGCGTAAACGGGGCCAGTATCAGGCGTAGTGATAGTGGTTGGACGTTTACTCTCGAATAACGGGGCCTTTAAAATCTACTCGCATTTATAACCGAATTTTAATCTAATCGTCACTTTAAATCCGGAAAGTCTAATATTAATAAAGCGGTAATTATTAAAGTACCAATTTTGGGCGGTGTATGGGTGCTAATCCTTCCCCATCCGTAACCGACTCCCGAACCCGATATTTTGAAATCTATGGTTTTCTACGGTGTCCGGTCCACCTTGAGTGGCCGGTGGCGACTCCAATTTTAAATAAAATGCGGGTTTTCTAAAACTCCACGCGGAAGAAAATATTTTCCAAATAAAAATCAACCACTTTCTTTTTTAGCGAAAAAAACATCGCTACAGTATCTATTAAAATTAATTAGATTATAAAAAATAATTTTTTTAATATAACATTACTAAACATATTTGAAGGATCTCTATATTAGTTTATTGTTTATATAATTATTTTTAATATAATTTAATTAATTATTAAATTTAAATATAAATGTGTGAGAATTAAAAAAACAAAACAAAAGGTATTAGTTTATAAATGTCACAACGTAAATACGTGAGGGTGAAGAATTAAAATAGAAACGGTTAAATTTAGGTTATTTGGAGATTTTTTATAATTATTAAGGGTAAAAAGGTCTTTATAACTCTTATGTCAAAACCTATAATTTAAAAACTCCTATTAACAACTTTTTCAAAAGTAGAGGTTTTACCACAATCTGTTATTCTAATCCGCTATTCACCAAACATCTAAATTAGCGGATTTGACCAGTCAAACCTCTAATTTTACCTAAAACTTCTTATTTTGGCTCAAACCGCTGTCTACCAAACCTGTACATCACCTATATATATGATTTGTTGATTGATTGGTTTATGAGTATTAGATAGTATAGGAAGTTTTGGTATGCTTAAATGTGGTATAAGTTGCATTTAAAGCATAAAAATATGAATGTCGTGTTAAATTTTAAGAATTCACGTATTTATGGTTTTTAAATCAGTGAGTGATAAAAAAAATAGTTTCTTGAGGTCTGTTAATTTTAAATACTTATAAAAGTTGTTTTCAATGATTAAAACTTGTCTTAAATGGTTGCTTAGGGTCTAAGGCATGAAACTTGAATTTTACGTATATATGTCAATACTTGAAAGTGGAAAAAAAAGTTTGAAATTTTCTGAAAAAAGGCTTTGATTCTTTTTGCTACTGACTTGAAACGGATGATTTTTTTTGTCCAAATATATTCCAAATGAGTGAATTTAGTCCTCTTATACTTGGTTTAATATGTTTCAAGCCAAAATTTGATATGTAAAAAAATCAATTGGATAAGCCTATATTTGTTATTAATATATGAATACGACGAACAAAAATCTTGTGTCTTTTTTTGTGCCTCTTACCATAACGTAATATTAAAAAATTAAATTCTAAGTTTTAACATTAAATTCTAAATCTTAAACCCTAAACTCTACACTCTACCCTAATTTCCTAAACCCTAAACATTAACCTTAATCTTAACTCTAAATCTAATTTTTAAGATGGAGCATAAAAAGGGAATCAAAAAGAGTATAGGATTTCTATTCGAATATGACTCGAATGTTTACAAAGTAACCATTTTACCCTTGAAATTGTGAATAGTCTAAAAAGACTAGTTTTTGTTCTGGCAAGTGGCAACCAATGTGGTATTTCCTTCCAAAAGTTATTGTGGGTCGAGAGATACACATTTTCCTTTCCCGAAGTTTGGGCTTGGTTTTTTCTTATTCTAACTATTACCATGTTCGGCCTTTCTTCTTTGGTGAGCTAATTGAAGGTCTAAAAGGAAACGGCCATAACCTTCTCCATTCTCAACCAAAATTTAGTCACCAAGAGTTTTAAACAAAATAAATTATTCGTTTAATGAGATAAAACATTAGGTTTTTTAAGTTATATTAGAATTTTAAATTTTAATATTGTAAATGGAGTAAATTGATTAGGGAGTGTTCTTTTAGGTATAATGATGATTTACATTAATTTATTCATATTAGTTGACTAATGAGTTGAATACCAAGAATTATAAAAAAATAATAAAAAAAACCACACCCTTTTCTTTAAAAATGTTGATTAGGGATGATAATGAGGAGGGTCGGGGCTGGCTTTTGGTTGTCTTGACCCTGACCCAAAATTTAAAAGTTCTAATCCAACTTTGATCTATCTTGATTTTAATATATTTTATATTTGACCTGATATAATAAAAACATAACCCACTCCAAAATTTTAACAAAAAAAATCCGAGTAAATTCGACATGTCTCAAAATATTAATAAAAATAATAAATATAATATATAAAAGTATAATAAATATATCGGGTTGAGGTGAGGCGGGAAATTTCTATCTTTAATGCAATGTGCCCCAACTCAATTCTTTTTAAAACTCGTTCTGACCCGTCCTGAACCGAAATTCAAGGAAAAAAATCCAGAAGAGACGAGACACATCAGGTCAAGTTAGATTCATGTAATTTTCCCATCCCTCGTGTTGATGGATCAAGTTATTCATTAACAATCATATGTTTAAACTTCATAAGAAAACCATATTCTTTCTCATATGCTACTTCAAGGAAATATATATATAGAGAGAGAGGGGGTAAAACTTTGATACACATGTTGTGTAAAATTAATTTTACACAAGCATGTGTATTTACACTATAAAAACTCAAATCTTAAATTCCTAACCCTAACCCTAAAAAACTAAACCCCACACTCTAAACACTAACCTTAAATTCTAAGTCCTACATCCTAAACCCTAACCCCTAAAACTAAAAGGCATGTGTAAACTAAAGTTTACACGACATGTGTATCAAAGTTTTTTTTCCATATATATATATATATATATATATATATATATATATATATATATATATGGGATAAGATCCACTTACACTGAATGTAAAACTCTTAGTTTTATACGTTTTTTGGATCGTTGGATGAGGTAAATGAATAGCTCAGATTAACTCCTTACTTTTTTTCCAAAGTGATAATCTTCGCATAACCCACTGTTAATCTCAGCCATCCGTTTCACTAATCCAACGTATAAAAGTTAAAATCTTTTACACTGTATATGTATATATATATATGTGGGATAAGATCCGTTCACACAATGCAAGAGATTTTAAGTTTTACACATTTTTTGGATCGCTAAATGGGTGAAACGAATGGATGTAAAACTCCTTACACTTGGAAAAAAATTAAGGAGTTAATCTCATCCATCCATTTCACCAATCTAATGGTCATGAATTACTGTAAAACTAATTGAGTTTTACATAGTGTAAGTGAATCCTAACCTATATATAATTTGGAAAGGGTTTGTTATCTCTGTTCTATGTTACATTTCTCTAAGCTTGGTTTTTTCTTTGGGAAAATATAATAAAGCTGCAACGTGTGATGAGTTTTTTTTGCCAACTAGAATCAGTAATTTAGCCAAGATATAAGTTTCTCATACAAAACAAAATTGTTGAATCAAATGCCATAATATAAGATTCAAATTCAAATTTCAGTGAATACTACCTTATAAAATTGATTAAATGAATCGATTGGACAGACTCGAGTTCGATTATCACCTAACTTTCAAAACAAAACTATTCACTCCATCAGATGAAAGGTTGATGTGCTTCTTCGAATCACTTAGTTTTCTTCCATTTCTTGCATCTGAAGCCAAATGCTGCCTAAACATGGCAATGAATGCTTCCACTCTCTCATTCAATTCCTCCTTTGACAGCTTTAGAGCCTCAATACTCTCTTCTTCTTCTTCTTCTTCAACCGCCAACTCTTTCTCTACTATTTCCTCAACTTCTTCACTTTTGCTTCTTTTCTTTGAATGGATGACCACATCATGCTCTTCTTCTTTACATGCTTCAACTTCCTTCAAATCCCCAGTTTTCTTCTTCATTTCTTCATCTTTTTTGTTGATTTCTTGCTGACTAATTTGACATGAATTTGGGTTCATGGAAGTGAAAAAAATAGCCAAAAGCACAAGGTTTAACACTAGAAACACCCAAGCCCGCCATTGTTGGACAAGAAACAACAGCAAAGCACGTTTCAAACATACCACTAAAACAGCCATGCCTGCTGTAAACAAAGCTGTGTTCACATTTTCTTTCTCCCCCTCCATGTTTTCTCTTCTTTTTGCTTGAAAATTCTTGGGGTTTTAACCTTTTACTTGTTGAAGATGAACAAATTGAGAATATATAATGGGGAATTAGAATTAGAATTAGAATTATCTTGAAATTAGGGTTTAAATGGGAATCCTCTGGCTCCACCAGCTGCGAAAATCAGAGGCAAAACATGGCATGGGAAGGGCAAGGGAGACAAGAAAACATAGACGTAAACTTTGCAGTAACATAAAGTGACCGTCTGATTGCTACATTTTAAGATTTAGTTGTGTAAGTTTGTGTATGTTAGGGCTTGGCGTGCAGACCAGTGGGCCTAAAATCATGGTTCCAACAGCTTTTGGTCTTTTTGCTTTTGAGTATATCAATGGGTTGTGAAACATTCCACTCTCTTATGTTTCAGATTTTCATTTTCTTAATTAGATATAAAGAAACCTGCCACTATTTTTTTTATATAATCACTTGTATTTAATATATTAGCGGATTAATATTAATTGAATTTTGCAAAAGTTTATTATGAGGACAATTCTTTTAATTAAACTTCTTTTATTCTATGGGTGTTCAAACGGTCAGTTCGGTAAACTGACCAAATCGAACTTTTAAAATTTTATTAACCGGATTTTTTTATTAATCGTTAACCGAACCGAATTTTTTTCAAAAACTTTTAACTGAACCGAAAAAAGTTTGGTTAATTCCGTCGGTTAATTTGGTTAACCGAAATTTGTTATAAAATTTGGGTAAACTACACAAATGGTCATTAAACCATGTTAAAATATCTTTTTAGCCACTGAACTTTCAAAAGTTATAAAACAACCATTAGACTAATCGAATTATTATAAAATGATCATTGATTTATTTCACATTATAAATTTTTGATAAATATTGAAAATTTTAATGATTATTTTTTAATAATTTAATAAATTTTATGAACATTTTGAGCTAATTTGATAAAGTTTAATGACCATTTTATAATTTTAAAAAGTTTAGTGACCAAAAATAAATATATATAATATATAAAATATAAAAATTTTGGGTAATTCGGTTAATTAACCGATTTTGATCTGAATTAACCGATAACCGAAGTTTGAAAAAATCATTAACCGTTAATCGACCAAACCTAAAATTAACCGACCGATTAACCGAAAAAAATTCAGTTCGGCCAGTTAATTCGGTTAACCGAAATTTTGAACACCCCTACTTTATTCACAACGTTAGAATTCAAACTCTAAACATTATTTAATAAGTGTAACACATGATTCTGTTAGACCAACTAATAGTTGGCATATGAGACTATGTTTTAAATTTGAGTAACATTTAATTCTATTCTTTTTCTCTTATCGTGCATGGGGAGTAATTAATTAAGTTGAGTTCAAATTGAAAGGAATTTTGACTTTAAATTGGTCTTAAAATACTAAATTGAGTTAAAATTTGATCAAATTTTACTTTTAAAGGTTTACTTTATTTTTGTTTGATTTTAAATTTGATTCTTAACTCGAGTTCAGGCTTTGAATTGATTTTCGTCAAAACTAATTAAAAATAGGAAAACTTAATTAGACTTGTGAATTATATAGGTTAAACACTATTTGTCACGTACTAAAAATATTTAAATTATATTCATTTTATAACTCAAGCTGCTCAAATTCAATAATACTTGAACCCAGTAAGTGGTTCCAGTAAAAAGATAATAAAATTCATCTTAAAAGACCCGAATTTGAACACATGTGTGTGCAAGGTAAAATGTGTAATGCAGTTAATGGTAAGTATGAAATAACCGGAAGGAAAGTTGTTAGGATATTTGTTTTGATATAATAATTAAAAAATAGTTTTGGACTAAATTGAAAAGGTTTCAAAAATGTTTTTAAGTCCAAACAACTTGAAAATAAGTTTGAGAAGTTTTTGAGAGGTTTTGGAAGTGTTTTAAATGTTTTTAAGTAGCCAAACTTCAAATTTCAACACGTCCGTACCGATACGGTTACACCTCATATCGATATAGATAAGGGTTTTTGCTACAAGAAAATTACAGAACCGAAAAATCGTACCAATACGCCCCTAGGCATACCGATACGGATAGGATCGTACCGATACGCTTATACGCGTACCGATACGGTTTTCAACCACCCAAACGGCTATTTCCCAACGATCTTTTGAATTGCAGGTCATACCGATATAGTCCCTAGCGTTTCGATATGGTGTACTGATATGGACCAAGGCGTACCGATACGCGCAGCCAAAAATGAGCATAACGGCTAGTACCAATACCGATACGCCTACCCGCGTACCGATATCGAAGGATGCAGAACTGCATTTATTGTGGGAAATAGAGTCTCCAATGGCTCCAATTCAATCCTAACGATCTCCAACGGCTAGGAACTCTTTTGGGAGTATAAAAGGGACCTTGAAGCTTCAGCAACAACTAATGATCTCAATACCAACAACATTATGATGCCAAAATTGTCTTAGGGCCTTAAATTCTCATTCTTTATATAGACAACACTTGTGAGCATAAATGTCATCATATGCTCAAGTGTATTAGGATTTGGGTGAGTGTTTTAGAGTGCAAACGAACACCTTTAGAGAGGGATTTCAGTTTGCTTAGAATTTCTCTTGTTGAAGAGTGTTCCCAAAGCTCGGTTTGTGAGCTTTGGATGCTAGGCTTTGTGGGTGAGTCTAGGTTGTAAAAGGTTACCTTCTAAGTCTTAAAAAGGGGAAAATTCTTAGTGAATTGTTGAAATCCTTAGTGAGGAATCTAAGATAGTGGATGTAGGCTTGGTTTAGGAAGACGAACCACTCTAAAATCATCGTGTCTATTTTCTATCTTTTGCTTCCCACAAAAATCACCTATTATAAACTTTTCCACCACTTGGCAACATAAACGGTTGAAGAAAGCCGAGTCTAACAATTGGTATCAGAGCGAAGCTAAATCGAGAGAAATTAATATCCTATTGAGGCGATCCGGCAAGCTCGACCAACCAACAAGTCCATAGATTTCCATGGAGCTGTCTATTGACAAGCCACCCTTCTTCAACAATGAACATTATGCCTATTGGAAGAATATGATGATGTACTTCATCAAAGCCAAAGATTATCGTCTATGAGATCTTGTTGAAGATGGACCATTCGTGCCAACAAAAAGCAAGGCAGAGTGGAATGCCAAAGACAAGAAGATGATAGAGCTTAATTGTAGGGCCTTACACATTCTATTTTATGTATTAGGCCCGGATGAATATGCAAATGTATCTTCTTGTGAGAGTGTCAAGGAAGTATGGGACAAGCTTGAAGTAATCCATAAAGGTGCAAACGAGGTGAATGAGACAAAGATTGGTCTACTCAACCTCAACTACAAAAACTTTAAGATAGACCCGGATGAAGACATAAAGAGTATGTTCGACCGTTTCTCCATAATCGTCAATGAGCTAAAAGGATTTGGAGAGGAAATTTCAAAATAAAAACTCGTTCGGAAGTTGATTTACTCATTTCCCAAATCATGGGAGAGAAAGAAGACAACCATCATTGAGGCGAAGAACTTAAAAGATCTCAAGCTTGATGAGCTAATTAAGTCTCTTCTTACCCATGAGTTGATGTCCAAGCCATTGACGAAGAAGAAGGAGAAGAAGATCAAAGAGCTCGAATTCGAAGATCTAAACATAGTAGCTCATAAAACCTCCACAAGCCATCAAGAAGATTTAAGTGGGGAGAAAAATGAAGATGAAGAGATGACATATCTCTTCAAAAAGTTTGCATGATTTATAAAAAGCGAAAAGGAAGAATCCAAGCATGAATCAAAGAAGAGCCATAAATGCAAGAAGACAAGGAACACCAAATATGATTGCCCTCACTTCAACAAAAAGGGATCATCTTCAAAGAAAGCATATGTGGCAACATGGAGTGATGAAGACTCCACCGATGAAGATGAGGTAGCCCACATATACTTGATGGCCCTCCAAGATGGAGATGTAGCTTCTAACTCACCTATTTCTAATTCTTATACATTTGATGAGTTACAAGAAGCATATGATGAATTGGTTTTTGAATTTAAAGGTTCATCTTCGAAAAATAAAAAGATGATTTCAAAATTGAAAATCGAAAATGATTTGCTTTTAAAAACCAATTAGGAATTTGAAGCAAAAGTCAAAGATTTTGAGCTTAAAGTTTTAAATTTACAAAATTAACTTCAAAGTTTGGAAAAACATCATCAAAAGGAAGTGAATGATCTTAAGAAAGAAAAATATTTGATTTCCAAGGAATTACAAATGAAAAATAATTTTGGAAAATAAAATTTTTATCAAAGACAATCTAGTGCCCCTAGATTTTTTTAATGTAAAATGTTTTAGAAGTATTTGGGTCCCAAAAGGACTAATTACTTCAACTAAAAATGATGAACTTAAAAAATGAATTCCTAAGGGGACTAAATTATGTGCTACTAATGCCTATGGATCCAAAGCAATTTGGATACCAAAATAGTTGTGATTGTCTTTTTGTAGGTGTGATGGAGCTTTGATAACATGTGATGAAATTAAGGGGGAGCTCTATACACACAAGGGAGATCACTTGAAGAAAGAAGGCTTCACATCCTACCTTTGGTTCAAGTGGTAAAATTAGTTGAATTTTATTTGTTTTAATTTGATTTTTTTTAATTCAACTGTTTTATCATATATTTGTTGGACTAACATTTTCATTTGATGCTTAAGTAAGGGGGAGCCTATTTTAAAACAAACTTATTTTTGTCAATTTTTTTAACTCTCCATTGTTATTGATCTTTAAAGTCCCATTCTTGATATAACAAAAAGAGGAGAATGTTTTGAAATTTTGAATTTTCAAATGAATAAGGGGGGCTTATAAGATTTTCAACAATTAATCTCTTATTCAAATTTTATTTTTGCTAAGGGGGAGAATCTCAAAATCTTATTTTCAAGTTGGTTTTATTATATCAAAAAGGGGGAGATTGTTAGGATATTTGTTTTGATATAATAATTGAAAAATAGTTTTGGACTAAATCGAAAAGGTTTCAAAAATGTTTTTATTCCAAACCACTTGAAAATAAGTTTTTGAGATTCTCCCCCTTAGTAAAAATAAAATTTGAATAAGAGATTAATTATTGAAAATCTTATAAGCTCCCCCTTATTCATTTGAAAATTCAATTTTCAAAACATTCTCCCATTTTTGTTATATCAAAAATGGTTCAAACTTTAAAGATCAATAACAATGGAGAGTTAAAAAAATTGACAAAAATAAGTTTTGTTTCAAAAATGGTTCAAACATTCTCCCATTTTTGTTATATCAAAAATGGTTCAAACTTTAAAGACCAATAACAATTGAAAAGGTTTCAAAAATGTTTTAAAGTCCAAACAACTTGAAAATAAGTTTGAGAAGTTTTTGAGAGGTTTTGGAAGTGTTTTAAATGTTTTTAAGTAGCAAACTTCAAATTTCAACACGTCTGTACCGATACAGTTACACCCTTATCGATACAGATAAGGGTTTTTGCTATAGGAAAATTCCAGAACTGAAAAACAATACCAATACGCCCCTAGGCGTACTGATACGGATATGATCGTACCGATACGCTTATACGCGTACTGATCTTGTTTTTAACCACCCCTAACGGCTATTTCCCAATGGTCTTTTGAATTGCAGGTCGTACGGATACGGTCCCTGGCATTCTGATACGGCGTACCGATAAGGAAAAAGGCGTACCGATACGCGCAGCCAGAAATGAGCATAACGACTAGTACCAGTACCGATACGCCTACCCGCATACCGATACCGGAGGCTGTAGAACTGCATTTATTGCGGGAAATAGAGTCTCCAATGGCCCCAATTCAATCCCAACGGTCTCCAACGACTAGGAACTCTTCTGGGAGTATAAAAGGGACTTTCAAGCTTCAGCAACAACTAATGATCTCAATGCCAACAACATTATGATGCCAAAATTGTCTTAGGGCCTTAAATTCCCATTCTTTGTATAGACAACACTTGTGAGCTTAAATGTCATTATATGCTCAAGTGTATTAGGATTTGGGTGAGTGCTTTAGAGTGCAAACAAACACCTTTAGAGAGAGATTTCAGTTTGCTTAGAATTCTCTTGTTTAAGAGTGTTCCCAAAGCTCGGTTTGTAAGCTTTGGATGCTAGGTTTTGTGAGTGAATTTAGATGTAAAAGGTTGCCTCGTAAGCCCTGAAAAGGGGAATAATTCTTAGTGAATTGTTGAAATCCTTAGTGGGGAAGCTAAGGTAGTAGATGTAGGTTTGGTTTAGGAAGTCGAACCACTCTAAAATCATCGCGTCTATTTTCTATCTTTTGGTTCCCACAAATATCACCCATTAGCAACTTCCCCGCCACTTGCCAACACAAATGGTTGAAGGAAACCGAGCCCCGCAAAAATCAAATCATATAACTTTTTAGGTTAAAGTCAATTAGAAACTATATAAAATATTAACAACTTTATTTTAGTTCTTTTATTTTTTAAAGAGATATTTTATTTTTGTGTGTTTGAAAAAATAAATATTTCGGTCAAAAATGTTAATTTGCTGTTAAGTAAACTAAAGCATTGAGTTTAAATATCTCTTAGGTTCCTATCAATTTATAAATTACATGAATTTATTCTTTTTAAGAAAAAAAAATAGTTTGATCCATATGTATTTCGAAACTGAGCAGGTGAGGACAATCCATTACGTCATTAACTTTTTGCCTTTAGTATGTGCCCAACTATGATTGTGTAATCACTCATTTTTGTACGGGTTTTTAGTATTTTTAGTATTATTGTAATAATATATATAAATAATAATAATAATAATAAAATTAATATAAAAAAAGCAAAAAAAAAATTAATAATAAAAAAAGGGGGAGGGGTGTGGAGCACAAAGCTCCACGTCACCCTCCTCCCCCTATAAATAGAGGATTGCAGCGGGGATTTGAGAGGAGAAAGCAATTGGAAATTGCAATTGCAAATTGCAGAGCAATTGCAACAATTGCAATTGGAATCGGCGGCAGGCCAATTCGGCTAGCCCAGGATCGGGTAATATCCTCGGTCCTAACCGGTTCGATCGGAGTCCTATTTTAGGTCTGATCTAGTTAATATTTTTGGAGAGGTCGTGGTAGATCTCGGTGGAGTCCAGTCAGGGTTCGTCGTTCGAACTCCTAGTTAGGTATATTTTCTTTCCTTTTTATTTATGTTGTAATTTTTATATTTTAATAAAGTAGTAGTTAATTTAAAATTGTGTTTTTAATTCGTATGTTTATCTATGTTTTAGATTAGTATGTTTTAAATTTATATTTTAGACTAGTATTTTATTTATGTTAGATATGTTTTTATTTATAAGTTAGATTAATATTTATGTATGTATATATTTAGATTAGTATTTTATTTATGTTAGATATGTTTTTATTTATAAGTTAGATTAATATTTATGTATGTATGTTTTAGACTAGTATCTAATTTATGTTAGATATGTTTTTATTTATGTGTTAAATTAATAGTTATGTATGTATGTTTTAGATCAGTATTTTATTTATGTTATATTAGTATTTATTATGTTAGTATTTATTCATATTTTTATCACAGTGTATTCATTTATATTTGCCATGTTTTTTAACTTTGCATAACGAACATATATTTTGTCAATGCGGTGCTATTTTATTCGAGTGTAAACGGGGCCAGTATCAGGCGTAGTGATAGTGGTTGGACGTTTACTCTCGAATAACGGGGCCTTTAAAATTTACTCGCATTTATAACCGAATTTTAATATAATCGTCACTTTAATCCAGAAAGTTTAATATTAATAAAGCGGTAATTATTAAAGTACCAATTTTGGGCGGTGTGGGGGTGCTAATCCTTCCCCATCCGTAACCGACTCCCGAACCCAAAGTTTTCAAAATCTCTGGTTTTCTACGGTGTCCGGTTCACCTTGAGTGGCCGGTGGCGACTCCAATTTTAAATAAAATGCGGGTTTTCTAAAACTCCACGCGGAAGAAAATATTTTCCAAACAAATAAAAAAAACATTCATTTTTAGCGAGAAAAAACATCGCTACATATTGGATATTTTTTTTATAAAATTTTGAAAAAATTATCTAACATTCAAAACAATTACTTTCTCCGTCCTATTTATTTTGTCTATTGTTGATTTTTCACACAGTTTTAAAAAAAATTTGTGTAAGAATGTGTAAGAAAGATGTTGTAAAATAATTGAAACGATAATTTTATCCTTAAAAAGTTGAATTTTGTTTTGTTGAGAAACTAAAAAAGGGTAAAATGTGCCTTATAAAAGTTATTGATTTTTTTCAATAAGGCTTTTTAAGTATGACAATTTCAAAACAGAAAAGGGACATATTGAGTGAGACAGAGAGTATTAAAATAATCTAAAACTAAAATTCATTTTTTATTAAAATTTAAATAAATTTTAAGTCTAAAAACAATAAACTTATTATAAAAGAGGAAAATAAAAATTAATAATTCAAAAAATTGAAAAATTACAAAAAATAGAATAATCTTCTTAAAATAAAGAAATATCACACCATTCAAAATTTTAAAAAATAAAATTTTCATATATATATAATTCAAGAATCGATTTTCTAAATTTTTATGTTTTGCTTTTTTTAAAAGAAAAATACTAAATTATTTTGAAATCCGCGTGCGTTTTTAAAACCAGTGGAGCCGATTTTTGGCGGTTTATGATTGATCCGGAACGTGAGTGTCCTTAGCACGCACGCCTTGCATTTTTTAAAGACCACGTCATTATAGGAAAATGACCCTACGTGTCCCATTTCTCCATAACAATTTCCCTTTAAAAATAATAGTTTATGAAAAATTATACACATGTTATATAGTTTAGGTAAAAAAAAAATAGGATTTATGTATTCAGTTTAATATTTAGGGTGTAAATTGTAAAATTTTGAATTTAGAACTAATAATCAATTAATCTAGCGAGATAAAATATTAGATCTTTTAAATAAAGTTAAAGGTTCGAATCTTAACATTATAAATTACTACCATATCTCAATCTCTGAACCATTATTCTTTTTGTTGGATTTATGTTACAAATCATTATACGAAGAAACTTTGTCTACAAGGTGTATACATATTATTAAAGAATTAAAATATGTATAAATAGATATTATATTATAATCACTTAATACTACTAAAAAAATAGAATATTTGTAAGAAAGGATAACTCAAAAAGTTGTCCCTTGTTTCACACATATACAAATCTTATCTCTGTTTATATCCATCTACGTATAAGCATTTTCTTATTCTTTATCATCTGTAAATATAAATTTAATACAAATTAAATTAGATTTAACTTAATTGATATATACAATATAATATCTATACCTTACGATAAATGACAACATCAATAACATTTTTTTTTGTCTTCCCATTTTTGGGTTTTATCATGACTAATCTAGATCGATTTATATTGCACAATTGTTTTTGGTGCTTGAGTTTTTCAGCAATAATGTCTCAGACTCTAAACCTTTTTAAACGATATTAAACTTTTTACCACTTAAATCAAACCGCTAGTTTTTATGACCGTAACATTTCCTTTATCCTTAGGTTTGTGAATATGCAAGGGTTATAGGAGCGGTGCAGGCCGGGCCTCGACTCCCTTAGTTTTAAATATCGAAGTCCAATTATTTAAAGTAACTTTATATCACATATATATAAAGTTTTATAAATGATACATTTATATAATCCAATATATATTTATTTATATCGATTACTTATTAACTATTGAGAAAAGAAAATTGAAGAATTAAAGAGCTTAAAGCATTAATTTACCATATATCATTTTTAGTATTACAAATGCTTTAGTAATGCTAAGAGTTTTTTTTGTTGCTCTCATGGCTTTTTCCTGATTAATCTAAATTAACCCGCCTGACTTTAGTGGGTGAATCTTTTAGCATGAATTTTCTGCATGCATGAAATAAAACTATTTTTTTATATCATGATATTTGAATTATAAAAATACTGTGTAATATTTTAATTTTACTTAATAGTTACTATTTTGAATAATATTAATTTTTTGAATAGTCTAAAAGTAATTACAAGGTAGTATATATTCATGCATATTCTTAATCCTTTGACAATGAACATACATCTTATAGATGAAACAATTTGAACTCGTGTCTCCTAGGATGAACATTATCCATTTTTTCACTGAGACACTTGTTGGGTTCTTGAAAAATGTTATTTTAAATTTATTACACGAAATAAAACTATATTATTTAATAAATTGCAAAAAAGAAAAATTGAATATAAAATCTTAGATGTGGTTCATCAGTAGCAAAATGCAGAAACATTGTTTGGCCTAGGGTTGAAGCATGAAGTATAAAAATTATATCAGATCAACAACTTTATAGCTTCTATGTAGGTGCGGTTCAAAGATTTAAGGGGTTTTGTATAATTTATTAAAATGAGTCTTTAATTTAATTTTAAAAAATGCTTGTTGTAAACTTGACTTTTGAATAAAAAATGAGTCTAACAAGACTCAAAATCCATAAAGTCCAACATCAATTTGCTTTATCACTATTACAGAACTAAACTTTTGCTTTTCCCTTGCAAATATTTAATTTCACTCATGCCCTCTTTTTGTTGGAAACCCTAGACGGTCGGTCACTTCTATTATACATGTCCAGAACCACTCATACTTCTAATATAATATAAGTGTCGGTATGCTCAATGTAATCACTAATTTTATCCGGGGTTTGAACCCGTTTTTATTTTTGTTAGTTTATATATATATAATGGGTTTGGTTTAATACTTTTTTATATATTATTAATATTATATCTATTATTTACCAATTGAACAAAAACCAAAAATATTATTATTATACTATTACTAATAATTATATGTCATTACGTTTTAAAACCCCAGAAACACTATTAGTATTATCTATTTATTATTACTATCTACTTACAATTAAAAAAACCTAAAAAAATTATTAATTATGCTTGATTAGTGTTAATTACTATACTTATCACTAGTTTGTTAATATCTATAAGGGAAAAAACACAAAAATATTATTAAGTTTTTGTTTTTAATTCGTATTATATTAATATTATTTAGTTTGTTTTATTATTATTATTATTATATTTTTTATATTATATTTTCATTACTATTATATTCTACTACTACTATTATTATTAAACCGAAAACAAAATAAATATTAATTAAATAGTATTTATAACAATAAATAAAGCCCAAAGTTTCACAGTCCATTTACAGATTAAGCCCAAAAATAAATAATTACATTCAGCCCGTTAAGGGCCCAATAATTGAAACCCTAGAATTCTAATATGCCCTAATCTTTCTTATGCGCAGCCCATTGTCAACCGTTAGATCTATTTTAGATCTGACGGTCCAGATCTTTGCACCAGGGAAACCCTAATTAGGGTTATGTTGTTTGCCCAGCGCCGCATTCATCTCAACCGTCAGATCAGGATGACACACGGACAGCCCTGATGCGAAGGTGGAAGCTTCCAGAATCGTCACTCGCCCACGCGCGACCTTCCCGTTCCTTCACGCGCGCGCGCGTTGCACGCGTGACTCCCTAGATCTCCACACACAACTACTAGACTCCTCTTGACGCCTCGGCTACCGAAACCATAGGCTCTCACTGGTCCCCCTTCCCTCGTTCTGCCACGACATTCATACAAGCAAAAATAGAGCTAACATCAGCAACAAAGATTAAAAATCAAATCGGGCAAAAATAGCAAAGATCAAGCAAATATCGGCGGGTTTCGGAATCAATTGTAACCATTTGATTTTTATGTTTTTCTACATGTAACCATTCGGTAATATAAGACAGAAAAAAAAACATTGTAAACAAAAAAGGTTGATAAGCAATACAAAGACACAGAGCATTTAGAGGTATAGTTTTTGTTTTAATACTTACTTTGCATGCATACGAAACGCATAAAATGCCTAGATCTAGGTTTAAAAACTTTACCTTTCATCTTCCGGCCGCCGCATCGTCTTCTGGTAACAAGCTTGTGGCCCTCATGCCTTTAGGGGTGAACCGAAATTGTGCCGGTCAGTCTTCTCGATCGTCGGCGAAGGCTCTTTTAAGGTAGCAAGTCATTTTTTTAAAACAAAAAAGTTTTTTCGGTCCGGCCTTTTCAAATCTAGGGGGAATGAAGGTTTTTTAAAAGGTTTTGAGGCTAGGGATGGGTTTGGTTTTAAAAGAGGTGCGGTTTGGTGGTTTTTGGAAGTTTCCGATCACTGGTGAGCGGTGGCCAACGAGGCGGTTTACAACGGAGGAAGGCCGGTATCTGAGTTTTGACGGCGACCATGATGAACACCACGACGGTGTTCATCCGAGCCCTAGGAAAGGTCGAAAGGATTTGGGGTTATTCTGAAAATGGCAAAGGGTTTTCAAATGGGTAAAAGGTTTTTTTTCCTAAAAGGTGTATGCCTTGTTTTAAAAAAAGTTTATTAACTCATAAATCCTTTCGCATTTTAAAATTATCCCTGAGGGGTTTTCGTCTTTTCAAATAGCAACATAGGTCCCTGGAAATTCTTTGTAGTTTTTAATTTCGTCCTGAAATTAAAGATGTTTTGATTTTAAAAATGGTTTTATCCCATATTTAATCCTTCCGTCCTTTTAAACATATCTTTTAAGGGTTTTTGTTTTTTTAAATTACACCCTAGGTCTTTTAAACTTTTTCCCGCATTTAATTTAGTCATTATTTTTAAATTAACCCTTTTTTAAAGGGCTAATAACCATTTAGTCCCTGTTTTTTTAAATCCCCCCAAATTTGGTCCTTACCAGTATTTAAATTATCTCTTTGTACCTCTTATTTTTTTTGTTCCTTTCATTTTAACCCTTGCATGCATATTCATTTTCTGTTCTTTATTTCGTTTCATTTATGTTTTAGTCCTTTTGGTGTTTAAATATTACTTTCGTTTATTTCTGCGGGTTGTGTGCCTTTTTTCAAGATGATTCATATTTGCTCTTATTTTTATCATATGATGCTTTCCTTACACGTTGTAGATATATATGTTGTATTTAATTTTATAGTATGTATTACATGTTGCCTAAATCTATATATGTGTTTTATACCCTTTTTATACACGTTGTTTTTTACATGCTATTTGGTTTCTACATTGTTTTTCCTTCATTACGTAATACATAAATATAAAATGTGTGGTGCTATATGTAAATATGTGTTAATAAGCATATATGTCTTAGGTTTGTGAAAGAGTAATTTGCGTTTATTATTGTGTAGTAAATGCACGCACGGTATGTTTTTGTATGCTACATCTTACATAAAGTTTTATGTCCTTTCTGTGTATGTGTTAAATCTTTGTCCGGGTTTAATTTTTGTTTTTGGCTTATTTGTGTTTTATGTGGATAGGCCTTTTTATTGGACATAATTCGAATTAATTAAATTAATTTTAAGTTTAGAACCCTAGTTAGATTATAAGTTTGAATTAATTTAATTAATTTAAATTTATCCTTGGCTTATTGGGATAAATGTCAAATTCATTAAATTGGTTGAACAATTCTTAATTGTTTTAGGGGTAAAATTGGTATTTCACGTAGATCACCTAATTTAAGATCATAATTAATTAATTTGAATGATTTTAAATAGAATCCTTGGCTCATTGGGATTATAGTTAAAATTAATCTAATTAATTATTATGGTTCAAGATAACCAATAAAATGTTAGGTTTTTTTAGTTTTTTAGGATTAAAGTTATTTAGGGTTAATATTTAGTCTAACCTAGCTAATAATTGGAACACTAATTGAATTTCCATAACTTGGGCCTTTTAGGATTAGGTCTTTAGTGGGCATAGGGCTTTAATTTTATGATTTTCTATGTCATGTATTTTAATTGCCATTCATTAGATCTTTTATTTTAATTGGCTAAGCATGTAATTAATTAATTTAAATCATAAAACAGAGATATTTATTAATTCCGATATTTGTGTTGTAACAGTCACGACTTAATGGATGTTGACCAAATATTCGAATTAATTCTTATCATCCAAAGGTAACTCGAGATAAAATTTTGACGAATCATCACATCATACTTAACTACTTGCATCATGCATAAAGGTGATGAATGAGGTTTGAACCATAAATTAACACGACAGTCGAGTTTATTCGATGTCGATTTAATCTATGGTCCGAGGTATCATCACCCTTATTAGTTGAATGTTTAATTAATTCGAATCCACCAATTTGACCAAGCCCGTCTAATTAAAGTTTATTTTCAATTACGAACAATTCAATTAAATTCAACCTAAATTTTGATAATTTCCATCAAGTTAAAAGCAACATATATTTTGGTACCGATTTCCGGGCATGATAGGGGTGCTAATCCTTCCCCACGCGTAACCAACTCTCGAACCCCTTTTCGAGCGAATCTCTGGTTTTATGATGTTCGGCCTACCTTAGTGGCCGGTGGCGACTCCAAGTCTTTTTATTTTCAAAAAACGTTGAGATTTTCTAAAACCTCACTTTTCAAAGAACTTGATTGATTTTCTAACGATCCGAAAAATTAAGGTCGCTACAGCTGGCGACTCCATTGGGGATCGATTTTGTTTTTACAATACAAAAAGAGAGTTAAGCCAAGAAAATCTATGTTTCTTTTAGTGATGGAAATTTTGAAATTTAAATTGACTTCAATCAATTTGTTCGTTCTTGAAAATATGACTTTAATTGCACGGGTTTTGATAATTGGTGGCTTTGAATTGATTGCACATTTAATTTTTAAGGAATCATCGACATGTGTTGCATCATGATCATCAAGCTCTATGCCCGAGCTTTGTCCCTTGAGTGAGAGTGAAATGCCACATACCCACGTGAGTAGCCCTCCACGGGTCGGTAATTCACTTCCGGTGTCTACGTCTTTTGGCATGTGAGCAGCCCTCCACATCACTAGGTCTTGCATTACCTTGATCCTAATCCAATTCACAAGCTTATAATGGGCCAGAATTGGGGCTCTTGTTGTCTTAGTAGGCGGCAAGATAGGTTCGAGTACCCTTTTTAGAACCAGACCCATGTGTGAGAACCTAAGAGCCCACCCCAATCAGAGCCATGTGGACAACTATAGTATTTTAGAATTTATGTGGTTAGGGTTTTCTTTTCGTGTTGTTCTGTCTGTTGCTTCCTAATTCATATTTTTATTTTGCATTTTCGAATTCGTTTATCTCGTCACTAACATATTTCATTTGTTTTTTATTCTTTCCCTTGTTATACTTTGTTTTGCATATTATTATCATATCATGAAGAAAACACTGATTCAAAAATAGTCTGAAGTTTGAGGCTTGGTCAATGGGGGACTTAGTTCGTAGTATTGATGAAAAGAATTCAGATATACAAATATGGTCAGAAGACGAGCAGCTTCGTGATGGAGACAGTATTTTTGCCGGACATAGGTCAGTGATGGCGGCCGATACTTTCATGAACACCGAATACAACGATGTGTCGGAGTTGAGACCAATATGGCTCAGTTGGGATTACGAAGCAAAAAGTGCTTTTAGAAGCAAGTATGGTGACATAGCATACTTGTTAGATGTCCCATTCCATCAATCACTACTCCAAGCCTTGGTGAGATTTTAGAACCCGGCTTACAGTAGCTTTAAAATTGACAATCTAGATTTCACTCCGACAATCGAGGAATATCTATCCCTTGTGAATTACAAAAAGATTGATGAGAACCGAGTTTACTCCAAGCCACCCAAGAACAAGACTTTTCGAGCCAAGCTAGGTAGATTTTCAGGAACTTTACCGTCTTGGGTTGAAGACCAAGTTACCACTTTGAACAAAAAGGAGTATCCCAAGTGGGAAGAGATTTTGGCCTTAGCTTCAATTCATCCAGTGGGCCGAGTTCAACAAGTCTTGTTTGCATTGTTGATTTATGGGTTGGTCCTGTTTTTGAAGGCGTTGAGACTCATTCATCCATCGGTGCTAGATCTGTTCGATTGTTTAGAAAGAAATTCCAATTTGGTACATGTTATCTTGGCTAAAACTTTCCAGTCTCTCAGATTTTGTAGAAGATATGGTGGGGGTCACTTCTTAGGATGCCCTCAGCTTCTAACAGTTTTGTTTGACAGACATTTGTGGTCTAATGTTCACTTTTCTAGGCCTCTCTTCGATGGCAAATTCTCGCCGTTAAAAAGTTTTTACGAAATGAAGATTGGCCAATTGGAAGATCCGAAGAGGTATGGCTAGAGGTCTTAAAAAATCTAAAAGAAGATGATATGGTGTTGCAAGCTCTGTGGTTACACACAAGGAATATTCTGTATCGATGTGGAGAGCATCTATGGGTACTGTTACTTGGCCTTTGGGGGCATACGGCCTACGTACCCCTATTGGTTTTGAGACAGTACGGTTCTAAACAATTCATACCAGCCACGAGCGGGCTCAATGAGTTTAACATAGACTACGCGACCAAGAAAGGCTACAAGGGAAAGGTGTACGACGCTTCTTTTACATGGAACAATACTAGGAGAGTAAGGATTTTGAGTACCCCTTACATGATGACTCTGTAATATAAAGTGTGGCGATTCAATTGTGTCAATGACAATATTCCTCAGTTGAATCCTGATGGTAAGAGGTCTGTCCAAGAAAGGTTGGCTACGCTGCCCACTAAAGTCGACTTAATAAGAAAGCAAGTTGAAGATGAGCAAAAGAGGTTTATTCAGTTAGAAGCAAAGGCCGATCAAGATAGGTTCAACTTTGATTTGGACAAGATAAAACTAGAGGAAGAAATCAAAAGTCTGCAAAAGAGGAATGGTATGTTGGAATCCAAACTCAAGTCAAAAAAGGAAGAAATTCAGAAGTTACAAAAGGTAAACAAGAGTAAGAGAGTTGCAAGTGACGGACCGAGCGAAGGGTTAGAGCTTAGACTCAAGGAGGAAAAGGCAAGAACCGAGGCTTACAAGAAGAAGTACTATGAGCACAAAGACCAAATACTTGCCATGACCCAAAAATGGAGAATTTGATAGACTTCTCATTCAGTGAAGCTTGAGAATGAACAACGTCAGAACGAGGCATTGAAGGCCCAGATGAAACAGTTAGAGAAATCCCTTCTCAAGCATAAATGTTCTACCCAGAAGCTAGAAGCCAATAGTTCAGAAAATCGGACCTTGAAAGACCGGATCGAGGATCTAGAGACCGAGGTCCAACAACTCAATGATCAAATAGCAAGCTTTAGAGGAGCAATTCAAGTGCATCAGATGTCTACGATGGAACAACTTCAGTTTGTCGCTTACACCATTTGGAGGTAAGAACAAGATTTGGCACTCTTTATGACCCAGATAAAAGAAATCGCTCGAAGGGTATAGTTCATAGCGGAAGATGCTGCTGAACTCTAAGAATGCGTGGACCCCGAATTTGAGAAATGAGAGAAAATTATTTGGATCTTGAGAGAGATTGTTAACTTAGGCGCTAGCTTAGAACCATATGCGTAGTGGTGTTCTTTGAATTGATGTAATGAAATAACGTTTTCATCGATGACAGTCATTTAATGATGATATTTGCCGAAATTAGTGTTTCCATTTGCATTCATACATATTTACATTATGTCGCATTTGTTTGTTGAAATTGATTAAGAGTTCTTATGCAAAAATTTTGATCCTTCGTGTTTGCATTTCATTCATGCATTTTAAGTGTTTGCTTAATCACTTATGTTGCATTGCATGTATTAATTTATGAAACAATAAATTAATTGTTGGGGATCCTGTGCCAGTGATCAAAAATCCTACACCGAAGAAAGTAAATGGAAAGGAGTTTTGTTAAAATAAAAGCTAGTGTAAGAGGAGCATTCACCTTTGGAAATAGAGAGAGTCAAGGAAGGACTTCGAGCTAGTACAGTTTTAGAAATATGAATGACCTAGCGGCCAGGGTTGATAAGCTCGAGGAGATCCAAGAACTATTGGTTAGAAATCAAAAATAGATAATGGCATATGTGAAGAAATCCCAAGAGGAAGCTATGGGGGCAAATCAATGAACTAAGGGGTATGATGGCTACAATGACCAAAAGAAAGGGTTTGGCCGAAGACCCGTTTGTACAAAGGGAATGTTGGAAAGATAAAAGAGAGTTAGGATTGCGGCTCTATGGAGGGAAAGACTCTGTCTTATGAAGACCAAGCCATCATCAATCAGTATGAGGTAGTCCGTACTGCATCCAGATGTCCCATCGAGTTGGCTTTAGATAAGATTGGAGATTCTCTTTTGAAAATCTAGTCTTCACCAACCAATAGAGACCAACCCGAGAGCAATTTAAGAAAATAGATCTTGGGATAGGCAGCACGAGAACCTATGAAGCCCCTAAAAGCTAACGGTCTCTTTACCTCAGGCCGTCTCTGGGAATGTACAATGCCGAGACGGAAAGAATGCTAGGGGTCTCATAGAAGAGATACAGAAAAAGTCTTTCACCCCTATACCAATTTTATATGCGGAGTTATACTTACAATTATACAAGGCTAATTTGGTTTGTCCTTACCATGTCACCCCTTTTAACCCACCTTACCCAGTAGTATGACCCCAACGCACATTGTGAATACCATGCCGGAGTAGCGGGGCACACGATAGAAAATTGTACGATATTTAAGAAAATGGTCAAGAGCATATTGAAAGCCAAAGTCTTAAAGTGTGAAGGGCATAACGTGGAAATTAATCCACTGCCAAACCACGGAGGTCAAGACGAGAATACTTTTAAAGGGTTAGATGTAAAGAGGGAGAAGAAGAAAATGCATGTCATCCCTTTATCGGTTTCTTACACCGAGTTACTTCCCATGCTTGTAAAAAAAATTGCTAACCATGTCTCATCCGAGCCAAAGAGTCCTCCCTATCACGAGGATTATGTCATCAATGCAGTATGTGACTACCACATGGGGAGTACAGGCCAGACGACCGAAAATTATGGAGCATTGAGGAACAAGGTCCAAGTTCTGATTGAAGCCTGTCTTTTGAGGTGGTGAGAGAGATAATGATAGGGATGAGTTGTGGGAAGGTGTTGATATCCCTTTGAATGATTCCTTGTGCTTGTTTATTTTGTAGTAATGCATCAAATCAACTTTGCTACTATTTGCCCAAAAGTAGTAAAGATTTTGTTAAAGGCCTATGTTATGTTTGCTTCTGTCTCTATTTCAATGAAATGATGTATTTTTAATTAAATATATGTATATATATTCTTTCTTACCCTTGTACGATCCTCAGATATCATGTGCATGATGAGGCATAGATTCTATTTAAGGATCAATTGAATGTTGTGATCACAATAAAGTACAATTTCCTGCTCAACCTGCTGTGGTCGGTAAAGCACGAGATGTAAGATTACTACTCTTTTGATAATGTTCGATGATAAGAAAATCTCCTATAAAAAAGACTAATAGAACAGTTTGAATGCAAGAATTCTTTTAATAAAAAATCTGTCAAGAAATGAACAATTAATAGAGTTGGGGAGGAGAATAAATCTAATAAGGAACTAGATTCCACTTGTTCAATGTCCCAACATAAGAGATAAATCTCTAAAATCAATGAACGATCAAATAAGTCTCGGAGCATCCTGATGGAGCTGTGGGGGAGAACAAATCTAATAAGGAGCTATGCTTCACCTGTTTAATACCCTAGCGTCAGATATGACTTTTTGAAAGCACTGACACAATATTAATTGTAATTGAAAGTATATGTCTGCACTAAAATTTTTAAATTGATATTTTTTACACTCAATGTGTTAAGCAAATTCGGAAACAATAAACGTATTTTGGAGAAAAACAACGAGAATTAGAATGAGTAGTTTTCAAACAGATTAAGCAAATACCATAATCATGAGGATGAATCGAGTAATCTGGCAGGAATTTTACAACTTTAAATATTGCCATAACATTTAAAGGCAAACTATTGATCACTGGAGGATTGAATCTAAGTTGCTCCTGTATTTGATATCCGGGGCATTATATTCTTTATCTGTTGATTTTGATTTTGTATAGTAACAACATCCTTTGTTAAAACGATAGTCAGCAAACTAACATATAAATGAAAAGAGAAAGAGAAAGAAAAATAGAGAGAAATAGGAAGAATTGAGTTTTTTTGTATTCCTTCGAGAATAAAATTTAGATTCAGGGACAGAGACGTACATAATCAACCTAACACCGATGGCCCCAGTAACCTAGAAAAAAATTATACCAAACCTTGATATGCTACATAGTCCAAAGACTCAAAGTAAGTTTATGCCGCAATGCCTTGATTGATTCAAGAATGAAGATTGAACCTTATGGAAAAAAATGAAATTTTGAGACTTAGGGGGCATATTTTTTAGCATGCTGTTGAGATAGAAGAAATATCATCCTATTGGATCAGAGAAAAATAACAGCCAAGCCCAAAGTCAAGATCAATTATTACCAAGATCCAGAAAGAAGAAAGTTGTCCTTCTGCATGGCTTTTGAGATAGAGTTTTAGATCAAGGGTGTACATAGTCTACCTGATACAAAACCTGCCAGTGAGTTTGAAGAGAATAATAGTAAAGATTTAGGATGAGCATTGGGCATAATGTCTTGATTGGATTAGCAAAATAAAGATTGAGTCTTTCTGAAGAAAAGAAGTTTGGAGGTTTAAGAGGCATATTTTCAGCCCAACTTTGAGATACAAGAAAGACAGTACCGATAGGTGAGTGGCAGGATAAATAATTAAACCCAAAGGTAAGATAAGGTACTACCAAGGTAAAGAATGAGAAGAATGGCTCTCTGTATGGCCTTGTGGTTGGAGTGTTAGGTCAAGGATCTACACGGTCGACCTAGAATGAATGAGTGATTTATTAGTGGTTGGAATGAAAATAATCCCAAGATTCAGTGTGCCAAATAGTTTAGAGATTTGAAGTAACTTTCTGTCGTAACATTTTTGTATGGTACAGAATAGTGAGGATTTGGGGCTTTCTTGGAAAGAATAAAGAGTTGGGGAACTTGGGGCATAGTGTTTACCCCAATATTGAGATAGAAGAAGGCTCATTGTGAAGAATTGTAGAATAGGTGATAGTTGAGCCCAAGTTGAATAAGAGCAATGTCGCAAGATGGAAAACGATAGATTCTGTATGACTAGTGTAAGACAGCAATTGCCTTTTAGAATGAAACAAAAGTTGAAGATTCAGTAAAGACAAGAAATACTTTGTTTTAGAAAACAAAAAAATTAGGCCTCATTGAAATACGAAAAACTTGTAGGGCATGTGTTCACCCCTATGTTGAGATGGAAGAAAACTCATTGTGAGAAGTTTTAGAAGAGGTAACAGTTGAGCCCAAGTTAGATGAGGGCAATGTTACAAAATCAAATTGCAGAAAATAATAATTTTGTCCTAACCAGTGCAAGTCAGCAATTATTTCAAGATAATACCTTGTTTGGTTTAGGAAAGTAAAGATTGGACCTCATAAAAGTAGGAAAAGTTTCAAGAGTTGGGGGTATGGATTCACCATAATGTTGAAAATAAAGAAGACTCGTCATGAAGAGTCATTGAAGAGGCAACATTTAAGCCCAAGTGAAGTAAGGACAATGATCCAGAATTGGACCTCAAAAAATAATAGATTTTGTTCCGACCATTGCAAATCAACAACACCTTTTTCAAGAAGGGACAACAGATGAAGAGTCTGTCAAAGACAAAAGGGCCCATGAAAACTAACGGTGGTCGACCAAAAAATAAGGGTTTTCCCCAACAATTCTAAAATGACTCCACTCATGCATCATGAATAGTTAGGCATCCTTAAGGTAGGAGCATGCTAACTAGCATTATCGAATCATTGTGTCTGTTTCTTTCAGGTATTTGAGAAACAACAGAAAAAAGTAAATACCAACAAAGAGTAAAGAAATATTTTAGCAATTTGGGAGCGATGAACATATCATGCTGAGGTGATGAATATCGAGGGAAATCCAAAAGACTCAAAGCGAGGTATCATTTGGTGTTAAGGCGACCAAAAAGTAAGACATCAGTTTCTGGGGTCCTCAGATGATGGATATCTCATGCCAAGATAATGAAGATCGATGGCATTTTAGAATACTCAAAGTGGGGCATCATTTGGTGTTAAGGCGACCAAAAAGCATGACATCAGTTTTCGAGGTCCTTAGAGTGGTGGACATCACATGCCAAGACGATAAAGATCAAGGGCATTTTAGAAGACTCAAAGCGAGGTATCATTTGGTGTCTAGACAATCAGAAAGCAAGACATCACTTTTCAGGATCCTCAAGGTGATGTACCACTCATTGCCAAGGCAATGAAGGTCGAGGGCATGCTAGAAGGCTTAAAGCGAGATATCATTTGGTGTAAGATGATCATGGATCGAGGCATCATTTTAGAGGCTTCACTTCTTCATGCCTTACATGGGAAGAATTCAAAGCTCTAGACTTTTTGGAAGAGGAAGAGCAAATGATTCTATTTAGGAAGGACTCGTAACTTGAAATCTTCAGACAGGGAAGTGGGATAAAATTAGTGCTTATATTCTCTGCTTTATTCTTGTTCTACAAGGATAAGCAAAGATGGGCAGCTGTAATCACTAATTTCTTGAATACCGTGTAATTTTTTTATCGTGAGTCCCGATACTCCGGCATGGTACTCACAATCTGCGTTGGGGTCATACCATACTGGGTAATGTGGGTTAAAAGGGGTAACATGGTAAAGATGAACCAAACCGGCCTTGTATAATTGCGAGTATAACTCCGCATATGAAATTAGTAGAAAGGTGAAAAACTTTTTCTGTATCTCTTTTATGGGACCCTTAGCCTTCTTTTCACCTCGACATTGTACATTTTCAGAGACGGCTTAGGGTGAAGAGATCGTCAGCTTTTTAAAGGCTTCATAGGTACTCGTGCTACATATCCCAAGATCTATTTTCTTAAATTGCTCCTGGTCCAATTCTCTATTGGTTGGTGAAGACCAGATTTTCAAAAGAGAATCTTCAATCTTATCTAAAGCCAACTCGATGGGACATCCAGATGCAGTACGGACTACCTCATACTGATTGACGATGGCTTGGTCTTCATAATACATGGTTTTTCCCTCCATAGAGCCGCAATCCCAACTCTTTTTTATCTTTCTAATATTCCCTTGTACAAACGAGTCTTCAACCAAACCCTTTTCTTTGGTCATTGTAGCCATCATACCTCTTAGTTCATTGATTTGCTCCATAGCTTCCTCTTGGGACTTTTTCATATATGCTATTATCTCTTTTTGATTTCTAACCAACAGTTCTTGGATCTCCTCGAGCTTATCAACCCTGGTCACTAGGTCATTCATATTTCTAAAACTGTACTGGCTCGAAGTTCTTCCTTGACTCTCTCTCTATTTCTAAATTTGAATGCTCCTCTTACACTAGCTTCTATTTTAGCAAACTCCTTTCCATTTACTTTCTTCGATGTAAGATATTTGATCACTGGCATGGGATCCCAAAAATTAATTTATTGTTTCATAAATTAATGCATGTAATACAATATAAGTGATTAAGCAAACACTTAAAAGGCATAAATGAAATGCAAACACGAAAGACCAAAATTCTTTCATAAAAACTCTTAATCAATTTCAACAAACAAATGTGACATAATGTAGATATGTATGAATGCAAAGGGAAACACTAATTTCAACAAATATCATTATTAAACGACTCTCATCGATGAAAACATTATTTCATTACACCAATTCAAAGAACACCCGCTACGCATATGGTTCTAAGCTAGCGCCTAAGTCAACAATCTTTCCCACAATCCAAACAATCTTCTCTCATTTCTTAGATTCGTTGTCTACGCATTCTTAGAGTTCGGCAGTATCTTCTGCTAAGAACTACACCCTTCGAGCGATTTCTTGCATCTGGGTCATGAAGCGTGCTAAATCTTGTTCTTGCCTCCAAATGGTTTAGGCGGCAAACTGAAGTTGTTCCATCGTAAGCATCTGATGCACTTGAATTGCTTCCTTAAAGCTTGCTATTTGATCATTGAGTTGTTGGACCTCAGTCTCTAGATCCTCGATCCGGTCCTTCAAGGCCCAATTTACTAAACTACAGGCTTCTAGCTTTTTGGTAGAACATTTATGCTTGAGAAGGGATTTCTCTAACTGTTTTATCTGGGCCTTCAATGCCTCATTTCGATGTTGTTTATTCTCAAGCTTCACTGAATGAGAAGTCATCAAATTCTCCATTATTTAGGTCATGGCAAGTAATTAGTCATTGTGCCCATAGTACTTCTTATAGTAAGCCTCGGTTATTGCATTTTCCTCCTTTCATTCGGTTCGTCACTTGCAACTCTCTTACTCTTGTTTAGCATTTGCTTCTAACTGAATAAACCTCTTGTTTAGCTCTAACCCTCTAGTTTTGTCTTGTCCAAATCGAAATTGAACCTGTCTTGATCGACCTTTGCTTCTAACTGAATAAACATCTTTTGCTCATCTTCAAGTTACTTTCTCATCAAGTCGACTTTAGTGGGCAGCATAGCCAACGTTCCTAGGACAGACCTCCTACCATCGGGATTCAACTGAAGAATATTATCATTGACACGATTGAATCGCCACACTTCATATTCTGAAGTCATCATGTAAGGGGCACTCAAAACCCTGACTCACCTAGTATTGTTCCATGTAGAAGAAGCATCGTACACTTTTCCCTTATATCATTTTCTCGGTCGCGTAGTCTATGTTAAACTCATTAAGCCCACTCATGGCTGGTATGAATTGTTTGTAACCAAACTATCTTAAAACCAATAAGGGTGCGTAGGCCATATGCCCCCAAATGCCAAGTAACGGTACCCATGAATGCTCTCCACATTGATACAAAATATTCCTCGTGCGTAACTATGCAGCTTGCCATACTATATCCTCATCTTTTAGATTTCGTAAGACGTTTAGCCATACCTCTTCGGATCTTTCCGTTGGCCAATCTTCCTTTCGTAAGAACTCTTCTAATGGTAAGAATTTGCCATCGAAGAGAGGCCTAGAGAATTGAACATCAGACCACAAATGACTATAAAACCAAATTGTTAGAAGCTAAGGGCATCTTAAAAAACGACCCCCACCATATCTTCTACAAAATCTGAGAGACTAGAAAGTTTCGGCAAAGATAACAGGTACCGGATTGGACTTTCCTTCTAAACAAACAAACAGATCTAGCAGCGATGGTTGAATGAGTCCCAACGCCTTCGAAAACAAGACCAACCCACAAATCAACAATGCAAACAAGTCTTGTTGAACTCGACCCACTTGATGAATTAAAGCTAAGGCTAAAATCCTTTCCCACTTGAGATACTCCTTTTTGTTCCAAGTGGTAACTTGGTCTTCAACCCAATACGGTAAAGTTCCTGAAAATCTACCTAGGTTGGCTCGGAAGGACTTGCTCTTGGGTGGCTTGGAGTAGACTCGGTTCTCATCAATCTTTTTGCAATTCACGAGGGATAGATATTCCTCGATCGTCGGAGTCAAATATAGATTGCCAATTGTAAAGCAACTGTAAGCCGGGTTCCAAAATCTCACCAAGGCTTAGAGTAGTGACTGATCGACTGAGACATCTAACAAGTATGCTATGTCACCATACTTGCTTCTGAAAGTACTTTTTGCTTCGTAATCCCAACTGTGTCATACTGGTCCCAGCCCCAACACATTGTTGTACTCAACGTTCATGAAAGTTTCGACCACCATCACTGACCTATATCTGGCAGAAATATTGTCTCTATCATGAAGATGCTCGCCTTCTGACCATATTTGTACATCAAAATTCTTTTTATCAGTGCTACGAACTAAGTCTCCCATTGATCAAGCCTCTAACTTCTGACTATTTCCGAATCAGTGTTTTCTTCATGATATGATAATAATATGCAAAACAAAGTATAACAAGGGAAAGAATAAAAACAAATGAAATATGTTAGTAACGAGACAAACGAATTCGAAAATGTGAAATAAAAACATGAATTAGGAAGCAACAGACAGAACAACACGAAAGGAAAACCCTAACCACATGAATTCTAAAATACTATTGTTGTCCGCATAGCTCTAAACGGGGTGGGCTTTTAGGTTCTCACACGTGGGTCTGATTCTAAAAAGGGTACTCGAACCTATCTTGCCGCCTACTAAGACAACAAGAACCCCAATTCTGGCCCATTACAGGCTTGCGAATTGGATTCAGTTCGAGGGAATACACGACCTAGTGACGTGGAGGGCTGATCACATGTCAAAAGGCGTGAACACCGGAAGTGAATTACCGACCCGTGGAGGGCTACTCATGTGGGTATGTGACATTTCACTCCCACTCAAGGGACAAAGCTCGGGCATAGAGCTTGATGATCATGATGCAACACATATCGATGATTCCTTAGAAATTAAATGAGTAATTAATTCAAAGCCACCAATTATCGAAGCTCGTCTAATTAAAGTTTATTTTCAATTACGAACAATTCAATTAAATTCAATCTAAATTTCGATAATTTCCATCAAGTTAAAAGCAACATATATTTTGGTATTGATTTCCGGGCGTGATGGGGGTGCGTGTACTTAAAATACCACGTGTGCACGGTGTGTGTGCGTTATTAAAGGCTAAAAAATTAAACAGATACTACATTGTAATCACGCCATCATATTAAAAAATGGGTATAACTAATTTTTAAAAACTATTGAAAGAATTAATAAAATTGTTTTAAAAATTATGAGAGGAGATTTAAATAAAAATATTTAAAAAGTTTGAAGTTTAATATAAATTTTTAAAAAAATTTGAGTTTCAAATTAAATTTAAAAAATGTAAAGGATTGAATTCTAATTTTATAAAATCTTGTGGGGGTCATGACCCCACTGATCCCTCTTGTGTTCCGTCCACATTCGAACTCACGAGACCAAATGGCTTGTTGTTAAAGAAGCTTGAATTTTTACTATTTTATTTAATATTTTTAAATGTATTTTAAGTTTTTATTGATTTCAATATATTTTAAATTCTTTAAATTTTTTAATTAAAATTAAAATTTTTAGTTTTTAATATTATAAATTTTATATCTTTTTATTAATTTTCTTAAAATTAAATAAGTCTCCAAATTTTCTAAAAATAATTAAACCCTCAATTATTTTTAAAAAAAATCAATCAAGTCACCTGACATCATTCCATTGTGAATGTCATGTTGGCAAGGTTAATTGTCATATCAGTACAATAATGATTAATATCAGTCAAAAGATCAACTTGAATTGTTTTACCGGTTCGAGTATCCAATTGAATACAAAGTTATATAGAAATATAATTCATTTTTTAAGAAGATAATTCGAGTATATTTTAAACCTTTAGACCTTTTGTTTTTTTATCACGTGATATTTTCGTTCTTTCATCTTCATTTGTTTATACAAGAATAAGATTATTAAGGTTGGACAAAACGACGAAGGTTAGTGATAAAGGTGATGGAAACGATTTTAGGATGAACACTAATAATGAAGGTTTGAACTTCGAAGGTTATAGCGAGAGACGGAGTCATGATTTGACGTTAGATATAAATATAAATGTTTAAAAGTGAGGTAAATTCGTAAATAAATTATTTTTAAAAATTTATATAAGAAGATAAATGTGAAAAAATATTTTGGAGTGGAGGGGGCAATCGTTTCACCCCATATAGATCCCATATAGATCCGTCACTAGTTATAAGCTTAAACAAGAAGATGATGTAAATGCAGTGTTACTTTTATGAAGAAAAAAAATAAAAAACGAAAATTTGAAGGTTATGAAACAAGAAAATATATTTTTATTTTTATAAATAAACAAAACAAAATAACTAACGATTAGTTTGTGTGACACGATAAGACATTAGAACATGAGTTTAAAGTTCACTATTATGAATAAACCAAAGTAAATTAAAAGATTCTTCTAAATCTAGCCGCTCTCTCATTCCCTTTCTTTTTGGTACTGATTGTCGACTGCCAATAATTTTTTTCTTTTTTATTTGTTTCATTTTTTATTTTCCAATTTTTGAATTCAATAATTTTGTTCTTGTGACACATATTTCTCTATCTTATGGTACGTATCCTCTGTCTTTTGACAAGCTTTTCTTCTCTTAATTGGTCGTTTGGCTTCGTTTTTTTCATTTATTTTTCTATTAGGGTTGAATTTGACGTTGCTATGACTGATTAAGATGGCGCTCTTTTGATTATCCTGTTGATCTCCCTATTTTGAACCCTCGAATTGAATTTGGATACAAGCTTACATTCACTACTTTTGTTCGCGATCGAGTTGTAGTAATGACTGTGTTGTCAACGTGCCTTATTATTGTAATATCCATTTTTTTAATGTTGTATACTGTTGGTTTTTACCTTTAATCGTCGAACTTTAGTGATGTTTGTATCTTTTTGTTTTGAGTCTTTGAGTTAGGGTTTTTACCTTTTCTTTGTAGGATCATGTTTATGATCTAGAGACGTTAGTTTTATGGTGTTTAGGAATATGCCCGGATCAAGTTTGTTTACATGAGTTGTAAACTCTTATTGTATTTTGGATTTTCCTTATTTAATTAAACTAGGGTACTCATATTCAAAAAAATAAAATAAAAACCATGAGAATGGAGTACATTTCATAGCTAGTCGTTTATCGCTTTGTAGTCGCCTAATTTTATCCGACCCCCATTTTATTTTTTTTTTCGTGTATATATATGTATTCTTATTATTAAACCCAATAAGTAAAAAATATAAAAAGAGTCCATCAAAAAAGTAGAAAAAAGAGAGCCCATTAAACATGAGTTCATATACAAAATAAAGGCCCATTCAACCCATTTTGTTTTTTTTGTATATATTTTGTTTTTAATTATATCATTATTAATGTACTTATTGCAGATCACACAAGATCCTAATCACATCAGATATAGGAAGATTGCAAGAGATCATGTCCAACAAGTATGGAAAGTCAAGTGATGCACAAGGAATTCTCACTGTAGACTCGTGGCAAATTTTCGATAGGATCAGAGCATTTCTAGGTCAGGTTGTCTTCTTACGTATTGACCGTCTTTCAGTTACATTTCCAACACATCTTGAAATGCCTCAATCGGACGTCGGAAGCTCAAGATATCCTCATTTTACTAAAGACAACGCGTGCAGAAAATTGGATACAAGTTCAATACGAGAATTTAATTTTATTATGAATTTTTAATTATTTTAAATATTTATAATTAAATTCAAGCTTAGACATTTCCCTATTTTTTTAACTCACTTCGGATCACATTGAGTGTAAGAAAAGTATTTTGATGCCCAAGGTATTATTCCCTTTCCAAATGTATTTAGCATAAATAGGGAATATGCTTTTAGGGTTTTATTTTAGGGTTTCTTAAAGCCTATAAATAGGCTTCATTTCATTGTAATTCACACATCAAACACCACACAACACTATACATGTAACACACTGAATTCAAGAGCAATACAAGTCATAGTGATTTTTGGAGGTATTTTACCCAAACGTTGTTTCTTTATATTTTCATTTTTTTCTTTGTTACTTGGTTTCGAATAAGGAGGAAAAGAGGTACGAGTTCTCATCAATTAAAGCTCATGGAGGATCCGTCATCGCCAAAGGATGGAACTCGTGCCATCGCCGGAGCATGGGCAACAGCGATGGCACGCTGCTAGTGAGCAGTGATTGGCGTCCAAGCGCAACGGCAGCAGCTACGGTGATGCAGAACGGTTTGTGGTTTGGCCCGTACCCCACCTTTGATAAGTTCACGCTTTGGCCTCACTGTTTGCAATTTCTTCACTCTAGCCCCTCTTTATTTTTAATTTAGTTTTTTTTTTAATTCTTGCTTCATGTTTATTTTGTTCATGTTTTTTGTGTTGTCTAATTTATTCCTCTTTATGCAATTTGACATGTTAAAATGTTAGGTTAAATAAACTTTATATTAGCTAATATTGTGTTTTTGTTGTAATAAAAGCTTGCAAAATAATTTAAAATAAACACTTTTAGGTTAGTTTCCCTGATAGATGATTTAAATATTTTTGTAAGATTAATTCACCAACAATAAAATTTAATCATAAATGCCTAGGGTTTAGATTCCTAAAATAATTTTCCTTTTAATAATTAACTTGGTAAGTCATTCCCTTAATTATAAGTAATTACATAAAATCCTTTAGGTAATCTTTTAGAAAAAGGTAAATAATCTATTTTTCTTTAAATCGTAAATAATGATAAATAAAGCTAACTTGGTAATTCTTTTTTTAAAGAGTAAAAAAATCATTTCTCCTTAATTGTAAATAAAAATCTCTTATGTAATTTTTTAGAAAAGTAAGATGATTTTTTTCTTTAAATGTAAAGAATCAAATAAAGCCCTTAAGATTAGTTTCCTTAAATACATGCTTCTAAAATTAATAATTAACTTAAAAAAATTAATTACCCATAAAAATTAAAAGACCATAAAATGTCATTTAAAAAAGATTTTTTATTGCATCATGAAAAACGATATATTTTCTCACTTAGGGTTAATTTGGTCTTCCTTAGCCGTTGGGGAACGGTTAAAACTCCTATGCGAGACTATATTTTCGGATTTTAGGAATTAATGTCTTAATCCTTTTGCGTCTATAATTAATCGGGGTTTTCTCAATCGTGATCGAATTTGGGCCACTTTCAGAATTTTGCAGTTTTTTACATTAATCTTTACACACATTCATTCAGATTACTAAGGAAAATATTAGTGATCAAGTAAGCGTCATTCTGCTGGCGTGATGAAGGTATTGATCCTTCCCCACATGTAACCGTGCCCCCGAATCCTTGAGATTTCGTAATCTCTGGTTTTTTTAGGTTTTCGGTATGCCTAATATAATTAATAAAAGGGACCAGTGATGACTCTGTTATCACAGCTTGGCGACTCCATTGGGACGCTTTAGGAGGACATAACTTTTACTTGATCACGAGTTATTTTTTAGTAATCCGCTACATTTTGTGTGCATTTTTGGTGTTTTAAATTGTCATTACATCATAACATAAGCCTTCTACCCGGGCTTTATTCAACTTAAGTGGAAGAAAATAGCTATGCCTTCGTGAGTAACCATCCGCATGGGCTCGAGAAAGTCTTTAGGGGTCCAAAGTACTTATGCTTTAGTGAGTAATCCTTCGCACATGCATAATGAAAAAGCATTCCCTTGAACCGTGTTCGATGAGCAAGCCTGTGATGGGCCAAGATCGAACATCTTATTCGCCTTAGTAGGGATAAGGACAGTTCAATAAACTTTTTAGATCTAGGCCCACATGAATATATGTTTTTTAGAAAGCCCACCCTATTAGAGCCATGTAAAAAGCCATAAGGTTTATTTTTTGTATTATTTATATGTTTTCTGTAATTATTTCTTGTATTTATTTTATCATGTACTGACACTTTTCTTGCCTTATTTATAGAGCATACATCGCATTGTACTTTGTTGGTATTCCAAAACACCAGTCAGTCAGCGATCATGAGTGATCGGGTTGAATTGTCTAATTTTAGGGTCCCTTGTTCGAATACCGATGTCAGAAATGAGTCTTTAGAGCTTCAACAACAACACGAATACAATGTATGGAAGGAAACTACCATAGATCTGCAGAAGCAAGTATATATGGGTTTGCCTCACAATCATCTATTAGGATTGGTCACTGTTTGGGAAAGCTTAGAAGCCCAAGACCGAGCCATATTCACCTAGAGGTATGAAGACATAGCCCTTCAGCTTGAAGTAGAGATAGATGAGCCCATGGTTCTAACTGCTATTGAGTTTTGGGATTCAACCTATTGTTGTTTCATCTTCAATCAAGAAGACATGACCCATACCATAGAAGAGTACATGGTCTTACTGCGCCTAGAGTTGGAGAAGCCTGACAAGATATAATAAAAAAGAAGAATTCTGGCTATCAAAAGAATTTTTCCAAGCTTGTTGGTCTAGATGCGAAAGAGGTGGATGCAAACTGCCGAAAAGAAAAAAAGCCCTTGTTTCACGTGAGAGTTCATCCATGCCCAGATCATGAAGGACGTAAAGTATTGAAGGGTCATCGATTTGCTCGCCTTGGCCGTCTATAGGTTAGTGATCTTCCCTAATGTCCTGGGGCATGTTGAGATAACTATAGTAGACTTGCTAGCCCAGAAAAATATGAATCCTATTTCCGCAATATTGGCGAAAACCTTCAGGTCCCTAAACTTTTGCCGAATTCAAAAAAGAGGTCGCTTCACCGACTGTTCGTAACTTATCTACTTATGGTTGTGGAGTTATTTCTGGGACAATGAAAAGATATACAAACACCCAATGTCTAGAGACTTGGTCCCGATCAGAGAAATTACCAAGAAGCAGTGGCCACGAAATAGGAAGCGAGAGCAATGGGTGGCATTCTTCAAAAAAACCTTGTTGATGTTGACATGACATGGAAAGCCCTATAGATTATCCAGTACCGATTTTATACAAGTGCGGAAATATAAAATGGGTTCCTCTCATAGGCTTATGGAGAGCCACCCGTTATGTACCTTTGCTAGTACAACGTCAATATGGGTCCCGATAGTTTATCCCTATTACTCATGGGCTGCGAGAAGAGGAGTTCTCCTACATGGAGGATAATTCCACAAAGCGAGTTATAGAGTTGGATAGTAAGTGAAAGTGAACATACCTAATGAAGGTGGCCCTATTTGCTGGTGTTGTACTCAAATATACCAGTTAGAGAAAGTAAATGATCAACAACATAGGCGTTCTAGTCTTTGTAAGTCCATCAGACAATCTTTAGCTTGACATCCTTCTAACCGAGCTAGAAATCTACAAATAAGACTTTGAAAGAGAAAAAAACTGTAGGGTAGACTTACTGAACTTGAAAGCAAGCTCATTGTCGAACAGTACCAGAGAGAGGGCTACTAGAAAGAGGTAAAAACTCAACTGTCAAAGCAAGAACTCCACCTAAAGGATGTGCAAGAGTTGACGCAAGAGAATAACTATTTGAAGGCTCGAGCAGCACGCTCTAATAGCTCTAAAATCTCGAAAAGAGAAAAGGTACAACATGGAAAAAAATAAAGAAAGAGCTAAAAGTTTGGCAGCGTAAAGCCCAGAAACAAAAAGAAAAGGCAGACTAACTTGCTGGGGAAAAGTAACACTTGGAGAGGAAATAATCAGAGGTACATCATAGCCTCAGAAAGTATCGTGACCAGTATCAAGAGCTTCAATAGAGATAAAAGGAAGAAGAAACCAAGGGTGCCAAAGCTGAATTACTCCGTTACGATATTAAAAACTTGAAGAACCAGTTGTAAGCACATAAGAACCATATCCGTACCCTTATTGACGACTACGACTATGCGAAGATCTAGTGGGCCGACACTAAGCGGGCTGTGAATGTTGCATGTTTGGGCAGACAATTGTACATTGATCATTTAACTCGACAACTCTGAAAGTAGTCTCCAAGGCTCGCAAGATGAAAAAATGGGCTGAAGATTTGAGAGAGAGATTCTTCTCAATCGGGAAGGACGAGCATCATTTGTTAGACTTTCTGGATGAGACATTAGGCCAGTACTAGCAGGTTAGCCAGTTTTTTAGTCGTATTTAGAGAGAGGTCGCGCCAGTTGAAGGATTCGAGCAACCATCACCAAAGCGCATCAAGGGAGAAGAGTAGTCAGATTAGAAGAATATTTTCTTTATTTTTTTAGAAAGTAATGCATGCTCGAACCTTATGATTTATGAAGTGCACTTTTAATTTCAAAATATCATTGGTTTTGCATCATTTTTATTTACATTCATACATTTACATCATATAATAACTTGTAGTAAATTAAACAAACAAAATAATTAACTACGGAAAGTTCGATTGGAGTTAACAAAACTACGCACCCATACGGTACCCTTTCTTAAACTTGAAAAATAGACATGGAAAACAAAATGGCGGCAGTAGAAGTCAACTTGAATAGAGCTCAATACCAGCACAAAAAGATCAAGAATGATTTGAAAGATGAAATCACCAATGCCTAGGAGAACATCGTGCTCTAGATAGTAGCCATGTTGGGCTACAAAAAAACCCTAAAGCTACCAAAGCCCTTAAGAACGCGAATGCGATGATACCACTGCAAGAAGTAAATTGTGAGGCACTCAAATAAAAGGTTTAATTTCATTTTACAGGAACCTTGACCAATGCTCTGGTAGAGTTCGGGGCAAGTCGAGGTGACGATTAAGACATCAAAGTTCTAGACCTTGAAGAAATAGTCAACAAGATTAGGACAGATAAGAAATTAGAGGATCATTGTGACAAGTTGGAGGGGATTGTCAAAGCCATACAAGGAGTCTACATTCATCGTGACATAGATGTTAGCGACCTTAGCTTGGTGACAGATATAATCATTCCTCCAAAGTTCAAGACACTTGACTTCGAAAAATATGAAGGAACTACGTGCCCCTCGGCACACCTAACCATGTACTACCAAAAGATGTCCTTATACTTGGACAATGAGAATCTGCTCATAAATTGCTTCCAAGAAAGCCCGATGAGCTCTGTAGCCCAATGGTATACCCAGCTAAGCCGAGTCAATATAAGGACTTAGAGAGATTTGTCGAGAGCTTTTCTTGAACAATATAAGCATATGACAGATATAGTCCCAAGTAGGATCATATACATGTTATAGAACAGAGATCTAACGAGAGTTTTAGCCAGTATGCCCAAAAGTGGCGAGATATGGCAGCCCATGTCTAACCCTCACAATTAGAAAATAAGATTACTCAACTATTCGCGAAGACTTTCAATCGTCCCTTCTATAGCTGTATGTTAAACCATGCCACCGAGCGCTTTGCAGACATGGTCAAAAATGAAGAGTTGATAATGGCAACTATCAAAAGTGAGAGACTCGATGAGATACCATGCGAATATGACGAGAACCTACAACCTAAACTACTCGAACAATGAAATCTTGTCATGAAATACATGGGGAAAGTTTGGCTAGAATTTAGTCATGCCTTCTAGGAACAATGCTTAACAACTAGATAATAAAGTATTTTCATTCTGTTGCAAATTATACGAAGAACCAACCCTCTTGCCTTTGCCCGCGAGTATTAGGGATCTTTTGTAAGTGCTTCTATGTTATTTTGCTTGTTTTAAGGATGCATTTCCTTTATTTTCTCAAGTGGAAAACGTTTCATTTTCTTCATTTATTCCATCTATTTTTTTTCTAAAACACAACTTCTTTGCAGAGCCCCTATTATTGATAGTATAAATAATTCTTGAATCTAATCCCAAGATAGAAAGGTAAAAAGTGTATTCAAGAATAATGATTTTAAGTGAATTTTCCTCTCAGACATTATTGTTTAAGGTTTTTGAAGAAAGTGATAGCTCTAAAACATCTACCAACTAAAGATTGCTTCTCTTCGATGATAGCTGTGTGTGAAATGACATTTGATTTTCCTTTACTTCCCTTCACGAATAAGAAAATAAAAAAATATCCATTGTTTTCCCCTTTGAGACTGATATTTTTCTTGTGATTGAACCCTAACCAAGGATCATTCCCCCACACTGGGGGCAACGAGGATGAAAGTCTGTTTGTAAGTAAGAAAAAAATATGATAGATCAAGATGAATATCCTAAATAAAAAAAGAAAAAAAGGATAAAAAATAGAGAAAAAGGGGAAAAGAGGAAAAAAGAAAAGAAAAAAGGAAATAAAAGCTAAAGTACGAAAAACATGAAACATATGCTAAGAAAGAAAATGAACTCTAGGATAAAAACACAAAATAGGCGGTTTAGAGTGATCAGAAAATAAAAGAAAAATTGAGATTTCATCAAGAAAGATTGATCATTGGTTTAATCACCCTTAAACATGTATTTGGGCCTATATATCCCTTCTTTTGTAACCTAAGCCTAAGCCTACATTACAAACCTTTAAAGACCACTTTGATCATACATGAATATCTAAAAAATGAGTTTGTTTTTAGAACATATTCCGTCTAATTGAGTTAAACTTTCTTCAAGGACTTCCAAACTTCTAATGTTTGTTTGAGATTAGAAAAGAATGAAGAATGAAATTTGGGGAGTTGGTGAGTCACAGAGAGCCACCTAAAAGCAAGTAAAGATTATGAACACTATCTGGTTTATGGATTCATGAATCATTCATACTATGGATTTTGGGGCATTTGACTTTACCTTTTCCATGTTTGCCATGATTTTTTCTAGCATTTTTCTTGCTCGTCCACAAGCATCTTACAAGTAAATTGCCATAGATTCATGAAAAAACAAAAGATTTCTTGGTATTGATTCCAAATGCAGGAATCCAAAAGCAAATGTTCACATTTGAATGGCCGTAAATGAGAAATTCTTGAATACATTTACTAAGAAAAGTAGGTGAATCCAGAAGAGATCGGGAAATGATGATAGTTGAACCTAGGATTGAAAGGAGCATCACCTTGCATAAGGAAAGGAAAAACACATATTCGAGTTGAAGTGTATGGTCGACCATGGTGCCAAGTAAGACCCGCACATGAGATGTAGAAGAATCCTTAGAGCGCCAGAAGGGGACATAGGTTCGTTCGAAAGAATTCCAAGAAAGAGACTTGGTGTTGAAAAAGATGTTGCCAATCCAAAGAGATTCTCGTGGAAAGTGGACACCTAAATGGAAAGGACCCTATGTGGTAGCAAAAGCTTTCTCTAGATGAGCTTTGATCCTTAGCCAAGATGGATGGGAATGAATTATAGAACCCCGTGAATTAAGATTCGGTCAAATAGTATTACGCCTGAAGAAAAAAAGAAAAAGAAAAAAATCAAAATAAAAACCTGAAAAGGCACTCGAGAAAAATATAAAAAAGGTCTAAAAGTGAAAACCCGCAAGGGTGCTTTAGGCTTGAGAAAAATGAAAAAATAAAAATGAAAGGGGGTTCAAGATGAAAACCTACAAAGGGCGTCTTGAGATCGAAGGTAGATTCAAGTTGAAAACTTGCAAAGGGCGGTTTGAGTATTTGACGTTTAGGCGTACGTCGGGCAGTTTGCTCGGCATCTTCATCATGGTATTTGAAATATTCTCAACAAAGGTTGCAGTTGAAAGAACTTCCAAAGGATTGACTCGGAGCGCTATGGCCCTTGATATCTGGATACCTTGTTTGCCACTATTAATGAACCTTGCATCCCAAAGTTCTTCTTTCACCTACATTTGCATATTGGAATAGGAACCAATGGATTTGCATAAAATATTTTTGAACATTACTCTGAATGTGGTTTAAAAGTACATGAACTATGATGTATTTCATTGTTTTGACTATAATCATATCACTTGCATAAGCATAGAATTTTGCACAGATTGTGGCACCAGATAACATAGTAATCATTCATGCCAAAGAGTTGAGATTCCCTAAGCATTAAAAGACATTCAAAATGGAAATAAGCTTTGCTGCGAAGATTCCCATGCAAGCAATCCAAAAACGTTTTCAAAAAGCTTTATAAAAGGCCACGCTTCCAGCCAAAAATACACGATTACTGGATTGAGCGAGCCAACAAGCAAGGATAATATGTTTTCTGTGAAGCAAAGAGGTGCAAAGACATGGTCAGTTTCAACTCAGTGTTTTGCACCATTTGAAGAAATGTTACTCAATTTGTTCTCTTCGGGTTTAAATGAGCATATTACCTTACCGACTTAGTGTCTGTAGGGATGAGAGGCATATTATCGCATATATTTGTTTCAAATGAGCATAATTCGATTTGTCCTCCCCGGGTTTGAAAGAGCAGACCACATTATCGACTTGGTGTCCGATGGCATGAGAGTTATATTGCCACATATCTTTAGTTTTGAAAGAGTGTCATTCAATTTGTTCTCCTTATTTTTGAAGGAGCAAATCACCTTACCGACTTGGTATCCATAGGGATGAGAGTCATATTATCGCATATTTTTAGTTTTGAAGGAGCGCCATTCAATTTGTTCTCTTCGGGTTCAAAGGAGCATATCACCTTATCGACTTGGTGCTCTTAGGGACGAGAGTCATATTGTCACATACCTTCAGTTTTGAAGGGGCGTTGCATGATTTGTTCCCCTTGGGTTCCAATGAGCAGATCACCTTATCGACTTGGTGTCCGTAGGGACGAGAATCATATTGCCATTTTGAATGAGCGTCACTCAATTTGTTCTCATCGAGTTCGAAGGAGCAGATCATCACCGAGTTGGTATCCTCAGGCTCGAAGGATGAGAATCATACTTTCACATCACCTCAAGTTAGAAGAAGTGGTGTTCAACATGCAGCTCAGCTGGATAAAATCAGTGTCTTTTGTTCTTTGCCCTATTACCGTTTCACCGAAATGAGCAAAGATGGGCAGTTGTAGTCACCTAATTTTATCCGACCATGTTTTATTATATATATATGTGTGTGTGTGTGTATTATTATTATCAAACCCAATAAGTAAAAAATAAAAAGAATCCATTAAAAATAAAAAAGAGAGTCAAAATACAAAATAAAGGCTCATTCGACCCATTTTGTTTTTTTGTGTATATATTTTATATCATTTTTTATTTCCAATTATATCATTATTAATGTATTTCTTGCATATCACACAAGATCCTCATCACATCATATATAGGAAGATTACAAGAGATCATGTCCAACAAGTATAGAAAGTCAAGTGATGAGCAAGGAATTCTCACTGTGGACTCACAGCAAATTTCTGATAGGGTCCAAGCATTTTTGGGTAAGGATGTCTTCTTACGTATTGACCATATTTTAATTATCTTTCCAATGCATCTTGAAATGCCTCAATCGAACATTGTGAGCTCAAGATATGCTCATTTTACTGAAGACAGCGCGCGCAGAAAATTAGATACAGGTTCAATATGGGAATTTGATTTTATTACGATTTTTCAATTATTTTATTGAATATTTGTAATTCAATTCAAGATTAAACATTTCCCTATTTGTTTTAGCTCATTTAGGATCATATTGAATGTAAGGAAAGTAGTTTGATGTCCAAGTAAATGCATTATTCCTTTTCCAAATGTATTTAACATAAATAAGGAATATGCTTTTAGGGTTTTGATTTTAGGGTTTCTTGAAGCCTATAAATAGGCTTCATTCCATTGTAATTAACACATCATACGCCACACAACACATGTAACACACTGAATTCAAAAGCAATACAAGTCATAGTGATTTTTTGAGGTATATTACACAAACGTTGTTTTTTTATATTTTTATTTTTTTCTTTGTTACTTGGTTTTGAATAAGGAGGAAAAAAGGGTATGGGTTCTCATCAAGTAAAGCTCGTGGATGATCCATCATCGCTGAAGGACAGAACCAGAGCCACCGCCAGAGTAAGGGCAGCAGTGGCGGCGCACCACCGGTGAGCAGTGATCAGCGTCTAGACGCAACAACCGCATCGGTGGTGATGCAAAATGGTTAGTGGCTTGAGCTGTACCCCACCTTTGACAAGTTCACGCTTTGGCTTCACTATTTGCAATTTCTTCACTCTAGTCCCTCTTTATTTTTAATTTAGTTTTTTAATTCTTGCTTCATGTTTATTTTGTTCATGTTTTTTTGTGTTGTCTAATTTTTCCATTTGTATGCAATTTGACATGTTAAAATGTTAGGGTAAATAAATTTTATATTAACTAATATTATGTTTTTCTTGTAATAAAAGCTTGCAAAATAATTTAAAATAAACACTTTTAGGTTAGTTTCCCTAATAGACGACTTAAATATTTTTGTAAGATTAATTCACCAACAATAAAATTTAATCATAAATGCCTAGGGTTTAAATTCCTAAAATAATTTTTCTTTTAATAATTAACTTGATAAGTCATTTCCTTAATTATAAGTAATTAAATAAAATCCTTTAGGTAATCTTTTAAAAAAAATGTAAATAATCTATTTTCTTTAAATCGTAAATAATGGTAAATAAAGCTAACTTGGTAATTATTTTTTTTAAAGAGTAAAAAAATTATTTCTCTTCAATTGTAAATAAAACTCTCTTAGGTAATTTTTTTAAAAAGTAAGATGATTTTTTTTCTTAAATGTAAATAATCAAATAAAGCCCTTAGGATTAGTTTCCTTAAATACATGCTTCTAAAAGTAATAATTAACTTTAAAGAAATTAATTACCCATAAAAATTAAAAAGACAATAAAATGCCATTTAAGAAAGGGATTTTTTATTGCATCAGGAAAAATGGTATATTTTCTCAATTAGGGTTAATTCGGTCTTTTCCTAGCCGTTAGGGAACCGTCAAAACTCCTATGCGATATTATATTTTTGGATTTTAGGGATTAATGTCTCAATCCTTTTGCGTCTAAAATTGACCAGGTTTACTTAGCCACGAGCATATTCGGGTCACTTTTAGAACTTTGTGGATTTTTACATTAATCTTTGCACGCATTCATCCGGATTACCAAAAAAAATATTAGTGACCAAGTAAACGCCGTTCTGCGGGCGTGGTGAGGGTGCTAATCCTTCTCCATATGTAACCGTGCCCCCAAACCTTTGAAATTTCGTAATCTTTGGTTTGTTTTTAGGTTTCTGGTCTGCCTAATATAATAACAGGGATCGTCGGTAACTTCGTTATCACACACTTAATGCGGGCACCTGCGGAAAGAGGATTAGTCACTACTATCGGCGGTGGATACCTTGATTCATACAAAAAATAATAATAAAATCCAGCATAGAAAGTTAGTTCGAATTTTTGATTTTGATTAGTATGAAAGTTAGTTCGAATTTTTTATTTTGATTTTTATTTAATTAAATATATAAATTAAATAAAGAAAATAGCAACCTAAAATTGGCCCAAAAATGAAAAGCCGAAATCTAATATTAGACACATTTTCAAATATTCAACAATTCAGCCCATTACAATTCCCAAGTCTCAAAACGCCGGCGTTTCAGTCTAGGGTTTACCATATCCTCCACAATCAGATCTATAAATAAGCAGGCAAACAGAGTTTGCAGCCACCAACCTCTCTCAGCTGTATTCAATAACTAGGGTTTATTGTGTTTCCCTCTCCTCCTTTCAAATTTAGTATTCTGATATTTTTCCTTTTCTTCTTATTATTTTGTTATGTTCCTCGATCATTTGATGAGAAAAAAGAAAACTGCAACAATAATATTGGATATTTTCCATGATTACTTGTATTTAAGTCTCTGATGATCCGTCTTTTTAAAATTCTTCAATATTTCTCTCTTTTTTTTGTAGTTTTTTCTTCAGATTCCGAGATATGATGAGGTTTTAATTGGTCCGTGTTTCTGATTTAACCGTGACCGACATTTAATTTACCAAACTCTGATCTCAAATATCTTTGTAGGTTTACCAATTTTTTTCATAAGATTTGTTTTGCGAGGATTGGAGTTTGCTCTGTGATTGTTCAGCCTGATTCGGGCAATATACGCTATTCTGATTTCTCAAAAAGAATGAGCAGACAACTTTGAGAGAGAGAATGAGAGCTAATTTCTTTCCTCTTATTTTTGATTTTTTTATTTAATGTTTTGTGAAATTGTTATTTGTAAATCCTTCTGCTGTGATGAATTATGAACAAAATTCACATGTCAGACTTCAGAGATTTGTTAAAAAAATCTATGAGAAGATAATTCATGTTTTCTGAGCAGACTTTCGATGTGTTGTTGATAATATGTTTTTAAAATATTTTTTTAATTTATTATTTACTATATTCGTTTTTTTCTTCTAATGTTGAATTCCTGGTTATGTTTAATTGTTTTTCGCGAAGAAAACTAGAGAAAAAGATAATATTGGAAGGAGATAGGTATGAAGTCAATGCCATTTTCAATTAAATGATTTTTTTCTTAAATGTGAATTTTATTAAACTAATTAATTAAGAGTAAAGTGCATAAACGATAATTGAATTTTTATCAATTATTTATTTTAATAATTTAATTTTTAATTATTTTAAGTTTATTAAAATTTCAGTTTTACTTTAATAAATGCCATCAGATAAGAAGGTGAAGACGGCAGTAAAAAAAATGATTTAAGGATAAAGATTGATAGTTCTCACTCGTTGTGGGATGGATGAAAAATCAAGTGTTGGCTATAGAATTAGACGGTTTATCTCTAGTTGTTTTGGGCCCAAAAGTCACAAATAGTGTAGAATGGTTGAGTGAAAGCCATGGGAGAGGGGGTCCATGTAGAATGGGTGTTGAAGAATCATAAGATCGTCGTAGAATTATCCCTTTTGTCTTGGGGTATTTATATCCCGTTAGTGCTGTAAATAAATTGATGCTTGATGAGATTGTGTTAGGTCTAGTGATGAATATTGACGGAGTGACAGATGATAACTCGGTTATAAGATTATGAATTTAGTCAGACTTGATGGATATCTTGTCTTAGCATAGTTGTCTTTGAACTTTATGGGTTCGGGGTGTAGAAGATGTTTGGAGGAGGAACTCTGAGCTCCGTAGTGCTTGAAGCATGGTGCAAAGATAATATTTCTTTTGAAAGTAGAATTTTTTAGAGGCGTTTAGTGAAGGTACAACACTAATCTCTCCTTAGTTGAAAGAGTGCCATAAAGTTGCATGATTTAAGACTTTGTTAGAGACTTCTCTTGTTTATTAGTTTTGGAGCGGAGGTATTGTGTTTTAAGGGAGTGAATAAATGACTCAACCCTAAAAAATTATCAAAGGAGTAAATGAATAACTCGATCCTATGACAACATCAAGGAGTAAATAAATAATTTGACTCTAAAAAATCATCGGAAGAGTAAATGAGTGCGCAACCCTTGGACAACACCAAAGGAGTAAATAAATGACTCAACTTTAAAAAATTATAGGACCTTAGGACAACATCAGGAGAGTAAATATGTAACTCCCCTAAAATCGGTATAGTATTTGTTTGAATTTCCAATGATCAAAATTTACTTTTATATAACTAAGTTAAGTCCTCGAACTACTTAGTTTGATTTAAATTTGAGTCTAGTGTTGGAAAAAATATATTTTTGACGAATACAATTGTGACTTTCAAGTCTTGGAATAAGTGTAACAATTGAAAGTTTGTTCGAAATAAGGATAATTCGAATTGGGATCAAATTAAAAATTTAGAAATTAAATTGGAAGTTAAATATCGATAAATGAAAAATTTAGTGACTAAATTGAATAGAATTAAAAAGGGAAAGATTGCACGGCTAATTAAGCAATGCGAATGAAAGGAAACGTTTGTTATTTAATGGTAATTTAGAATTATATTTTTTAATAATAAAATAAAATAATAGAAAACCATTAAGGAAAGGTTTCCTTTTACTTAGAAACGGTGGTAAAATGGTGGGGCATTGACAGCGTGCATGCGTGGCATTTGGAAGGGATATTGATTTGTATTTGTGACTAAAATGGCTTGTTTTGAAATCAACACATGTCCCACTATTGCATGGATGGAATTTCCATCATCCTACTTTATTTTTATACATGTCAATAATTTTTAAAGTAAGTAGTTAAAAATTCTTAGTTGACACACTTTTTCTTAAATAGTAAATTTCAAACCCAGTAAAAACAAAAAGTTTTCCCTTTTTCTTCATAAGTAAGATTTGTTCAAAAAAAAATATAGGATAGCCTTGCATCTTCTTTATTCCATTGGTATAAACTAAATAAAAGGGGGAGATCAAAGAAATGGGGAGTAAATAGGGAACATCTTAAAATCTCTCTGTAGTTCAGGTTTATGGTAATTTCGGTTTGGGTATTGGGTCGAGATTTCGGTTTGGTTGGTTTCGGGTTGGGTCAATATTAGGTTAATAGAAGATCGATCGATTTTAGTTGGGTTATCAGGCCGAGTTAGGTTTTCCAGCCTATATATGAATTTATATAGCCTATATATTTGGCTTTTTAGTACATTGTGGGATAATTTACATCTCATTTTTATTTATTTTAATATATATTTTTATTTAGGGTTGCCTTTGGTTCGGGTGAAATCAGTTCGGTTTCTTTCGGTTCGGTTGAAAATCTATTCAGGTCTATTCGGTTTAGTTGCAAATCGGTTTGGGTCTATTTTCGGTTTAACTAAAATTCGGTTCGATTCGGTTTATTTCGGGTTTCAGATCAAATTTGGGTCATCGTGTTCAGGTATATTTTGGGTCTCAGTTCGGGCAAATCGCTTCGGGTCTCGGGTTAAGTATGCCAGGTCTAGAATTTAATGGTCTCAATGTATAAAAACTGACGAAGGATCATGGTTAAATTTGATACATGAATTTTGATTGGTAAAATGAAATGTATATGGCCTATATTTGTTTGTTTAAAGATTATATGATAAGTTTGAATTTTGGTCATTTATTGATTGATAACTAGTTAAACTTTAAATTAAAGAATATATGTGTAAATTGTTTTGAATTTCATATGGCTGCTATAGTAATATACGACTGACCTAAATCGAATTTGTAATGAATTGCTATCGTCATTGTAATGCATAACAAACTTGATGGATGTCGATGAAACGAGAGCTCTGAAAGGAAAACCGATAGATAAGTAAGTAGTATGTGGGGTTTAGGATATCCCGTAATCTAGGGATTTAAGGTGGGTGTAGTTGCATTTGTCTCAAATGGCACGGAGTCATTCTTAACTTTGTTTCTATGTGTTTAATGTATGAACGTTTAAGTTTTGGATGCACATTATCATTTTGCATAAGACTCATATAGAGCTCTTTTTGGGATGGTTACATTCATGGCAAGGCAATCTTATTAAATCCTTTGGTATTACTTGCCTTTTTCATGCATACTTACTTTGCTATGTTATGATTTGTACTCTTAAATTGTAATAGCCTTGTTATAAGCTTGAAATCTTATGATCTTTAAATACCATAAAACTCTATGAAACAAAAGTAAGAATTTCTTAATGTCATAAGTTATAATAAAATAACTATCTTTAGAGCTTAATGTTCAGATGCCATAAGGCTTTAAGAATGAAATACAAGCCTAAAATGTTATAAGTTTATGAACTCCTAAATCCTCTTGAGCTAAAAGCTCAATATTGTCATAAGATTGCTCACCCAATGTTAAAGCATAAAATGTTCAAGTTGCCTATACAATAAAATCCCTTGAACACTTTGGCATGGTACTTTGTATATTGGGACTACGGTCTACTGGCTACAGCTCAGGGGTGACGACCCCATATTATGATATATTGGTGACAGTAAGAGGTAACGAGGGAAGTGGTGGAGGAGAAGAGGAGATTGATTGATATGTTTTAACACTAGCCATTTCTTTGTGTTTTGTGCTATGTGTAACACAGACCAATGCGGTTAAACACATACCAATGCTACCTATGTCCAAATATGATCCAAGGCAATGTTCTAAAAGATATAAACTCAGATAAGAATTTTGAAAGAACCCCAATAAGCTTTGAATAAGATATAAAACCCTTAAGGCTTTGAATAAGACTTTGGATAAAGCTTTCATAAGATAAACTAAGTACAAATTAAGATTAAGACTTACGTATACTTTTGGTATTATATATGCTTTGTTTGCTTTGAGTGGTGTCTTTCATTATCATTGACATTATGCTACGATATCACATGGTCACTGCCTCAATTAGGCTATAAAAGCCTAATGCATTCATTACCCATACATTTTCAGGGTATAGAAGCTTTTAAGGACAAATCACGATTGGAAATTACAAGTAACTCCTATAATCCTCCGAGTGATGTTTATTCTTTTCCTTGAAACTCCTAAAATGGTGGCATATCAAAATGTAGTTATAATTTGTATACGATAGTATTGTGTTTTGAATACAATGTTTAGTTAGCATTGTTTGTTTGTAAGAGTATATAAGTAATCAACTTTGGTACAAGGTCTTTGATAATGTAATTTATATGATGTTGGTTTGGATCTTAACTACTTAGAGTAGAAATGTATAATCTAAATCAAAGTTTAAGTGATTTGGTATAATTAAATGACATTGGACTGGTTGTCTTAAACTTACGTATGCTTAGAGATTAAACATATGTATTATGTTTTGATTGCTACGAAAAATGTAATGATATGTTTGTCAATCTGGTAGTTAAGATTGTAATGTTTTTAAAGAGTGTTATGATATATGTATATATGAACATGATGAATGGATTAAACACGATTTGATAAGCATGTTTGGATATGACATTTTAAATACTAAATATGTGTACTGCAAAAAGTGTTATGAATTTCTTTGATAATTTTTAAAAAAATTGGTACGCAGTCTAATCTTGTATAAGTTAATGAATTCAATAGTATGATTTCTATTTTTGAACTCTTTGTTCGTTGTTTTGTTTCATGGTGACATCCATTCGACCCATATTTTTTTGGATCAGGTTTAGGGTGTTACAGAATAAATGAACCGACTCAAAAAATTATCAGAAGAGTAAATGACTTGACTAAAAGACAATATCAGGGGAGTGAATAAATGACCCAACTCGAGAAAATCATCAAATGAGTAAACGACTTAACCCTAAGACAATATCGGGGGAGTGAATAATGACTCGACTCTGAAAATCATCAAAGAAGTAAATGACTCAACCCTGAGACAACATCAGGGGAGTGAATAAATGACTCGACTCTAGAAATTATTGGAGGAGTGAGTAAAGCTAGGGCACCCTACTCCCTTTTAAAAGTGAGAACTTAGGAAGTGGAGCTTATCTCGACACTTTTCTAGAAACGATCGCTATGAGTAGGGGCATCGCCTTTTATGTTCTTAGAGAATATATATAATATGGGTGGAGCTTATCTCGACACCCTTGAAGAAAACATCGTCATCTTCGTATGAAGGCATTCCCTTCCTTTGTAGAGATGAGTATTATGAGTGGGGCATCTCCTTTTATGCTTTCGAATGGTTTCTCCTACAAAGCACAGAAGCTTCCCACTATGAGCGTCTGCGTATTTTTACTCACCATATACCTTTTTCCTGACATAAAATGCAGTCATCTCGTATCTTCCACTGAAACAATAGTCGATAGGTGATAAGTGTTCAAAAGTACTATTTTTCTTACCCTTTTCACTCATATTATTGTTAGACTTAGGCTCATATTAGTTACATAATTAGTCATTCATGCATTAATCCATGTTTCCTTCTATCGTTGAGCTTGATTGCATAACTTGGTTGTTTTTGTGGGAAAAGATGTTGCTTTGGTGTATTTTGTGTGTATGTGCAGAATCACTTGCCAAAGCAAGGCTAGAGCTAGTTGCCAGGGCAATGCATAAAGGAGATGTCGAGCTAGTTTCCAGGGCAATGCATGAAAGAGACACCGAGCCAGTTTCCAGGGCAATTGTCAACAAAGAATAAGGTGATATGGTAGTCGAAATTGATGACTAGACAAGCCCAAGATGACGTGGAGCAAAGCTAAATCCCAAAGGAGTTTGATTTCCATAAAGAGGTTAAAGAAGAATTAAATTCCAAGAAGATATGAGAAGTTCTAGAAGGAATATAATTATAATAAAGAACTATATTCTTTAAAGATAATTGAATTCCAACTTAATTTCCTCCTCAAATGAGGACTTTGACCTAGACCTATAAATAGATCACCAAGCCGTCAACTCCAAGGGGGAGAGAATGAGAGAATTTTCGACAAGCTTCAAGGGGAGATCTCGACAAGAAGGCTTCATCCATCCTTCATCTTTTTCTTTCTTGTTCAATTAGGTTCATGCTAGGAATTCTTTATCTTGTGTTTCTTTGGAACCTAGCCATGAACTAAATCTATTTGGCTAAGGTTATTATATCTTGTGGCTGTGAGAAACTATTGGATTTTGTTTAGGTAATAAGAGTTTGCACTTTTCTATTCAAGTTTTATTCATTCTGGGTTCTTATTCTTGTTTACGAGTGAATTGGGAGAGGATCTCGTAACTTCATCTATTTATCTAATATCGGGAGAGTTAGATTCAAGAAACGAATGAATATGATCTTTATTCAATCTATTGATGGTGAAGATTAATCTGGCTTAGGAATAAGTTAAGGATTTCAACGGCTAAGAGGAGCGCAAGATTGGTTGTTGTTCACTCTTGATTCACGCATGGATGTATTATCAAGGCATGCACAAGTAGCTAGAGTTTTGACTTAGAGATAAGAAAAAACCATTGAAGAACGCTCTGCCAAACCTTGAAGGTTGCTGCCCAGACGCCCAAGTAGTTGCCCAACTAGTCGCCCAGGCAACCATCGATTAGTTGCCAAGGCAACCCTGTTGTGCAAATTGCCATGGCAACTGAGTTGCCCTTGCCCTCTTTTACCAAGACGATCCAATCGGCTATCACACCTTAACTCACGATAACCTGGCCTATCTCTCTCATTTGATCTCATATATTCTTTTACTTTATTGCTTCCTAGATTAATTATTAGTTAAACTCCTATAATCTTCTACTTGTGTTTTCTTTTATTTTTTACAGTGCAAGAGACTAGATTCTTGAAGTGGCACCAATCCCTGTGGAGACAATATCTTTTATACTATAACGTGCGACGTGTACACTTTCACAATTGCGGAGCACTTATTACGCGCAACAATAGACAAGGTAATCTCATTGTCATCGAACTTAGAATATCTTCCATTAAGGGTATCCGTGTGTTTGTAGATCTCGTGTACTTTCTTTGGTACGAAACATAAATATCTTGTATTTTTGTAGAAATAATTTTTGGCAAGCGAGGTGCTTTCGCTGCAGTTGTAGAAACAAATATAGAGCGAGTGTCAATATTCTCCAGGGCAACTATATGATTATAGACTTCGCGTGCCTTCTTCAGTATAGGAGGCATCTCATACCCTTAGAGAGATTAATATGTGTAGGGTTGAGGTATCTCACATCCTTATAAAATCAAGTGCTATAGAGTGGAGTTTTTTTCAACACTCTTGTCGCATCGAGCTTTATGGGTGTAAGCGTCTCCTTTTATGCTCTCGAAGGGCTTTTCCTGAGAAGCACAGATGTATTCTCTTGGGAGTCCCCGTGTATTTGTAGAAACATTATATGTAGACATCTCTTTTAGGAGATAGTTGTTCATTCGTAGAGCCCACATGCTTTTATTGGAATAGGGCATGTAGGCTTCTCCCTTGTAGAAATGTGATGCCTCAGGAACCAATTAGACGGAGGCATTTTTTTAAGAGGTAATCATATATTCATAGAATTTAGATGCCTTGGTCGGCATGGGATTTGTAGTCCTCTCCGTCATTCTAGAACCGTAATGCTCTAGGCATTGATGGGACATGCATCTTCTATTATTGTAAAATTAGTCAAAAGTAGGTGTTCAAATATGACCTTTAAAGAGACAGACTATAACGACCCAAATTTTGGGTTAAAGAATTGGGTCTCAGACCATGGTGTTGGGTCTAAATTAAGAATATTTAATTTCGGCCTTGTGGCAAAATGAAGAATATGAAGTAGGCTTTTATTAAATTAGTTGTCATGTTTTATTTAAAGAGTTTGGGGTTTAAAATTTTAAAAAAAAATAGAAGAAAGAGAAAAAAAGAAAATTAGAATAATAATGGTGGAGAGAGAATATTAGAATGAGAGAAAAAAAGGAATTTTAGAGAGAAAGAAAGGGGTTATATTTTATTTTGAAAGTGATCCGGCTATTTGAAGTCTTACTACTGGCACTATTGGGTCGAGCTCGTTGAGACGAGTCGATCGGTGGTCTCTCTATTGTCGTTGTCCCCATCGTTCGTCAGGGTAAAGGAAAAAAGAATCAGCCTAGCTTAAAACGCCAAGTTCTGAAATCCTACAATGAAAACTGCTGCCACCATTGGATCCACCGACCAAATAAATGAAGATTTAAAGGTTGTCGTCACCGTCTGACCATCGAAGTCTGCCGCACACGCGGCCGCTGCACGTGGGCTTGCGCTGGCTGCAGTGGGCGGGTGTATAAAGGTTTCCCTACACCACGTCTCTCTGGATTTAGGTCTTTAAGCTGCACAGTAGCTTCCATGCGCTATGCCACACCGAATCCCACTCACCTGGGTAAACCATAAGCTCTATACACCGCGCTACACGGGATCAGAGTTGACTTTGACAGCTGTGTTGATTGTTGATCATTGACCAATGCATTATTTTTTTCTGGGGGACCCTACCGGGGGTTTCTCGACTATGAATCTGTTGGTGCAGTCTCTTTCGCGAAATTTGAACCCGATAAGCTATTTTTACGTATTTGACCTTATGAATTGAATAGGAGATGCATGAAATTAATGTATTTTTGTGTTCATTTTTATATGAGGATTATTTTGGATCAAATATCAAACCAATTAGGGTATCAGAAAGCTCGAATAAGAATTTATCTCTAGTGCTTGAGGTTAGTACACCTCGAACTCCTATTGCTTCATGAGCATCATAAATGTAATTGCCTTGCGTGTTAGTATCTGCAAAATTGGTAGAGGATGAATAAGCATGTATTGAGACCGGTATCATGAGACTTGGTAAGTATTGAAATGCCTACCGAACTTGAGAATATTTATGACTATTTTGAGCTTTAGAGACCGTGTAGGGTTGTTTGAATGTTCGTATAAGTATATGATTGGTTGATTTACATGTTGTGTTGCTTGAATGCTTGAAATGTGAATTGGCATGTTCGATGAAAATTATAATAAATAGACTAATAATTGGTAATATTTGAATAATTTACCATAAAGTCGAGAATTGATCTTAAATGAAAATGAAGCCAATAATTAATATTAATTAATTAAATGCGTTAATAAGCAAACCCTAATGACTTCTATAAGCTTTAAGGATCGAATAAAGCGTGATAATATCGTAGTTGAAGGGAAATGGTATGAACCCGTGAATAGGGTATTGGTACGAGCTTTAATTGTATCGGTATGCATTTTGGGGTCCGTATCGGTACGAGTCGACCCATATTGGTACTTGTGTAAAGTAAGTATTTCTATTAAGCTATATTAGTATCGGTATGTACGTGAGTACTGATACTCAAGGGTACCGTATCGGTACTTGTGTTTGAGTACCGGTACCCACTGAACGAAAAATAGTCTATAATGCTATTAAAAAATAAAAATTTACGTGAGATGACAATGAGATAATATTGGTTAATAAAGACAATAAATAAGGATAATTAATATACACTTCCTTAATGTATTAACAATTCAATAATGTAAAAAAATGATGTGTTGACGATTAGCAACAATAAGGGATCATTGGGATCGCGTTACTTGTATGTTGGATAGGCATTTGTTGGTTGAGTCGATGATTGATGGGATCCACATACCCATAGAAAGAGTGTTGCAACACCATGGTTAGAGATGCCGAATGTATGTTCCAGACGTTGTGTGACATCGAGTTTCATTCGATGATACTCGATGAGAGATACCGAGTATGGATGTACGTTCTTGAGGTTGTGTGACACCGAACCTCACCCAGAGAGAGTGTATGTTCCTAAGGCTGTGTGACACCGGGCCTCATTTAGAGTGTATGTTTCTGAGGTTATGTGACACCAGGTCTTACTCTAGGTTTGTGGTTATGACTTTGTGTGCTTTAGCTCGGATGATATGGTGTGATCCTGAGTATGGTTGGGCCTTGTGGGCTATGTATGATGTTTTACTATGATGAGAGCATGTGTTTAGGCGACTATTGGTAGCACCACGTGTTTATTTATCTCTCTTTATTGCTCGTACTAGCTTGCATGGTTATGTTTATGATTAGCATGAAGTATAGTAGAGTAGATGTGTACCACTGAGCTTTGTAAGCTCAGCGCTTGGAATCGTTATTTTTGTGCATAGGTTGATCGTCGGATCGTGGGTTCGATGAGCACTATCAGTACATGATTCTAGCATGTGAAGGTTTTCAGAGTACGATACTTGCATTTAGTGGGCTATATATTCATAGTACCTTACGGGGTAGAGTCTGTAACTCTTATTATTTTAAATTGTATTATCAAATCGAATGTTCAAAAGTTTTTAAATTTAAATTAGAGCTCATTTTTACTGTTTTGATTATTTATCTATATTTTCAATTGTTAGTTTTAAATGTTTTTGAGAAATACCTTGTTGGGCTAAACCAATTTGAGAAATTTTATGGTTTTTGGTTTAGGCTTGAGGCCTAATTGTGAAATTCAGATCGGGGGTGTTATATAGAATAAGAATCGGATGAGTTATTCTGAGACATATAGTCGAAATTGGGTGGAAATATTCTAAGGCATGTAGAAACAATCGTAGCTCAAATGGAGTGCCCTCATACCTTTATAGAAACAAATACGGGTTGAGCGGAGTTATTTCTACTCCATTGTAAAACAAATGGAGAATAGGCAGAGTCATCTTCATGCCCTATATAAAAATAATCTGCAACAGAATATACACATTTGTAGACTCTTTCAGATGACAACTTACAGTGCTTTATGGTATAATTGTACTGCGATGAAAGATCGACGCATACATAGAGCTTAATGTTGGAGCGGACAACTCGACACTATATGGCGAATGATCGACGCTCATGTAAACTAAGAGTGAATGCGGATGATGTGTGCCCTTAAGGTTAGTAATACATGATACGTAGTTTTCCTCCCTAAAATACTCCAGAAAAAATGTCAAATACCTTTGACGGTCTTATAAACTTACAGTGCTTTTGAAGGGGATGATTGTGGGAGTACTGTATAGGCCTTTCGAGTGTGACCTCAATTCGCTCTGAAGATGTCCACGGAGGGCACCATATGTATCTTTTTCTCACTCCTAAATAAGTTCAAAGCTTATTTCTTGTCGTTCTTGGTCGGGAAAAAACACTCGCGCAAGACGGATTTAGAGATTGGTTTGTCATTCTAGGGTGATTATCCTTGAAGATGCATCTCGACTAAGATAGGGAGGGTATTCTCTTGAACAGACTTTTGAAAAAAAATGATCTATTGTCGTGACCGTCCATCTTCATTGTCAACTTTGTTGTCAGCGTCGCTATGGTCGAGTGTTCTAAGAGCATCATGAAGAAAAGTAGAGGGTTACGATTGAAATATCTTGGAAAAAGAAATCCATCGTGGTTGATTCTTTCAGTCAAAATGATCTCCAGGCTTACCACACCAATTGTTGTTGTTGATTTTGGGCGACACTAGACAAAGAGGTGGAGACAGTGTTCGAAGAAAGATTTAGGAACGAGGATTGGTGGTTCACCCATCGGGGGACGAGAAGAGAGCTACAGTAGGTAGTGGTTGGCTGTAGAATCAGGCAGTTCACTCCTAGTTGATCCGGGGCCGAGAGCTGCATATAGTGTAGAATGGTATAGTAGAGCCTTGGGAGAGAGAAGGAAGGTCGATGTAGAATGGGCATTGTAGAATTATAGGATCGTCGTATAGTCATCCATTTTGTCTTCGATCTTGGGGTATTTATATCCCATTGGTGCTGTAGATGAAGTGCTCCTTAATGAAACCGTGTCAGGCCTAGTGATGGCTATTGATGGCTGGCAGATGGTAGTTCGGCTGTCAGGCTGCGAGCTCAGTCAGACTTGACGGTTGTCGTCTTAGAGCAGTGGTCTCTAGAGCTCATAGGGCGGGAGGTGTAGAAGATGTCCATAGGAGAAACTCCAGGCTCCGTGGTACTCGAAGCATGCGCGAAGATGCCATTATTTTCTCATAAGATAAAGTTTTTCGGGGACGTTTAACGGAGGTACAACAAAGAGATAATTCAAGTTTTCTGAGCAGAGTTTTGATGTGTTGTTGATTATGTTTTTTTAAATAGTTAGTAATCAACTATCGATTATATTCGTATTTTTCTAATATTGAATTCCTAAGAATATTTAATTGTTTCTACCAATGAATTTTTCAATTTAATTAATTTTTATAAAATTTGAAATTAAAGTAGTACAGATAGTTTTGCTAATTTGTACTAAATTAGAGGAATTTGAATGGTTGAGATTTCTAGCTCATTAAATTTTTACATTTTAATCTTAGGAAAAAAATTAGGGTAAATATATAGATCATCACTCAACTATCTTCTCATTTCTATTTTGTTCATTCAATTTTAAAATTTTCAATTTAATAACTGAACTTTATACATTGAACTTTTATGGTCACTCTGAATTATTTTATTAACATTTTGGTATGACATGACATATTTAATTATTATTAAAAATAAAAAGAAAAATATATTTTATTATTATTATTTTGATTAATATTTTATTATTATTAAATACAAAAGTAATTTAAAATAATAAAATCTAAAATTATGTAATTTACCAAAAAAAATAAATAAATCCAAAATCTTATCCAATTCCTAATCCGCAATTCCAAAACTCTTTCCTTCACCCTCACACCCACCTATAAACTTTGAGGGAAGAGTTTCTTGTTGGGGACGATGATGAGGTGACACAAAGGGTTCCACAAGAGTGAAGGGATCACTGGTTTTGTTAATGAGAACACCCATATTATCAAGAGTTTACGGGTGATAACAAAGAACCCGTTTTTTCTCCTTTATGAAGCTGATCATTTGAGGGTTTGTTTGATCTAACTTCATTATTGTTATTTGCTGCATGAAGGAGGGATGTGGAGTTTGGGGTATAGTTAAAATATTGGAAGGCATAACTTGGAGCATTTTTTTCAAAACAAAAATAGGAGATTGAGAATAGCTCAACGGTGTTTGTTTTAATCCTTCTGGTATACATCAGAATTGGTGAAGGTGGAGGAAGAGTTTTGGGGTTTGTGGAATGGGGCAGAGGCGGATTCAGGAATTTAAATTTGATAGTTTACCGATCAACAATAAATCCAATCGCATGTAAATCAAAAGAAAATTGAACAAATCATTAAAAGTTACATTTAAAGTCATAGAAAATTCAAATTATAAATTACTGGTACATAAAAATGATTGCAAGTAAATTTTATTTTTGAAAAAATAAACACAAAATAGAATAATTGTCACGTCCCGAATTCAAGGCTGTAAGTTTCGAGCTTAAAGGGATAAATTGTGAAATTAGGACTAAATTAAATTGTTTGCAAATGTTTGGAAGTCATTTCATAATTTTCAAAGTTTTAAGATAGAACTGTATTCTTTGAAAGTCTAGTACCATTTCTAAACAAACCTAATAAATTCACTCAAGTTTCAAGATAGAACTGTATTCTTTGAAAGTCTAGTACCATTTCTAAACAAACCTAATAAATTCAGTGACTCGTTTTGTAATTTACCCATTGAAGAATATATATTTTGATTTTTCAACGAACCAAAAGAATCTTTACCTTTTTATTCCCAATAGCTGTGAACAACCCATCTCTTTCCCTACCCCACCCACCCCAACTCCTCGTCTTTCTTGTCCTTTTGTATTCTTTTTTTCTTTTCTAATCAGCGTGAACCATAGTTTATTTTTATATTTTCTCTAGTCTTGTCTCAAGAACCCAATTATCCTCTGGTAGAGTTTTTGCCTTCCGTAGCAACCTGCGGATCCGAGACTTTCTCGCAAAACTTGGATTTAGGGTGAGAGCTCGTGTATTTAAATCGTAAAAAAATAAAAAAAAATTAAGTCGTCACCAGTCACTTGGATAAGGTAGACTGAACAACAAAAAATCTATCAGAAATGAGTTCAGGAGTTGGTTACGCATGAGGAATGATTAGCACCTCATTACGCCCAAAATTGGTACTTAAAGGGTTCACATTATATTTATTAAGGAAAACAAATATCCGACTTAATTTAAAATTTAATTTCTAAAATGCATGTATAAAATTTAAAATTTGTCTTGATATTCACGACGTTCAAAAGAGATGACACTCGGAGACCGGAATGACACTCCCAATACAATCATCAGAACAATAAGGCCTAAAACTATATGTATCAATTATATATATATGAACAGAAAAAAATGCAAAAATAAATAAACAATATAAATATTAAAAAATGCACAGGTTCGACAAATCAAAATTTGCTTTGGTATCCACGACATTCAGAGGAGATGACGCCCGGAGACCGGGATGACACTTCCAATAGAAATACTGGAACAATAAGACAGAATACTATATGTGATATTTAAATATTAAATAATGTACAAATTAATACAAATAAATAGTATAAATATAAGAAAGTAAAAATAGAAATAAAATGTCATATAAATATTATATTATATACAATATATACACATAACATATATATTTTTTGGTCTAAGCCAAGGTATCCACCGCCGATAGCAATGACTACTCCCCTCGCCGCGAGTGCTCTCACTAAGAGGTAAACGACTGGCTATAAAATGTACTCCATTCTCATTGGTAGGAATCGAACTCCTGACCTCATAGTTAAGGGATGAGATGAGCAACTACCACACCACATCTCATGGTTATATACATATAACATATTAGATACATATTAGATATATATATATATATACACGTAATATACAATATATATATAAATACATATTATAAATAATAGTATACGTATTAAATATATCATATAAATATATTACATACAAAAATATAAACTAAATTAAGAATCAAAGAAAATGAAAAACAATGAAAAATTAAATTCGAAATAATATACATGATTTAAATTAAATAATTTACAAAGATTGGGGACCAAATCCACAATTATACACCTTGAATTAGGACAAAATTGAAGAGCACAGAAACTTTGAGGGATAAAAATGTAAATATCCCGTTTAAAACTGATTTAATTTGATTTCGGGACTGAATTGCAAAGTTTTCAAAATATTCACAGACCACAGAGAGGAATAAACCATGCAACAGACCCAAATTGAAAATAATTTTGGGGCAGAGGGACTAACCTGATAATTTCCCCATTGAATGTCTGATTAAATTAGAATTAGTGACTAGAATGAAAATGGTTTAAAACTTTGGGGGACTGCGGGCATAATTTCATCATGCGGAGGGACCGAAAAACAATTTGACCATTTTTTTTACAAATGCGTGGATCCTTCCTGGGTCAGGTCACCGTGCCAGATCTTGCTTGAAACGGCGTTTTTTGGGCCTGAACTCGTACGCCCAAAACGATGCAATTCGATGAACATATAAGAATACAATTTTGCATAAAATTTTCATTTGGTAGCTTGTATTTCAAAAAAAAACTATAAACACTCTTAACTCTCTCTTCCTCTCTTCGGTTGTCGTCCAATAGCCTGCCGCGTGTTGCCGTTCGCCGAAATGAGAATCGTCGCGAACGACGGTCAGAGTACATGCAAAGGCACCAACTGACTCAGCTTTGGGTCCTAAACGCAGATCTAAGATTCGTTTTTTTTTTCTTCTAAATCACCTCTAAAGGTTTCGATCTAATAAATCCAAATGGGTTTTTATATTTTTAAACTAAAAAAGCTTATTTTTTGATTTCCACTTTCAAAAATCCTCCCCAAAATCCCCCATTACAAGAAATTTTTTAGGGTTTTATACCTGCAAAAAGGGTAAGAATACAAGTTGTTTGATTTTACACATTTGAAATAATGTTTCTGTTTTTTGCTTTTGCGATTTCGACTTGGACGGTAGCCAGTCAAGGGGCGTGTGGTGGCAGTCAAGTGGTCTGTGGGCAGCGCGCGTGTGAAAGGGCAAAGGGTGTAGTGGCATATGGGTATTTAGGGTAAATAGGTTTTTTTTTAATATTTAGGGTTAGGGTTATTTTGGGTTGTAAATGAGTTATTGGGCTTGGTATTTAGGTATATGGGTCTGATGGGTTTGTTGTATTGGGTTTTGGGTTAATGGGTTTAAGGTTACGTGGGTATTATGTAATTAGACCTGGTATAATAAATGGATTTTGGGTTGTATTTAACTGGGCTCAAAGGCTCGAACAAAAATGGGTTACTACACCTTCTTATGATCGTTTTCCTGATTCAAAATCTCCATATGAGTTATATTTTTATTTTGTGATCTCTCATATGCCGTTTGAAACTTCATTGTTGAGTTTATTAGCCTAAGAGAATGTTATGTCACGTGACTTAGGAGGTACAAGGGTAGATCTGCCCCTGGATTGGGGGTTTGATATGATTAGGGTTTTAATTTTTTTGGGTAAATTACATGATCTTTAATTTTTATTTTAAATTACTTTTGTAATTAATAATAAAAAATATAATTTTATTTTTATTTTAAATTGTTTTTATATTTAATAATAAAAAAATATGTCATATCATACCAAAATATTATAAAATAATTTAGAGTGATTAAAAAAGTTTAATGTATAAAGTTCAATTATTAAATTAAAATTTTTATAATTGAATGAGCAAAATAGGAGTGAAAAGATAGTTGAGTGATAATGTGTATTTTATCTCAAAAGAAAAAAATATTAATCGAGTGAGTTACGACCCGGTCACTGATATTTTCATGTACAATTTCACGAATCAGCAATGCAAACAAGGGAAGGATATGCCGTTGAAGAGGTCCTTCTTTGCAATCAGAGCATGTTCGGGTCGGATCCATATTGTAGGCGGACATGATGAGAACAAGAACACGTTGAGAACGACAGGGATTAAATTACTGATCTTCAACAATCTGAAAGATTTTGTGTTCAACAAAACCGGGGAAAAGAATAGGATTTCGGGAGAGATGAAAGAAAAAAGGGGAAATTTACAGTTTTAACCCAAATATTAAGATGGTGACCAAATTAAAAATTAAATGTCCAAATAGGCAAAAATCTTGTTATATTTTATAGTTAAAAATAGGCATGTGTCTAAAAAACCAATATATATATATATATATATATGTATTATTACAAAAAATAATGGTAAACAACATCAGATGCCACTAAATTAATTACAACTAACTTGAAAATATCACCAAATTTTAAAAATGTTTAAATCTAACACTTAATCTTACTTTCTGACTCATTTATGTCATTTTGCTGTTAACTCTTAACGAAACATTTAACTCAAAAAGGCATCATTTTGGTGCGATTGTTTTGAAGTTTAATTTAGGCCAAAACGACATCGTTTTATTGGAGGAAAAATAATAAACTCCATGCACTTTGGGGAGTTTGAACCCAAGACCTTTAAATAGAAAGAATAAACCTTAATCATTTAACCAACATACAATTATATAATATTTTACTACAAATACTATATATGTCAAACTACACTTGAGATTAATTTAAATTATTTTATAAAATAAATACTATTAATATATAAATAATATAAATATTATCTATATATATCAATATATATAAGGGAAAATATTATGTTTTATATTATTTTTAAAAAAGCCAAAATATTCATGATAATAATATATTTATACTATAAATAACATATAAAAAATCATAAACTCAAAACTCAAAACCTCAAATCCCAAAATCTAAACCCTAAACCTTAAGGTTTGGGTTGAGATTTGGGTTTAGGGTTTTTATATATTATTTATAATATAAATATATTATTTTTATGAATATTTTGGTTTTTTAAATAATATATAAAAATATAAAAATAATATATTTTTATTTATATATATTTATATATGTAAATAATATATATATATATATATATATGCATGTTGGTTCAGTGGTTAAGGCAAGGCTTACTCTTTATATTTGAACATCTTGAGTTCAAACCATCTAAGTGCATGTGTTTTATTATTTTTTCTCCAACTAAATGACGTTATTTTGGCCTAAATTAGGCTTCAAAACAACCAAACCAAAACGATGTCATTTTAAGTTAACGGTTTCGTTAATAGTTAACAATAAAGTGGCATAAATGAATCAGAAAGTAAAGTTTAATGTTAGATTTGAATATTTTTAAAATTCAATGGCATTTTTAAATCAGTGATAATAGTTTAATGGCATTTGGTGTAGTTTACCCAAATAATATAAATATGTTAAATTGTATGTTCTATAAATTATTTATTTATATATGCATATGATTATAACTTCTTTTAGGAAAAAATTATAATTTAAAGTTTTAAGAAATAGTACGCATATGATAGATATGAATCCAGTAGCCATTTAATGCCATGAATTTCATGTACTTTTTGTTTGGCATGAATTTCATCTACTGTTAAATTAATCTTTTTCTCTCTATATATATATCTATCAATATATCTACTTACACTATGTAAAACTCAACTAGTTTTACACTAATTCATGGCCATTGAATGAGTGAAATAGATGGATGAGATAAACTCTTTACTATCTTTTTTCCCAAGTGATAATCTTCACATATCCTACTTCTAATCTCATACATCTATATCACTTATCTAATGGTCATGAATTAGTATAAAACTAATTAAGTTTTACATAGTATAACTGGATCTCACACACACACACACACACACACATATATATATATATATGAGTGAAGACTCATTTACATTGCGTAAAACTAAATTACTTTTATATCTTTTTTGAACCGTTGGATAAGTGTAAATAAATGACTAAGATTATTTTTTTATTTTTTATGTGATAATCTTCTCATTTCTTATTGTCAATCTCAAACATCCATATACCTTCATCCAATAATCCAAAAAATGTATAATACTTTGAAGTTTACATGGTGTAAGAGGACTGTATGTATGTATTTATGAAGAGTAAGATCCACTTACACAATACAAAACTTAAAAAAAAATTATATTGATTTTCGATCATGGAATGCATGCAAATTTACGTTGATATTATCCACTCTTTTTTTCTTCTTAAAAATCTCATCATTTTCCAGTTTCAACCTCAAACATCAGTTAACACAAACATCAGTTAACACAATGGTCCAAAATCAATGTAAAACTAAAAAAAATTTACACTTTGCAACTGGATTATATCTCAATTAACTAATAGATATTTTGTAATAGTTTAATAAATTTAATAACTATTTTATAATTTTTGAAAGATCATTGACTAAAACAACCATTTTTTTTTTTCATAATTTAATGACTACTATCATATTTTACCCTACAATTGTTTGAATTACATCTTCATATAAATTGGTAAATATATAATCGATCATATTATTGTAGCCATGATGATTGCATATAAGAATAAAAAAAATTCATGCTTATTTTACTTTTTCATTTAAATTTATTAGAATATAATTAATTATATTCTTAAAAAATTGTACTTTAATTCATGGTGTTTAATGTAACTAAACCTTAAACCCTAAACTATTAATCATAAAACCCTAAACCTTAAAACAATAAACTAGAAACAATAGAACTCTAAACCCTAAATACTAAATCATAAACCCTAAACTCTAAACCATAAACCTTAAACCATAAACATTTTAAGTGGGTATTAATTACATTAAACACCCTGAATCAATGGACTATAACTTTTAAGAATGTAGTTATATGTTATAGTAGATTCCATTGAAAAGTAAAATAAAAATCTAATTGACTCTTATATGCAACCATCAGGCAAAAACCTTTTTTTTTTGTTGAGAATTTCAACCTTTTTAAACACATGAATGCATGTGAGAATAAAACAAAAACCGTCTTTTTCAAAAAAAAACTTTATATTTGAATAAAATTTAATTCGAAAAAAATTATTTTCAACTTGATTTGACGCGAATAATAATTTCATAAATTTGAATAAAAAATTTAAGTAAATTTTGAGTTGTAAAACGATTCTTGAATAACTTGAAATTTTTAGAATTAGTGGATCAATTTTTAAGTTCAAATTGAGATCCTCAACTCTACCCAATATATGCATATCGCATAAAAATATGGAGAAATATACATATGCATGTCATGTATGATTATAGAAAGTCATTGAGGTTGGATCCAATTAGTACCATAAAATTATAAATATTTACAATTAAACTTGAATAAAAACTTGAACAATTCGACTCGACTTGACTCAAATTTTATTAACCCTGACTCAAAAAAATTCAATTAAAATTTGAGTTATAAAATAAAATTTATAAACTCGACTAACCCTAAAATTTTTTTAACTCAATTGAATACTCACCCTTATTTGCAGCATATGATTAACTATCTTCCGGGCCCTATAAATACATACATCAACATTTCCAAATCATATGCAGATGAAAACCCAAAGCAAAAGGCAAGAAATCCAAAGGAAGGAGAGTGGAATTGGGAGAATCTTGTCGCAGGAGAGATGGCACAAACGGTTTCATATATGCTTTTGGTTTGTTTCCAAAAATAAGCGAAATGCAAGCCAAAGCAGAAACTTAGTGCCTTCGCCTTGTGACAAGATACCCTGCAATTCCTTTGTTCATCGTTATCTGCTGTTCTTCACAGGTTTGCAAGGGCTATCTATTCCATTTCTCTGCAATGGTTTTTCTTACAAAAATTGCTATATGGGTTATTATTAGTCTCTTTTTTCCTTCGTGTTGTATGTTTCAAGAATTCAAATAGCGGTTAGCTACCGTAATAATGATCGTTATATAGCGGTAACGACACAGTCCGTAACTATTATTGTGAAAAATAACGATCTACAATGACCGCAGTAGCATTTGTTATGTCCGCAGCCGCGATAAAATACTACGACCGAAAACGCAGCCGCAACCATAATTTCAATTCTTGATATGTTTACGAACTTTTTCACCTCGTTGTTATATAATACGGATTCGAAAATAAGTGTCTAATACAATTATGTGATCGATATAGGTATTTTCAACAATTTTGGAACGATATTTTTATGTATTCCAAGATGAAATTCTTATATCTTATCTGAATATATATAGGGATAAGATCAAGTTACGTGATGTAAAACTCATTTAGTTTTACACTAATTCATAGTCATTGGATGAATATAATGGATGGATGAGAGTAAATACTCTTATTTTTTCTGTCCTTAAGAATCTATTATTTTCAACTTTTCATCTTATCCATTATATACATACAATAACCAAGTTAAAACTAGATCAGGAGGGGTTGTGGCTTCCCCACCCCAATTCTTTTAGCTTCAATTTATATAAAATATATTTTTTGAAGATAATTTATATAAAATATTTTAAAGCTTATAGAATAATTATAAATTATCTCTGCTTTCAAAAAAATATACTTCACCCCCCTGAGCTAGAATAGTTATATATATATAATTACTTGTGCATGGGAGGGCAATTCTCCCACACCCCAATTTTTTTAAACTTTTTTCTTAAATGGAGTATATATATTTTTTAAATTAGGTTATTTATGAATTAATTTCACTTTCAAACATTTATGTTTTGCTCTTAATCTCAAATCCTAATTACATCTTTATATATATGAAAATTATTCAATACACAAGCATAAGATTTTTTGTTTTAAGGGTGTATATTTAATTTAGAGTTTGAAGTTTTTAGTTTGTAAGATTTATGATTTAGAGTTTATGTTTTACCATATATTTAGATTTTAGACTTTAAAAAGTATACATACAAACTTGTGTAACTTTTTTAAGCAACATGTTAATAAAAAATTACTCATTCCAGAGTGGCGACGAGGGCGTCGCCAAGTTTGGTGGGGGGAGAATGTCACGGGCCGTGAACCAAGGTTCGAGTCATTAGCACCACAGGGTCCACACCAGGGTGCCCATGAGGTTCTAAGGCACACTTTGGGCTTGAAGAGACCATCAGACTGGCCCGATCCGTGGGAAGATCCAAGAAGGCTTATCCATCCACACCTATGTGAACACTCTATGTGAACATGGGAGATTCTTTCCGTAGATAGCTAAGGAATATTCTCGACATTATGGCTTGTCGTTGATAGAGTTGTATCTAGGCCGTTGATGTAAATTAGTAGGGACCGTCGGATTAGAGGGGACTCAACTATAAATAGAGGCTTCCCCACCTCAGTTGTAATCATCCATTCTTTCATCTATTCTTGAGTAATAGAGAGCGCATTCACTCTAAATTCTCTGAGTTGTTCTTTTGTTCTTCGTGTTCTTTCAGAGTTCTTTGTAGCCGATCTCATAATTTGCTTCCGCTAAGAACGATCTTGCGTTCTTCGGTGCCTTGGAAGTTTGATCTTCCGTAGTGAGGATTTAGGCTTACTTAGTCGTTTGTCTTAAGGACTCGACTAAGGCCGCACGGTGGGTTGGTTCAGAAGTCTAGCCCCGTGACAATATGCAATAAATTTTCTTACAAAATCTGCTGTTATATGTTTGAGAGTCTATTATCTATGAAATATGAAATTAAATTCTCTTGTTGAGAGTATAATATATCTTATTCTTACAATAAATATGAGTTAATTAAGGATGACATGTAAGTTTGAAAGTGTTAAGACATTTGATTTTGATATAACTTAATGAAAAATGTTTTGGGTTTCAACTAATTTGCAAAAATATTTCAAAAGTACATAAACTCAAAAAATATGTTTGAAATGTCTTCAAATGATTTTTATTATGTTTTAAAACGATTTTAAAGAGCCAAACTGTCAAAAACTGGCCCTGAGTACCGGTACGTATGTCCCCTACCGATACCTAAAGTGCCCGTACCGATACGAATTTTTGAGTACCGATACGTCTCTTTGTTCTCGTATTTTTGGCAAATTCTTGTAGCAAAATTGCGTACTGATACGGCCTCAGCTGTACTGATACCCTAGGGTGCGTATTGATACCCCTATATCGAGTATCGATACCCTTTGTATTAAATGCTCTAACGACTATTTTTCTTAAGATAAGTACCGATATCAGACCTCGAGTACTGATACGCCCTGCTGTAGAAATGCATTTATGGCTATAATTTATGTCCCCAACGGCTAGTAATGATCATGAAGCCATTCGAGGAATTAAAAGACCTCTCCAAACATCCATGGAACAAGTAAAAACAACACAATCAACATTCATGTATAGAGAAAGTGTTTTTATACGTTAATTGTCAATTTCTTTGTAGAACACGCTTGTAAGCTTAATTGTTATATATGCTCAAGTGTTAAGTTTTGGATGAGAACTTAGAATTGTAAACAATCAGCCTCGTGAGGTTTACCTTAGATTGCTATTTGTATTTCTCTTGGAAGAGAGTGTTTTTTCAAAGCTTTGGGGTATAAGCTTTGAGGTCGTAAAGGTTTCCTCTTGAACCTAGAAAAAGGAAAGAAATTCATAGTTCATTTGGGAATATCCTTAGTAGAAATCTAAAGTAGTGGATGTAAATCTTGATGTAAATCTTGATTAGAAGCTTGAAACACTATAAATCTTGGTGTCAAAATTTTAAATTCTATCGCTTCCACCACTATCACTCAATAACTAATTTATCTCCTCTTGGCAATTTGAGAAAATCATACCATCCTCCCAACATAAAGTATTGCATCAGAATGACATCAATATAGCAGGTGGAATAGCATCATCAATCAACATTTGGCATTAAAGTTTTCAGCTCAGAATTTAATCCAGCGAGGACACTTTGTTTTCAAGTTAATATATATATATATATGTTAAAACTATAATTTTATTTGTTTTTTTTTATTTTTGAATGATTGAATATGATTGTACTGACATTATAAAAAAGATGTGGTTGAAATTGTTTTCTTCTTATTATTATTATTATATATATAATTAGATAGTGATTGAACCATGTAGGGACCTTTTGTAATTTTATAAAAGTTGATGGACCATTATACAAATAATCCAATATATATTTAGATCATACCAAAACATGTAAAAACATGATAAAATCTGAGCATTGGAACTCATTCCAGCATTTATACAATGATCGGTACAAATGAATTTTAAGAGTGAAATGATCATTTTATAATAAAATCAACTCGTATAAAACATTTTTACTAAAGTTAATCTTATACGGCTTAATCTACTAAATCTCAATTTGAAAAGTAGTTTTTAAGTTTTTGTGACTTAATCTGTGTAAAATAATTATCTCAATCAATGAGTTGAAAATCGATGGTTAAATAAAAAAATCTATCATTTTTGTCTTGAAAGTTAAAAAAAAAACTATTTTTATGCATGTTTTTTTACCTCATGCAAACTTTAGACAAATTTTATAGTTCTAAAGCTTTCCAAACCATTACCAAATCATTTTTTTTTGTCTTCTCGCCCTAAAATTTTATCCTGGTTAATTCGGACCGACCCACGTCACACACCTGACTTTAGTGGATGAGTCTCCAAGCGAAAATGACCCCAGTTGGAACACTTTGCGTAACATCTTTATTTTTCTAATGTTCAAATCATTAAGGGGCGTTTTACCAAAGCCATAGTCAGAAAATTTAGTTGGAGGTATCAGAATTTAAAATTTTTATAAAGAAATTATTTTAAGTACATGATAACTAGAGGTGGCAAACAGGTCATTCGATTCGGTTTGGGTCTGATTCAATTTTATTTTGGGTCTACGGTGATTTTAATTCGGGTATCGGGTCAGATCAATTGACTTTCGGTTCGATTATTTTCAATTCAGTTGATTTCAGATCAGGTCAATATTGGGTCAATAGGAGATCGATCAGTTTCAGTCGGTTTTCACTCCGAGTTAGGTTTATACACCCTATATATGACTTTATATAGCTTGTATATTTGGCTTTTTGGTGCGTTGTGCGACAGTTCACGTCCCATCTTTCTTTATTTATTTTAATATCTTTTTTTAATTTCGGGTTGCCTTCAGCTCGATTGAAAATGGTTCGGGTCCATTTTCGGTTCAACTAAAATTCGGGTCGATTTCGGTTCGGTTCAATTTATTTTGAGTTTTGGGTCAAATTTGAGTCATCATGTTCGGGTCGATTTTGGGTCTCGGGTCAAGTTTGCTAGGTCTAATGGTAACAAATAATGGGAGCAATCAGCTAATTAGTTTCCCATTCCATTTGGTGCACTTTGGTTGTAGGATGATTGAGTTGGGGGCTCTCACTTTGAATCTTGATATATTGGTTCTTTGTATCCTGAACTGCGTAATGGGGTTCTTCTTCCTGTGCTGGTTGGCTTTTGCGTAGAGTATACTTGTATTGTTGGCGGCTTTTTTCGATTTGTCAAACTGATACTGTTCTGCTAATCGGCTACATATCTTATATCTTGGGCAGATTTCTGCTAATTCCTTTGAGGATAGGAGTTTTGTAGGTGTAGTGGTTTTGCTGTAGCTTCTGGTCCAATCCTTTTGATATTGTCTCAAAGGATTTGATCTTGATATTTCGTTGTGATGTAGTTGAACTTTGTATCTTTTGATTAATGTCGCGATCATTTTTGAAATCGATGTATAAAAATAGTTTGACGATTGATATTTTGAAAAAAAAATAGGGTTTTGACCCTTTTATTTATTTTTAATAAATTTACCTTTTATTTCCTTTAAAAATAGTTGGAGTAGCCACTGATCACTTCGAGATAGATCGGACACTATAAAACAAACCAGAGATTCATTTCTTAAAAGTTGGGTTCAGAAGTCGGTTGCGTGTGTGGAAGAATTAGCACCCCACAAACACTCGTTATCGGTACCTTAATTTTACGTGGCATTTTGGCATTTCGAATGATTATTTGAATTTAATTTATTTCATAATTATTAATTGAATTTAAATTCCAAATGCAGATATCCTTTTATAAGAAAATTCATTTTATTCGAATATGAGATTAAAAGCACCCCTTTAAGTGGCACCCCTATTCATATTTAAAAATGAATTTCCAACACAAAATGTTTTAAATGAATGATTTATTATTGTCTTATTTATTTTAAGTACTACCCTAAAAAGGCTCTAATTAATTAATTATTTAAACTATGAATATTAATTAATTTAAAAGGTTTTCATGAGAAAATGTCAATTGCTTGAACACCGTCCATGTATTAAAGCCCTTACATTAATAATATTCCTAATTAATTAACCATTCTAATTAATTATAGTATTAATCCTAATTAAGGCTCTAATTAAACTACCTAAATTATTATTTAATTATAAATGGATATGTATATTAAATATACATCTTTAAAGCCAATGTTGAGATAACACCCTATTGTAAACAATGGAACATCATCCAAATTTGAACCTCAAAGCTTCTATTTAATATACATTTAATTTCTATAATGATCTTCCTAATTTTATTATTAATTTCTAATTAAAGAGACTAAAATCTTAAGGGCTCTAGCAATTAATTTAAATCTAAGTGTTTTTAAATTGTCTAACACAAATACTATATGCAACATTTAAAATCATGCATCAAACATATAATTTAATTACATTTAATTAAATAAGACAGTTAGATAAATGACTAAATTGAAAAAAAATTGAAACATAAAGCTTACTTTATTACTATAGGGACTAAATTGAACCAATTACAAAATAAAAGCCAGTTACAAAAGGTCCAGTGACCCAATTGAAACATTACAAACCTAAGGGGTTCAATTATGGGGTACGGGGGACTAAATTCAATGGAATACAAAAGGTAGGGAACAAATTAAGAGGAAATAAGGACTAAATTGAGAGAAGGCAAAACTTTGGGTCAAAACCAAATGGAACCCATATGAAAGTGTGGGGATCCTGGGTCAACCCGGATATAAACGTGTGGATCCTAGCTGACCCGGTGCCAAGACGGAACCGTTTCACTCGGGCTATAAAAGGCCAAAACCGAGTTAGCTCGGCCATTTCACCCGCACTCCCTCTCTCTCTCCTCTCTCACCCTTCAAAATCCTCTCGCCCATAACACCCCATTACCCAGAAAACGCACCCAAAACAAATAAAAAACCTAGGTTTTGAAAGGTGTTCTTCATGAGTTCATCCAAAACCGGATGAACTTGAAGAACTTCGGCCTAGTGCCACTGTGAACTCCGCACTTGAATCTTTTTCGACCAACCTTCGATGACCCTTTACTTTTTTTCGACCACCGTCCACCTCCGGCTGACCGTCGCAAGGTAATTTCTGGCCGCAGGCTGGAACCCTAAAATACCCCAAAAATCTCAATTTTTGACCATAGAGCCTTAGGTTTACCCAAATCCGATAGGATCCCCTTCTTCCCAAGCCTAGGCTACCCATAAACTCAGTCCGCTTCAACTCTGCCATGAAAACCAAACTCCAACCGAGACTCATTTTTAAATCTATTTTTATTTTTACAAAATCTAGTTCTTTTTTCTTTTATTTGCAGGAAATCAAAAAAGAAAATGAGAAAAATACCTTCACAGTGGTGACGGAGAGGCACCGGTGTCGATTTAGATGAACTCCGGCGTCGGTTCAAACTTTCAACAACAGCTGCAACCTCGACGACGGTTCAGATCTAGGCGACGCCTCAACTCCCAGCGGTTCGAATCCCTAAGGTGGTTTTCTCTCTCTGCTTTTATTATTATTATATTAATGATTATTATTAATAACTCATTATTAAACTGACAAAAATTTCTCTCTCTTTATTTATAGGGTCTGACTCGCTGACGTCAGCACCAGCAGTGCGGGAGAAAGAAAACCACAATCTGTGGTTATGGGTTTTGGCCAATCTAAGGATGCCACGTGGACCAGTTTTGGCAGGAAAATTTGGGTTTGTATTTTTTGGGCTGTAACATATTAAATCTGAGCAGGAAACACAATGTATATGAGCTTTTGGATTTGTGTTTGAGCTTTTAATATTTATTTATTTATTGTATATTATTTATTTTTGTCCTTATTTATTTAGTATACTCGAATACCCCGGACAAAATTCGGGTATTACAATTAATAATATCGTAAGGGCATTCTTTTCCTCCTTTGCTCTGAGTTCTGACCGACTCCGATTTTCGAGATTGTTTTTGAAGGAGGTTTTTAATGAAGCCCTATTATCTTTAAAAAAAATATTCATTTAAAGTTGCATTAATTTTATTTTTAATATTATTTATATTAAATGTATAGTCATTCTTATTGCACTTGTTCAGAACCCCAAACATATAACACCATAATAGTGACATATTGGTGTCTCCACCTCATTCTTCTTCTCCATTTCAAGGGGTACAGCAACTTGCATGGACAAAGATAGTAGATGAAGAAGACACTTCTTCATTGTAACCTAGATTTCAATGGTCTATACTAGGTTTCCCCATGCCAAATATTTCATCTAACTTTTCAATCTTTATTCCCAATTTCTTAAGAGGGTTGGCACATTCAACCTGCCCATAACCTTTACATTTATGGCATTGAATTCTTTTTTTCTTGTCTTCGTATGACCATAGGGGTGCATCCAGTGGCAGATGCATGCAGCTTTTAGGGAGCAGATGTATCTTTTTATATTCGGAAACAAGCTTAATTTAGTGTGGATTTCTTCGTTATTTTTTTGAGGATTTTTTTAAAAAATTTATTTAATGTGTAAAGGTTAAAAAAAATTTGCATATTCATTTTGAAAAAAAAATTACACTCTCATCCTTAAATTTTTAGATCTGCCACTGAGTATTTTTTATGAAATTGAGGTTGCCGATCGATGAGACGAGATTATCCTTCGCATCGGTTTGGAAGGGGACAACAGGCAAAAGTAAAGGGTCAATTCGAAATATTGTGTACATCTTGTTGTTTAGACATTAAAGTTTCTAATTATGAAGACTGAATAATACATCTTTTAGTCCCTAAACTATATTGTTTTTCCCACTTTGATCCTTTAAGTAATTAAGTTCCTTTTGCACACATCAAGACCTAACGTTTATTATTTAACCCAAATTGCTCTTTACAGTTATCAATGGCGTTAAAAAAATGTATATGGTTGGTATATTGCTGCCCTTAGAATGTGCCATATGATATCTTTAACCAATTAAATATGTATATATATTTTATCGAAAAAAATTGTGTGTATATATATAGGGTTAGGATCCACTTACAAATTATAAAACTCAATTACTTTTACACCATTTTTAGACCGTTGGATAAAGGTAATAAATGACTAAGTTTTTTTCTTATCTTTTTTTCCAAGTGATAATCTTCACATTTTCTATTGTTAATCCCATCAATCCATTTACCTTCATCCAACAGTCCAAAAAACATGTAAACTTTCAAGTTTTGCATAGTGTAAGAGGATCTTATCTCATATATATGTATATATATATGTATATGTATATATATATATATATGTATATATATATCATTCAATACACAAGCGGTAAAAATAAAAACTTTTTATAAGTGTTTTAGTTTTAGGGTTTAAAGGTTAGATGTTTAAGTTTAGTGATTTAGAATTGATGGGCTGTGGTTAGAATTTGAGGTTGAGGTAATAATTTAGAGTTTATAGGTTAAAAATGTAAATCCCTAACCATATTATACTAAACTCTAAACCCCAAGCTCTAAACCCTAAATTCTAACCACAACTGTTAGAACCAAAATATATTCATGCGAATAATAAAACCAAGATCTATATGTATGTCAAATCATTAAGAACAAAAACTAGATTTGCGGAAGCGTACCTGAATTCATCGATAGAGATTTTTCAGAGAGGGTTTGATCTTCAAAGATGATAGATTACCTCTTGCCACACAACTCTCAAACGGGGAAAAGAGATATGCAAGTTAACCTATACCTTGGGGACCACTACCCCTTTATATAAACTAAATTAAAACAGTTTATTAATATTTACAACTCTGCCCCTCATTGAGTTATAAATCTAACTTATGGTATCTACACTTTTAATTCCATGTCAATTTAGTACCTATAGCATGTGTAACATAATTGTCACTTAATTATGTGTTAAACTTTATAATAGCTATATACATTATATATATGTGCCCACTATTATTGAATTTTAATCCAACAATCTCCCACTTGGGCAAAATATGTTTCCTGACAAATGTACAACCTTATGAGCTCAAAAATTTGCTATCATGTAATAGGTATTCTTTAACAATCTCGTCCATCAATTATATCCATATAGGATCAAAGCGGTCTTCGCCATATCAATTATGACTGGACCCATCAATGGTCACGTATACAAACATAATCAAATGACATAGATCAATCATGGATGAATAGCATGGAAATTACATGTAAATGTGAACCGAACATGCCTATTTCTAACTGGTCCTCTTTAAACATAAGTGAGGTCCTTATCCAAATAAGAAAATAGTGAATACGTCATTTTTTATCAGAAAATAACCAAATACATATATGTTTGAAAATAAACATAAACATAAAGTGAACAAATAACAAACTCTCACTCAAACAATAATATCCTTAAATGATGTAACACCTATATGAGCAGTGTGCTCATGAAAGACCTTGGGTGGTAAACTTTTTTTGAGCGGATCCGCTATCATAGAGTTTGTCCCAATGTGTTCTATGGATATTTGTCCACTTTGCACTCTTTCTTTCACAACTAGGAACTTTATGTCAATGTGTTTTGACTTAGACGAGCTCCTATTGTTGTTGGAATACAACACTGCTAATTTAGTGTCACAAAATAATTTAAGTGGTCTTTCTATATTCTCCAAAATACGCAGCCCAGTGACAAAATTTCGCAGCCATATTCTATAATTTAATGCCTCGTAGCATGCTACAAATTCTGCTGCCATAGTGGAAGAAGCTACAAGTGTCTGTTTGGCACTTTTTCAGGATATAGCTCCACCAGCTAACAGATAAATATAGCCTGATGTAGATTTTTGCTATCTTGGCACCCAGTAAAATCAGAATCCGTATACCCTATGACCTCTAAATGATCTCATTTAATGTATGTGAGCATATGATCTTTTGTTCTCTGAAGGTACCTCATAACCCTCTTGGCTGCTTTCCAATGGTCTATACCAAGGTTCCTTGAATATCTGCCTAACATCCCAACAATGTACGCAATATCCAGAGGCGTACATACCTGAGCATACATTAGACTCCCAATAGCTGGTGTATAAGGAATCTTATGCATTTTTTTGAATTTCAAGATTACTTTTAGGGCATTGGGCTAGACAAAACTTGTCTCCTTTAGTAACAGGAGTATCTATTATTTTACTATTTTGCATGCCAAACCTTTTAAGTACTTTATCGATATAGTTCTTTTCTGACAATCCAAGCATACCCCGAGATCGATCTCGATGTATCTGAATTCCTAAAACAAAAGAAGCGTCCCCAAGATCTTTCATTTCAAAATGCTTAGATAGAAATCTCTTGGTTTCGTGCAATAAGCCTATATCATTCATGGCAAGCAAAATGTTATTGACATATAAAACCAAAAATATGTACTTACTCCCACTAAACTTGTGATACACACAATCATCAACAATACTCATCTCAAAATCGAATGAGAAAATTACTTGATGAAATTTGTGATACCATTGACGAGAAGCTTGCTTGAGTCCATAGATGGATTTTGTTAATTTGCAAACTATATTCTTTGGGTCTCTCGACTCAAAGTTTTCTGATTGCACCATATAAATTGTTTCTTCAATGTCTCTATTGAGAAACGCAGTCTTAACATCCATCTGATGTAACTCAAGATCAAAAAGAGCTACAAGTGCCATGATTGTCCTAAATGAGTCTTTCGATGAAACCGAAAAGAAAGTCTTTAAAAGTCAATGCCTTCATTTTTAGTATATCCTTTAGCTGCAAGACGTGTCTTATAACTCTCCACATTACCATTTGCATCCATCTTGGTTTTAAAAATCCATTTACAACCAACTGGTTTTGCACCTTCAGGTAATGGGACAAGTTCCCAAACTTTATTGTCTTGCATAGATTTATACTCTTCTTGTATGGCATCAATCCACTTTTGAGAGTTAATAATTTGTATGGCTTGATGAAGTTAACTGGATCATCTTCCATCATTCCATTGTCATCCTCATTTTCTTGGAGAAACATAATATAATCATCCAAAATAACATTTCTCCTTTCTCTCGTAGATCTCCTTAATGACACTTGCTCTTGAGGTTGTTGAGTTTGTTCTTCTAGAACAATTACCTCATCCTAAATAGGAGGAAACTGTTTGACATTGTCTTGTTAAGGTTCGGGATTCACTTCTTGATTGATGATAGGTATAGGAACATGCACATCATCAAAAGCGATAGTAGGAACTGAGTTAAAACTTAATTCCTCCTCAAAGACAATGTATCTTACCTTATTTCTCCCTCCAAACTCAACATCCTCAAAAATATTGCATTAATCATGGGATCATAAAATTTATAGCCCCTAGATCGCTCAGAATAACCAATAAAGTAGCTGCTTACTGTTTTCGAGTCCAATTTCTTTTCATGTGGCCTATAAGGCCTTACCTCAGCTGGACATCCCCAAATGTGAAAATGCTTTAAAGTGGGCTTTTTACTCACCCAAAGTTCATAAGGTGTCTTTTCAGCTGCTTCAGTGGGTACTTTATTCAGAATGTACGCAACTGTCTTTAATGCTTCTCCCCAAAGGGATTCAGGTAAGGTAGAATGAGCAATCACACTTCTTACCATATCCTTAAGAGTCTTATTACGTCTCTCAGCAACACCATTCATATTATTTGATCATGGCATGGTGTACTGTGGGACAATACCACATTCCTCTAGGAATTTTGCAAATGGCCCTGAACGTTGTTCACCTTATCCATCATATCTACCGTAGTACTCACCACCACGATCAAATCGAACTTTCTTAATTCTTTTGTTGAGTTGATTTTCAACTTCAGCTTTATACGATTTGAACACATCCAAAGACTGAGATTTTTTATGAATAAAATATAGGTACCCATAGCATGAGTAATCGTCTATGAATGTTATGAAATATTGTTGACCATTCTAAGATGCTATAAGGAATGGCCCACAAATATCAGTATGAATTAATTCTAAGATGTTTGTAGAATGATTGGAACCTAATCTCTTAGTTTCAGTCTATTTTCCCTTGATGCAATCAACACAAACATTAAAGTCTGTGAAGTCAAGGGACTCTAAAATACCATTAGACACAAGACGCTCAATCCTACATTTTGATATATGACCTAAGCGTTTGTGCCATAATGATGTTGAATTTTCTCTATTTAATTTTCGCTTAGTACCATGTGATTTCACATACAAGGTTTCATTATAGAATGTAATTGTATCTAGCAAATAAAAGTTGTCGTAAGTACTTAAATAACCAGTTCCAGCAATACTTGAATTTAAAGACAAAGTAAACTGGTTGTTTCCAAATGAACAATAATAACCAAATTTGTCCAACAAAGAAACAGAAACTAAATTCCGCCTAAAAGATAGAACAACAAAAGTGTCTTTTAAATCCAAATAAAAAATAGTTCCTAATAACAACCTAAAATACCCAATTGCTTCCACTTCCACCGATTTCCCATCGCCCATAAAGATATTTCTTTCACCATCACTTGGCTTTCGGTAGCTCAAGCAACCCTGTATAGAAACATTTATGTGAGTAGTAGCACCAGAATCTAACCACCAAGTGTTTCTAGGTACTGAAGCTAAATTAGCCTCATAACAGACCAAAGTAAGATTCATACCTTTCTTTGCACGCCATGCGTGATACTTGGTACAATCTTTCTTCATGTGTCCAGGCTTGTCAGAAAAGAAACAATTATTTGGAACTTTCTCTTGTTTCTTTTGAGCTGGACCCTTAGCAGCTTCATTCTGATATATCATTTTCTTGCCCTTGTCTTTAGAGGCACTGAACAAATGAGCACTTTCAATTTTCTCACGATTCAGCCTTTCTTCCTCTTGAACACAATGAGAAATGAGCTCATTTAGAGTTCACTTCTCCCTTTGACAGTTATAACTAATTTTAAATTGGTTAAACTGTGCAGGAAGTGATACCAAAACCATAAGGACGAGTAAATAATCAAAAAACTCAATTTTAAGTGTCTTAAGTTTTGAAGCAATATGAGATATTTCCATAATGTATTCCCTTATATTTCCTTGACCCTTGTACTTCATAGACATCAAAGAATTCAGAAGTGATGTCATCTCAACCTTATTGTTTTTAACAGAATGTTGCTCAATATTGTCAAGGAAATCCTTAGCCTGAATAATCTTTTCAAATTCTGCGCCCCTAAAGGTTTCTGGAATGTTGTGTTTCATGATCATCAGACTCATGCGATTAGAACGTTCCTACCTCTCAAAATCCCTTTTTGTATTAGGGGTGCGTGCTAGAGTGAGAGGTGCATGTTGTTCTTCCCTTAATGCAAGGTCTATGTCCATACAGCCAAGCACTATCAGTAAGTGCCTTTTCCATTTCTTAAAATTCATCCCATTAAGCATGGGTATAGAACTGACATTAGCAGATATTGTGCCAGCAGAATAACTAGCTGAATATAGAACAAAATAATAATAAATAAATCAATAAACATGCTCACACTAATAATTCATAAGTAAACAAATAAATCAGAAATAATGGCTAATTCCCCTCAAGATACCAAACACAACATTAATATCAAGTCTTTAGACAGTAATATTAACTGTAAGCGGTACTCTTGTTGTAGCAATCAAACATTGACAATAAATTATGTCGAACAATAGGTTAATCTGTGGACTAACATATTGCACACATAAATTACCTTATAATTATCACACATTTATTACTATAGGTGTTATTTGAAATTCGGCCAAATATTAATTTTCCTTTGAGCCAATTAATAAATGCATGAATTACAAAAACACAAACATCTTGATATTTTAAATAAGTTAATCTACGCAGAAGTGGTTACTTTGGTGACATTGTGTTTTAGTTAACCCACTAAAATATTAGACATAGCCAAACATGAATTTATATGTTTCTAAAGGTTTATCTTTATACCTAATGACCAAAACTAAAATTTTAATCCAACCGAATTTAATATATATTTTATTTAAAATATATATATATATATATATATATATATATATCATAACAGTAAACTAAATATGCCATCACTTAAGAAGCAAAAGCAATAGAAAGATTAAGGGAAAATTCATATTCTGAAAATAGTTTACTGTTAACAAATTTCCAAACCAAAACATAATATACGGCATATATGTTTCTGAATTAAATTTGGTTTGCTTTAGTTAAAGTAGGTATAATTAGTTAGTTAAAGCAGTATATATGTTGATATATATGCTCAATTCTGTGCAACATTTGACTAATTTTACCCTAACAGTGCTCTCGAACTAAAGTTATATTTTTATACACAAGTTGTATAAAAAATTACATAACCATTCATATTTAAGTTATAAAATTTAAAACCTAAATCCCTAGCTGTAACACCCTAAAACTTAAACCTTAAACCTTAAACCTAAAACTTAAACTCTAAATTCTAACCATAAACCTTAAATTTTAGACCCTAAACCCCTAAACCACAACTTAAATCTCTAAATCCTAAAATTAAAAGGCTTGTGTAAAAAATATTATTTTCCATCCAACGAACATGAATTATTTTTATATTTATCGTTATCCAACTAATTAGTTAACTAATTCAGAGCGAGTATTATAAAAATTATTATAAGACGACATTTTCAATTTAGTTTATTCTGTTCATAACCTATTAGACCAAATGTTAATAGTAATATAACATCTCTTTTTAAAGGGAATAAATCCATTACAAATCAAACGAAAATAATTAGTATCTCTTTTAAACAAATACAAAAGATTTGGTCTATCATTCGCATCTCCGTATGGATAGTAATCTTAATTTATGCACTTTTCATATCACCCTTTTATTTTCAATCACGAACTATATTATCTGAAAAATATTTGAATTTTTATTTAAATATATATATTTAGTAAATCAAACATTTAAATTTAAATAAAAAAACTTTTATATGATATAAAAATATGTTTTTTAATTATTTAATTAGAGTTTAAACCGACAATCAAACTCTTATCTAAACTTGGTTCGGACAAGCTGGATATATTGACTCTGGACAAGCTGGATATATTGATAAATGGATATTTTATTAATTTATTAATAAATTAATACTTATTAATTTTGAGAATATTTCATACTTTATGCATGTGTTTTTTTTATTTATCAAAATTCAATTTATATGTAAGTGCAATGAATCAAAGCTAATCTTGTACGTGCATGTATCAAAATTAATTGGTTCGTATAATAAAAAAAAGTTAATTAATTGATTTATGTAAAAGAGTTAATGGTTTCAAAATCCAATACGTATATATTAATAGGATAGGTTAAAAAAATTTATTATAAATAAATACATGTACGTATCAAAATACATATATTTGATTCACGTACAAAGAAGAAACAGCTAACTATAGATGCATATTTTAGTAAAGAATAAAATTGAAATAAAAAATAAGAGTTGTCTAGAAAGTACTTTAGTTTTATGTATTGTATATAAAATTTTCGGTATATTTAATGAATTATTATTTTATATTTTCATTGAGCTCTTAAGGATTTTTCAAAAAAAATTATTATCTTATGCATTTAGCGAAGTTATTATTTTGTCCTATTGGTCCATGTCGAGACCAAAAAATTTTATTTAACTAAAGGTATTGATTTATGAATATTCATTTATCGATGTTTTACTGTGAATCGAGAGGCTCGGGGGACAAAAAGATAATAAAAAGATTGAAAATAGTAAGAGTTAATTGCACCATACATCCTCAAACTATGACCCTCTTTTTAAATTGATCTCTAATTTTTTAAATATTTTAATTTCATCCTCAAACTATGACTCTCATTCTAAATTAGGCCATAAACTTTTGAACGTCCTAATTTCATCCCTAAACTATGACCCTCATTTTAAATTGGTCCTCAAACTTTTGAATATTTCAATTTCATTCCCAAATTATTAGTATATGCAACATTAATTATCGTCTATGCCACATCATATTATTACATAATATAAATCAATATTTAGACGACAGTTAAATTTTTCTTAACAGGTTTACTAACAACGGATGTGATTAGAATATACCGATAGTTTAGAAATAAAACTAGAATGTTTAAAAGTTTAAGAACAAATTTAGACTGATGGTTATAGTTGGGGGATGAAATTAGAAGGTTTAAATGTTTGAAAACCGGTTTAAAAATGAGAGCCATAGTTTGAGAATGAAATTGAAATATTTAAAAGTTTGAGGGTAACTTGGATACCATAATTAACTCAAATAGTAGTGAATCATTTGGCTATAAATATGTAATTGCGTTGGACCAATGTTAAGGGCATCTCAAATGAAGTGAGGGAGGGTTAAGGTGGGATCCTGTCGCAGGGGAGATGGCTCGTCAATGTATTGCCTAAGCGTCGAGCCATCGACTGCATGCATGCATCAGCCATCTTGCCGTGGCAGGACCCCCTCCCAATCTCTAAAGCTTAGCTGCCATATCCCACTTCAGTTAGTCATGCTCTTGGGGTTACAAAGATTGTATTTCTCAACTGTCTTCTTTTCTTTTCTTTGTTTTATTTCGGGTTAATTTGTCGTTGATTTTGAGTAGGGGTATTTATCGAGCGAGTCAATCGCGAGTTGAGTAGTGCTCGACTCGTGCTCATTAAAAAAATCTTGTTACTCAATTCGACTCGTACTTGTTAAAAAATCACGTTGCTCGACTCGACTCGTTGCTTGTTAAACTCGCCAAAATTTTTATCTTGTTTTTTTAAAATATAGGTAAAATCTAGTGATATTATGAGAGCTTAATATAAACACACAAATTCAAGAAAAAATATGAGGACAGAGGAGATAAGTAAATGAACTTGTCATGATAGATTTAGAGATGAAGTCGATATTCGAGTGTAAGACTCTTTTTAGTTTCTCAACAATCTTCAATGAACAACAAAAAAGAGAAGGCCTTAGAGATTTCAGGGTTTTAACTTTCTATCATATTTTTTATATGGGAACTAAAAACTTTTAAAATATATACAATAATGAGTATTTCATTCAAAAGTGTTTTTAGCTACAAATTTCAAGTTTTAAAAAGCAATTTTCAAACCAAACTAAAAAATAATTTTAGTCAGAAAAACTACATGTTTTGCATTACTTTCCCTTCAAAAACACTTTTGGCCCCAAAAAACATGATCATAGCACTTTCTTTTATACGTATCACTCTATACTTAAAATAGGTGAATAAAACAACTGAGTTGGGAGAATCACTCCATAATAGGCATCTGTAATATCTATTTTAGATTAGTCAGTCAATCAGACAATAAGTCAAATACCAATTGTTATAAAAAAAAATGGGATTGATTTATTATACACACTAGGAATACTTTAATGGGGTAAAAGTGAAACTAAAACTTCTCTTCAATATGTAAATAGTTACACAATAATACTACCACAAAAAAGGGTAAAAGGAGAGATTTCAGTGGGGGGCACCATCATCTATACTTTTTATCATTTTTTTCAAACCCTAAAAGGGAACATTGAGTACTAATGGATTGCATCATTTCCATCAAGTATAATAACCTACCTCAATCAGCATTAGTGCCTCCCATAGCAAGTCTCGATCCGTGTAGTTTCATGTTATTTGCATTGCCGCGGTCTAAAATTGTCGTTGGATAGAAGAGAGCTGATCAAAATTTCCAACCTTTTCGCTCCGGGGCCAGGCCTGATGACTGTTGTATTACCGATATCTGAGCAAGGATCAGTCCCATTCTTCCCACTTCCTACACACCAACCCCCAGGAGCAAACATGTCTGGACCCCGAGACAAGAGCTCAGTGTCGATTTTATCAAGTACAGGATCATCCCTAGGGAACTTTCTAGCAAAAGGGGCGTTGCTATCGATCATAGGTTGCATGTCAGCAAGCCTGAGGTGATGAGGATGCTGCTTGGGAGGGTTATCCCACGATATAAAATGGAGATCACTGTTTACCGTAGTGTTAAGGAATTCTTGAGCATTGCAAATGACTGTGTGGAAGTAACCTTCTGGAGAAGATAAAAAGTTTGCATAGTACATAAGGACGGTTCGAGGTAGGTTGTCCCATCCCCAAATGCAATAGTCGATAAAAGGGCGAGAAAGTGCCATCCAAGCAGAACCTATGACAAAAATGATATACTTAATCAAGATGATTGTGGACATTTACCGGCTGTCTAACAGATTCTGCCAACAAGTTAGCTTGAAAAAACATTTTTCCAGATAATGAATACATTTCCTGATTAATGTAGCGTGCATATGATCATACAATAGCCAATTCAAGATATAATCTACTACTTCATGAAAAATTTCAGACATTTATACTGCATACTACTTTTGTTTCTTACCGTTGAAGGATACTAAATTAGAATATATTTTCACTAATGCAAAAATTTCTATACAACCATGATTGATCAAAGTTATTGAAAACATCATGATGAACGTTATGCAAAAGCATCGGAAGTCAACAATTATAAACATCATAAAAGTTCAATGAAATTACAACTTACAAGTCAAACATAACATACATGCATCATTTGGTCGTTTAGTTATCTGAAGCTAATTGGAACAACAAATCCATACTGTTTTACCTTTAAATTGTTGTTTAGAAACTTCCAAAGAACAGAATGACTTGAGCCTTTAACTTCTATATTCATTATTATAAAATATTCTACATGAAAAGTAAATAAAATGATATAGCGTCTAGCTTTATAGCAACGCGGAATCAGAAAAATGCATTTGGAAAGGCTATTTTAGTCAAAGCTAAATGATCACATTAGTGCTAGCAACATGAATAGAACAACAATAATGCTGTGTTGGTTATGGGAAGACTATTTTAGGCTAAGAAGCAGTTTTGGTTTCTAGTTTCTCATCAAAGAGATGACGACCTTCAAGGATTTGCTAGCAGTCATTGTCAACTATTAGCCAACCCAATATGAAATTTAAATTAAAAATAAAAAATAAACCACACTCAAATAAAACCTCTAGGTAAAGTCAAAGAGAAACGAGCTGGGTTCAAAGGAAACTTGAATGAACTCACCGCTTAACTTTTCATTCTAGAAATGAGTGAACACAGGAGAAAATGTACAAGATGCGCACGTGGCACATGTTTATACTTAAAAAATTCGAATTTCTATGTTTTAAGGGAGAGCGAGAAAGTTAGCAGGTAACCATGGGTTTCACCTTCTAATTGACAGGAGCAACGTCAAGAGCATCCAGATAAAACATGTTTCATGGCTATTTGGGAACAGAGAAAAAAATACAAGTACAAGTAATTTAGTATCCAGCCAGAAACTTCTGCTTATTGCACCAGTTTTCTTGAACATTTCTCACCAACAATCCCCTGTACTAACCAGCAAAGCTTTTTTTTTCATATGATCTATTCCATATGCTGCAACTAGCTACTTAAACAAAGGAAGCAGTGTAGGCTTGTCATTCTATTCTACATATATGACACATCCATTGGATCAGGAATTCCGAAATATCTTGTCATAATATGTGAAGCATTAAAAGCAAAATAATCACATCAATAAGCTGCTTATACACAATCAGAAAGCTGAGAGAACATAATATAGGAACTATGAAGTTTTTTATTCTCCACAGTCCAACCAATCGAACTCAATTCAAATCAAAGCTCAGTCAAATCCACAGTTCTTGGGGAACCCGAATTTATGAAGTCTTTAACTTTGGCATCTAACTTGATCACAAAAGAATCAAGTGAAAACTATGTTCTAGTTTCAACCTCAATAACACTATTCTCACAATAAAATCAAATTTACTCGGCAAAATATTATCCAAGTCGATTATTTAAATCTTGCAGAAATCATTATATCTAACAACTATCCTCACAAGAATGAAGCACAGTTTGACCAATGCATAGAAAAAGGGTACACAGGGTGTCTATCTAAACACACTTTATCTAAAAATGGCAAATAAACAACATCAGCGAAACTCCTACAACTATATATATTAGCTAAACACAGCACAATACAATTTGAAGCTTTAGGAATCTTTACCCGTAAAGAGCTTGAATGCCGTGGGCACACTTCTCTTCTGTTTAACCCAAAAAACGTCGGCTTTTCTCATGCTATACAATCCTGGATCTATAATGATTGGTTTAGCCCTCTGATACCTGACATTACAACAACAAAAAACCCACCAACAATCAATCAGTAACTTGAAATAAAAGATATGCAAAAAGGGGAAAGTTAGAGGGAGAAGTAAAATTTCAAAGCTTTGTAAAAGAAACAAGCTCACTCTTTCCACCCAATATTGCTTGTATGATCAATGAAATTCAGATCCCTTGGCAAGTATGAAAACGTGTGCAACAAATCTGAAAGATACCCAAAATCTCAAAACCAATATCAAACAGCAAAGCTAAAAAACACACACGCACACAAAGAGGTGAATAAGACAAATTGTACTAAAAATTGGATTTTTTTCATTTCCAAGGAAATGGGGGGAAATAATTATTTGAAAGATTCAACTCACCATCTTGGGTAACAAGGGGATAATCAGTAGCACTAAGATTAATAAACCAATCCCAATCTCCACCTTCTTTCAACAAAATCGCAGCAGCATGAAGCGTATTAGCAACCATAGTAGGGCCTCTGTAAGTAACCAAATTAGCTTTCACGATCATCCTAACATTCCCAACTTTGTTAAACACTTGATGATCTTTCACAAACTTCTCCAGATCGAGCCTCTCTTCAGAGCCTGCTTCCCGGTCAAGATGAACAACGTATTGATTCAACGGGTGGTAAAGGGCTAAAAGAGTCCTTTTCAGCATCCGACCGTCGCCAGCGGAACCGGAAATGAGGTAGGCGAAGCGGGGAGGCGGAGGGAGGGTGGAGACAAGGATGGGTTTCAGTTGGTTCTCCACGAAAGGGGATGAACCACCGGTTACGGCGGAGGAACGGTAGAAGAAAGGAAAATGGGAGCCGTCGAAAGAGGTTAAGGTTGTTAAGAAAAGTAAAAATAAGGAAACGACGGAGCCAATCGCTAATGGGAAGATCCATTTACGCTCCATTGCTGGATTGTTGTTGTGACGAAACTGAATGTAATAGCTTCTTAATCTCTTCATTTTCTTTCTGGTTGGTTGGATTGAAGGAAAAAATTAAAGAGAAAATTGAGAGGTGATTTGAGATTGTTAGATTTGCTGCTTTCTGGACTCTGGAGTGAAATTTAAGAGAAGTTTTCTTCTTCTTTGGTACATGTTAGATACGGGGAGAAAAGCATTTCGCCGTGAAGATAGGGGGATTTAGGACAGATTAATTTTGGTTTCATTTTCTTAATTAAAGGGTTGCTTTAATTTTAAATAAAATCACAAAAAACTTGTTAAATTTTCATGTCAAAGTTAAGTATAATTAGATGATTTTTTTTATCAATTATGATATTCGATATATTAATTGACTAGTATTATAAAATTTTATTATGAATTGACGCTTTTCAACCTAGTTTATTCTATTACAATGTTAAAACTTGAACTTAAAAAATTTTGTGCTTCATTCAATTAGATCAATTAATAGTTAGCAGTATAATAAAATTATTAATTACATATGTAAAATAATATACATTCGAATCACTATAAACAAAATTAATTAATACAAAGTGTCAATCAAATAAATTTTGAATATCATAGGAGTAAGCCATAATAAATTTGAAGATAGTACATGTATGATTTATTTTGGATTACCTAAAGGCTTATGGTATTAAAACTTGCATCTTGAATATATTTAAAATTAACTTTTATTCTCCTAATTTAATTTGTCTTAATTTATAACGTTATGATTCAAATATCTGACTTTGCTTAAGGGATCTAAAGTCTCATCTCACTATATCAACTTGTTCAAACGTAAATATTGAATTCATTTAAAATTATTGTGTTAGTCTATTGGAATAAATCAAATTTTAAAAATGAACTTTTTTATATGGAATAATAATATTTTTGATTTTTTATTTGAAAATTTATTTTATTCTTTAGTTTTTATAGTTTACTTATTATGAAAATCATTATTAATTCTGCAAAATAGTAAGAATATAAGTTTAATTTAGATAGATAATTTAAGAGGTAAAGTTCATATGGTAAATAAATTTATTTGTTTTTCTTTATCCCAGACTTCAATCTTTCACTAGAAATTATATACAATAATGCATCCTAATATTTAGCTTGATAATTGAAACATATTTTTCTTGCTCAAAGAATTAGTTATAATCCCCTCTTTGCTATGTATATATAATACTTTTACTTGATTAAGCTAAACTTAAACAAATACAAATTTCCATTAATTTTTCTAAAAAAAGGAACAGAGCTAATAGGGAAATGAAAAGTTTTTTTTGTCTAATAGTAATTTTAGTCTCCAAGTTTAAATACTTGTTAAATTAAATTTTGTCACTCTCAAATTTTAGATTAAATATTTATTAGGTCCCTATTAATTTTAGTAGGGATGGTCATGGGTCGGGATAGGATGAGTCTGGTTTTCGACCGACCCACACCCGACTCGAAAATTCAAAATCTCCAGCCGAACTTGGCACGACCCAACATTTGATGATACTCCACTAGACCTGAATTTTAGAGTAAAAACTCGAACTACACCCGACATAAATTAAAAGATTATTGCTTTTCATTTTTATTTGGTAAAATAGATAGTTAATTGAAAAAAATATAGAGAGAGGCATTATAATTATTTCATTTTTTTGAACAATTTTTACTTAGGGGAGGGGAATTTTTGCTCTTAATGGGTCTTGAACTCACAACCTAGAGAAGGGGACGGTTTCAACTGAGAGCTTTAACCATCTGCTCTAGAGATTGTTGTAAAAGGAAGATAATTGGAATATATATATATATATATATATATATATATTAGGATCCACTTACACTATATAAAACTCAACTAGTTTTACACTAATTCATGGCCATTAGATGGGGGGAATGGATTGATGAGATTAACTCCTTACCCTTTTTTTTCCAAGTGATAATCTTCACATATCATACTTTTAATATCATCCATCCATTTCACTCATCCAATGGTCATGAATTTTTCCTTATCTTTTTTTTTCCAAGTGATTATCTTCACATTTTTTACTGTTAATCTCAATCCATTTACCTTATCCAGTGGTCCAAAAAATTGTAAAACTTTCAAGTTTTACATAGTGTAAGATGATCATATCCCATATATACATATATATATATATAAAGAGGGGGCATTATAACAATTATCCCTATTAGAATAAAATTATACTATTATTTTAGATCAGATCAAATATTTTTACCCTAAATTTGAATCCAGCCCAACCCGACTTCATCCTCAAAAATTATCCTAACTCGAACCCAGATTTTTAAAAATAAACCCTGACCCCATAAAATCAAGGCATAAAGTCAAAAAAATACGCCCAACATTTGACTGAATAGTCACTTAGACCCATATTCTTTTTTGGGAGCAATTCAACCCTTAACGTTTCATTTTGGGTTAAAATGGCCCCTATGCGGATGAAAATTGTTAGAAAACTGACAGTAAATAGTTTGAAATGCCTTGAAAGAATGATAAGTCAATAGAAAAAATTATTTTATATTTTATATAATTTTATAAAATTAGTTTTTGACAGATGTAACGTTTTTTCAAGTCAACACATTTGTGTATATGATATTGTCATGTAAGCATGCACTGCCATATAGGTTTGACACTTTATTTCAAGTCATTTATCGTCAGTTGACTGACATTTTTCATCCGCAAAGGGGTCATTTTGACCCAAAATAAAACATTGAGGTTGAATTGCTCAAAAAAAAGAATAGGGGTCTAAGTGACTATTTAATCAAACGTTGGGGCATTTTTGGACTTTATGCCTATAACCAAGTCAAAACCTATTCGATCCAATGACTATACCTAGGGGTGGGAATCGGGTGGGGCGGGGACGGTTTTGCATTCCCCACTTTGTCTCTAATATTTGCGATTACAGTTTCAGAGAATTCCCATTAAATGCTTCGGGGAATTTTTCATCCTCATACCCTCCCTGCGTGGATTCCCGCGGTTTTTGGGGAATCCACATTCCAAAAAGATTAAACAAAATTATTATTTTACTGACCAAAATAAATGGCGAATTCAGTTCAAAATATAAAGTTTGAATACTTCGATTGGAAGCAGTTACGAGATGATGAAGATTGAAAGGGCGTTGTGTTGGGGGAAGATTTAGACAAGGGTTTTAGCTTATATCTAAAAACTAAGATAGAAACATGTTGAGAAACTTGAGGTTGGCTAGGTTTGAGAGAAAGTTGAAGTGATAATAATATAGTTAGGGTTTTTTATTAAGATATATATTAGGGATATATAGATAATTAAGTATATATTTTTTAAAAATCTAGTACAACACCCGGATCCTTGCGGATATTTTTTAGGATCCCTACGGTTATTTATATGGTTACGGTTCGGTTATTCCCACAGTTCGAATATAGCAATTCCCGTCCACATCCCCATTTGCCTTCGGTGATAAAACTTCCCCCGTCCTCGTCCCCATGGATGAAGATTTCGGTTATTCTCATCCCTATCTATTCAGATCCTCACGATTTTCGGATATTCTCCACCCAATTCCCACCCTAACTATACCTAATCATGATTCTATCTCTTATCTATTGCCAATAATAATAACTAATCTCATCATCGTGAATGTCTCTGCTAAAATAAAACGATTGGCCTAATTCAATTGTTTATTGCGTTTTTGGTATCTAAACATGTACAAACACAATAAAATGTGAGTTTTTCCCTTTTAACATGGTGGATCATACAGTGACTTCTTTCTTTTTTAACTTGGTAGACCATAACTTCCAACGCTATATCAACTGTCAATACGCAAGGAAATGTTGCAAATGGAATTTTAGCATAGTATTTTTTTTTTGAATAGTTTTAGCTTAATATTTAATTCAATTTAGTTATAAAAACTTAACATAATATTTTCTAAGATAATTCTACAGTAAATGCCATGTACCTCAATGTACCACTATTCATATGTACCGCAATGTATCATTAACTGTTTTAATTAGTTTTAAAATTCTAAGGACCGAAAGTGTTATTATCCTCTTTTAGAATAAAATCTTAAAAATAATTTTTATATTATTTTTTAGATTTTATTTTATTTTTTGATTCAAAAAATAATTAAAATTTTATTACTATAATAATTCCTAGATTTACTTTAATTTAAGGATATAGTTCACAAATGGTCACTAAACTTTGATCAATTATTCAATTTGGTAACCAAATTTCCAACTGCTTCAATGTTGCCATTATTAGTTTTGTTTCAATTTGGCCACTGACCCGTTAACAATTGTTAAAAGGGTGATGTAGCTATTAAAATAATTTATATAATAACATATTTAGTCCTCCACATTTACACAGTCAAACAATTTAGTCTTGATTCGAAAGAAATAATAAATTTAACCCTCATTATTTCAATTTAACCCTATTTTTAGTTAGAGATAATTTAATATTTTATTTTGATCTCTCAATTATAACTAATGTTATCTTGTCCCTCCCAATCCCAACCATACCCAATCCATCCTTTAAAAATTCATAAAGATTAATTAAATTATTACTATAAAAATGGAAAATGAAGTATATTTTTTAAAATTGACACTTGAATTTTTTAATTTTTTTATTAGGCCAACAAAAGCACATATATTTGTTATTATGCGTATTCAATTATCCATAATAAAAAAGGGAAATTTAAGTATATTTTTTAAAATTGATACAATTTTTTTATGAAAATAATTTAATTAATTTTTATAGCATCCATTAACACCCAATAATCCAACTCTAAATTTTAATTTAGTAATAAATTGATTCATTTCAATTTTTAAAGGATGGATTGGGTATGGTTGGGATTGGGAGGGACAATATAACATTAGTTATAATTGAGGGATCAAAAATAAAATATGAAATTATCTCTAATTAAAAATAGGATGAAATTGAAATAATGATAGTTAAATTTATTATTTCTTTCGAATTAGGACTAAAATGTTTGAATGTGTAAACGTGGAGGACTAAATGTATTATTATACAAAATATTTTAATAGCCAAATCACCCTTTTAACAGTTGTTAATGGGTCAGTGGCCAAATTGAAACAAAACTAAAATTTTAATGGTAATATTGAAGCAATTGGAAGTTTGTTACCAAATTGAATAATTGATCAAAGTTTAGTGACCATTTTGAAATTTACCCTTAAATTAAAGTGAATGTAGGAATTATTATATTAATAAAAGTTTAATTATTTTTTGAATTAAAAATAAAAGAAAATCTAAAAAAATAATTTAAAGATTATTTTTTAAGATTTTATTCTAAAAAGGGATAATAACACTTTTCGTCATTATGATTTCAAAACTAATTAAAATAGATAATGGTACATTGCGGTACATATGAATAGTGATACATTGCGGTACATGACATTTACTGTAGAATTATTCATATTTTCTATATTATTAAAATCAAATTTTCAAATTTCAAAGAGATAAAGTTTTGAACAAGTAAACTTTTTATAATTATCGGTATTTTATTTATCAGCCAATTAATTTGATCATGAAAGAAGTTATCGTTTCGTTAGGGGTGTAACATGACATCCCAAAAATTTAGGAGAAAAAATTCTCTATAAATTTAATATAAAATAGTGTTAAAATAAAATTAACACAATTTTAAATGAATATTGACACCCCTTAAAAGTAAAATGACACATCTTGAAAAGAAATTGACACTTATTGCTTGTTCCCACATACTTAAAAATATCCTTCATAAAATTTTTAAATTATGGCATCTGCTGGGAGGCTCGAATCAATCAACCGAATGTACCAAGAGGGGATGAATTGGATTTTGAGTGATAATGGTGGAAGCAATGGAATTTAAAAATGGACACAAGGATTTATAGTGGTTCAAGCTTTTAACCAAGCTCTACATCCATTATCTTTGCTTTCCACTAAAGATTTTCCCAAATTCACTAAGAATTTCTTCCTTTTTCTAGGCTCAAGAGGAAACATTTACAACCTCAAAGCTTATACCCCAAAGCTTTGAGAAAACCATCTTTTACAAGAGAAAAGAAATAAACAAACTAGGATAAATCTCACAAGGCTAATTGTTTGCAATTCTAAGCACTCACCCTGTAATATCCCAATATTTGCTTAGTGACTAAAATGTAATTTTTGAAAGTCTATGGGTTAAAGTATAAACTTTGGAAAAATTTAGGGACCAAAGTATACTTTTCAAAAGTTATGTAAGTTGACCCTGTAAATGAATAGTTCACCCCCAAGAGTGGTATTTATGTGTTACTGTATTTTTCATACGAGGCTTATGTTATTCGATTTTGGATCGAATAAAATTGTTAAGCGTGATTAGGCCAGAGTAGCCCAAGGATGGGTGACCTAATGGGAACGTCCCATAACCAATATTTTGACTGATAAAAAGGATTTAGTTTGAGTTAGTAGTATTTGTAATGGATTGTTAAGATAAGATTTCTAAGAGGAAATGTGTATGGTAAAATTCCCGGTAATTATCGGTATATCATATCAAATTGAAATTTTAAAGACAGTTCTAAAGATTATGGAAAATTCATAAAATATTATTTTATGAATATTTTATTAATGTTGATGGAATTTTAACTAGATTTAGTTAGAATATGATGGAGAAGTTATAAAGCTCAAAGAAAGAAAACTTGGAAATCGTATTGAGTGAAATTCGAATAATTGGATCAAATAAATATCATAAATTAAAATTTATGATATTTTGGGAGGAGGCTGGTTAGAATGGAACCAATTTGGTTCAATCTTTATGGAATGGCAATTTTTAAGTCTTCTTGTAAATAAAGTCTAGTTGGAGGGCAAATTGGTCATTTGCCATGGATGGCATTTTTGAAATATTTTGGAACTTTGAGGGCAATTTTGGAAGATGAATAACACATGGATTAAATCATGGTCATTGATTTTGATGAGATTGAATCTTGGCCATTATAATAAAAGGGCAAATTAGTAATTTCACTAGTTAAATGAATTTAAAATTCATTTAACCTTTACACTTGGATTAAATATATCAAAAGATGATAAAAAAAATCATCTTCACCAGCCAAGGGGGCTGTTCGAACTCAGCAAAAGAGAAAGAGGAAAGAAAGTTTCAATTTTCAAGTCCAAAATTAAAGAATCAAGAGAAGTTTCAAGCAAAATTAATTTAGGTAAATTGTTCTACTTTCAATTCTCTTCATCTTGATAGTATTCTTGCATGATAAAAGTCAAGTATGAGTTATGTTTGGATGAAGATTGATTATGGAAATTGAAGTTGATGATGGAATTAGACTTGTAGTTAGTTAATTTGATGATTCAAACATGGAATTAAGGTTGAAATTGAATAAATTCCATGTTGGAGATTATAAACCCTAACCTTAAAATTTAGGTATTTTGGTTAGAAAGTTAAATTAAGGATGGAATTGATTGAATTATGATGTTAGGAGACTTATTTTGATGATATGTTGAATAATTTCCAAAGTTGTAAATTTAGGGACCACTTCGAAATTTTGGAAAAATTAAGTGAAATTATTGTAAATTTTATTTTAGCATTGGAATCATTGAATTATGGTGAAAGAAGCTTGAAATGGTGATTAGGGACCAAAATGAAAATTTTAGAAATTCAAGGACCAATTCAGCAATTTAGTAAAAGTTAGGGATTGGTCTTGAATTTATGGAAAATTGATAGAATTGAATATTTAAGCATGTTATGAAAGTTGAAGGACTTAAATGTCAATAAAGGAAAACATGAGGGATCAAATTCGAAATAAAAGGTTGATTAGGGGCTAAATTGAATAAAGTTTGGAAGTTAAAGGAAAATGTATAAGGATGTTAGAATTAAGTGAAAGGTTTAATTGTACCTTAATTTAATGTACAAAAGCAATTTAGTGACTAAAATGTCACTTTTATAAAATTGAAGGACTAAAATAGAAATAGTCCAAAATAAATAAATAATTATGAAAATTGTTCAAACATAGGTTTGAACAATTGTTTAATGTCCAAATTGGTCATCAAAGACCTAGGGACTAATTCGGCATTTTGTAAAGTATTGAGAAAAATCTTCAGAAAATTTTTATATTTGAATAGTCATGTTCAAGAATTAATTTGTAGTATTAGATTTAAATCGAACACAAGAATGGTGATGTATATGTCGATTGGTTTTATTCAGTTTCAAAAGAAAACGAAGGAGAACCAAGGATAAAAAGAAAGATGAGAACCTCGAGTAAGCTTAGTGAGGCATACTATTCATGGCCTAGGTGAGTGCATTTACGTGTTTTAAAATGTAATTAGGAAGACTTGCGAGTAGTCGACCTTAAATTAAAATAATATTGCATTTTTATATGATATCATTATATTGAATATGGCATTGCATTTCTTTATAATACGTGATATAATACATTGCTCGACATAGCAAGCTTGATGAATACCAGGTAATAATGATTGTTTGCATAAATGATGGTGCATTATGCATACATGAGATATGGAAAATGACAAGATCAAAATGAAACAAGTTAAGATGAAACAAGATACACCAAAAAATAGTATTGCCTTATATATATATATATGTTGCTCTACTGAATGATTGTAATAAAGGTAGATTACATAGAATATGAAGTATGAATTATTTTTCTAAGAAATGATGATAATCTATGTCTACAATGACTATTTATGATGAAGCATGAAATATGAATAATTAATTATATGATTGATCATGATGATGGATTGATGATAAAAGAAATGCCCAAGTATTGAGTATGAGAGTCCATGGTATAGTTGGCATGCCATAGAGTCTTTAGCAGTTGCACCCCTACGTTTATGTTATCAAACAGTTATTGTGACAAAATGATTGTGTCACATGCACCCTGGGGTCTACATCCACTGTGCCTAGTGCACTGCCGAGGTGCCGCACCCTAGGGATCTACGCCCATTGTGCCCGAGTACACTGTCAAGATGCTTCATGTTTATGGGGAGCAAAGACCGTCCTCGAGTACGTGCTCATCTTCACGTTTACGTTTGGCACTACGGTGTCATTTTAAGATGACTCGCGTACCTCAATCTCATATAACATACTTTGGGCAATGATAAAGGAATCATGTCACGTAAATGAACCATGTCATGTAAACGAATCATGCTACGTATATGAATCATGTCATGAATATGAATCATGTTATGTTTATGAAATATATCAAGTATACGAATCATGCCACGTATACGAATCATGACATATATATGACTTATACCAAGTATATAAATCATGCAAGTACATGAATTATGCCATGTATACGAAGCATGTCACACATATAAGAAATATGTTATGCATATGTATCATGCCACGTATATAAATTATGTTACGTATATGAATTATGACATGCATATGAATTATGTCATGTGCACGTATTATGTTATGTACATGAATTAAGTCATGCATATGAAAGAAAACACGTATATAAATTATGCTACGTATGAAAATCACGTCATGCAAATGAAATATGCCATATATAAGAATCTTGTTATATAAATGGATCATGCCATGAATATGAATCATGTTACGTATATGAACCATGTCATGTTTAGGAATCATGTTATGTATATGAATCATGTCATGTATGTGTATCATGTTGCTTATGTGAATTATACTAGGTATGTGAATTATGTTATGTATACGAAATATGCCATGTATATAACTAATTTTATGATGATAGAGCATTAGAATCATGAACAAGTTAGGAAATTATGAAATGTACATGAAAATTTAGAGACTATGGAAACCTTGATAGTACTATCCTATTTTAGGTAGAGAACTTGAAATGATATCATAAAATAAGTATTACTTTACTCTATATTGGTTAAATAAGACTATTGCCTCACTAAGTTCGTACTTAACGTGTGTTATTTCACATGTAGGTTCTCCCGCGTAGAAAGGCATGAAGGAGTTGTTATTGGAAAGTCAAGTTACATTAGTAATCACGGTATGTACATCTTAATTTATGGTTGATATCTAGTGGGCATGTACTTGTATGTATGTGGGTTTAAAAGATGCAAAATGTTTTGTAAACTTAAGTTAAAATGTGTTTACGTATTATTTCGAGTATATGGACTTAGAATATGGTTTTACTACAAATGATTATGATTTACGACATGGTTAAATCTAGTTTAACCCTAATCACGTAGAAATTTTAAAATCAAGAAAGGGTCTAGGCAGGGTACATAGTTTTCTAGCTGAATTATATTTTTATTTCAATAGCATGTTTATAAATTTTCTAAAATAATTCAGGGTTGAAACTAGCTGCTATAGACTGATATAGTTTTCAAATTAAAACCGAGGAAGGGTTAAACAACAAGGCAAAGTTGATACATAAATATATATATATATATAAATTCCTTCAAGTCAAGTTTTCTTAATAATTTAGTAGCATCTTTAGTGTATATTCGGTCTATGAATATACGTTAAGGGTGTTACACACCCAAAATCTAACACTTGAGAATATATGACAATTAAGCTCACAAGTGTGTTCTACAAAGAAATTGACAATTAAGTACAAAAAAATTTCTCTTAATCATAGGCTGTTGGCTTGTTATTTCTTGTTCTTCCATGGATGTTTGGAGGTGTCTTTTAAACCCTCTAATAACTTCATGACCGTTACTAGCCGTTGGGGTTGTTAAGAGCCGTTGGGAACTTTGTTTCCAACCATAAATGCAGTTTTGAAGCAGGGCGTAACGGTACTCGGGCACTGGCATCGGTACCTGCCTTACACAGAAAGAGCCGCTCACAAGCGTATCGGTACAAACCCTTTCGTATCGATACGGCTAGGCCTGTATCGGTACGGAAAATGGCTGCTGGAATTTGGAAAACTTGGGGATCAAAAATCGTATCAATAATCTCAAAATTGTATTGGTACGAGATCCTCTGGGTATCGGTACGAGTCAAACTGTATCGATACTCAGATCATTTTTTGACACTTTGGCTGTTTAAAAACACTTAAAACATCTCAAAAACCCTTTGAAAATATTTCAAACATATTTTTCAAGTTTATGGACTTTTGAAATATTTTTGCAAATTTGTTTAAGTCCAAAAACATTTTTCTTTAAGTTATATCAACATCAAATAGGTTTATCAGCATCCTAAACTTAATTTTCTGACTCCACCCCTAAATCTGATAATGTATTATATTTTTTAACAATTTCTACCTAAGGGAAGGGGATTTTGCTCCTACTGAGTCTTGAACCCACAACCTAAGGGAAGGGGAGAGTGTCAACTGAGAGCTTTAATCACCTACTCTAAAAATTGTTGACCTGATAATGTATTATAAAGGTATATTATAGAGACGATGCTCCCAACTCAATTTGCTCTTTTCATACCATTATGATTTGAATTTTAACTTTGTTTAATAAACATAGCGTCTCATCCTGCGAAATCCATAAACATGATAAAAAAATAAAAATATTGAAAGTCAATTTTAGACGTTTAAATCACTTGTTTTTTTTTTCAAATGATTTGATAATGCAGATTGAGATAAACTTGGAATTGTTCTCTTAAATAGTGTAAAAGAAAGTGATGGTCTTCCATACATTAATCTATAACTTGTAAAATAAGTTTAATGCGTGGACCGATAAGAAGGGATGGTCTTCCATTAAATTGGTAGACTTTTAGAAAAGAGAATGAAATCGCAAAGACTTTAAAAAGTGAGGAATTTGAAGTGGTCAAAGCTAAGAAATGAATGATTTGTTGGCCCCTGATGTAATAAGTTCATAGGTTTTTGCAAATCAATTCATGGGAAAAATCCAATAGAAAACTAAAATACATTAATAATCATTAAATTAATAAATTAATAATCATTTCGATCATTGATTTTTTAAAAGTTACAAATGATCATTGGACGTTATAAAATAACGCAAACAACTCATTTAATTTAATAACAGTTTTATAATAATTTAATAAATTAATGATTATTTTGTAACTTTTTAAGATTAATGTCTAAAATGATCTTCTTTCACAGTTTAGTGGTTACTAGTGTCATTTACCAAATAAAAATTTTAATGTTCTTGCCGACATTAATTATTTTAGTTGAAATTTAAGTCCAGTAGAGTTGATTGTACTACAAGAAGGAAAAAAATATTCTACACGAAATTCTTTATTATATTATATTATATTATAGGCAAAAACTTTGATACACAGGCCGTGTAAACTTTAGTTTACACGTGCCTTTTAGTTTTAGGGGTTAGGGCTTTAGTTTAGGGTTTAAGGTTTAGGGGTTGTAGGGTTTAGAATTTAAGGTTAGTGTTTAAAATTTAGTGTATAAGGTTTAAGGTTTAGAGTTTGGTTTTTTAGGGTTAGGGTTAGAAATTTAGGATTTAAGTTTTATAGTGTAAATACAGAGGCATATGTAAAATTAATTTTACATAGCCTGTATATCAAAGTTTTACCCTATATTATATTATATTTTAGTAGACATTTATTGTTGTATTTATGAGGTTAAACATAAATAAAAGAGTTAAATATATATTTGGTACATGAACTTGATACATTCCCTGAAGTTGGTATCTAAAGAATTTTTGCTCTCAAGTTGATACATGTACTTTAATTTCATTCACTGTTTTAGTACTTTTATTAATAGTTTTAATCCAAAAATCTATACATTTTGTCAATTTGATCCTAATTCAAAACAATTCAATAAATTTAATCATTCATGTTTAGAAATTATATCAATTTAGTCATTTTTATGATATTGTCAAACCATACGAGTCTATCATATCAAAGTGACAGTTGGATAACTACATTCTACGATAAAAAAAACAATAACAAGTTACTGTTAAACTTTTATTATGACAGGGAAGTAATATAACAAGTTATCAATTCTCATGTTTTTAAAATTCTTGGCCTAGCACAATTGTTATGGTGTCGTGGTGTAGTTGGTTATCACGTCAGTCTAACACACTGAAGGTCTTCGGTTTGAGCCTGGGCGATGCAAAGAATGTTTTATTTTTAACTAATAGGCTTTAGCCTAGTAGTTGAATTGTTCCGAAAAAGAATAGAGGTCTAATTGACTATTTAGTCAAACGTTGAGGCATTTTTTGACTTTATGCATATAATCAAGTCAAAACATGTTTGATCCAATGACTATACCTAGGGGTGGGAATCGGGTGGGGCGGGGACGGTTTTGCATTCCCCACTCCGTCCCCAATACTTGCGGTTACGGTTTCGGGGAATCCCCATTAAATGCTTCAGGGATTTTTTTTCGTTCCCATACCCTCCCCACGTGGATCCCTGCAGTTTTCGGACAATCTCCATCCCCAAAAAGATTAAACAAAATTACTATTTTACTGACCAAAATAAATGGTGAATTCAGTTCAAAATATAAAGTTTGAATACTTCAATTGGAAGCAATTATGAGATGATGGAGATTGAAAGGGCGTTGTGTTGGGGGAAGATTTAGACACGGGTTTTAGCTGATATCTAAAAACTAAGATAGAAACATGTTGAGAAACTTGAGTGTGGCTAGGTTTAAGAGAAAGTTGAAGTGATAATAATACAGTTGTATTTTATTATTAAGATATATATTAGGGCTATACAGATAATTAAGTATATATTTTTTAAAAATCTAGTAAAACACCAAGATCCTTGCGGATATTTTTTGGGATCCCCACGGTTATTTATACGGTTATGGTTCGGTTATTCTCACGGTTCAGATATAACAATTCCCGTCCCCATCCCCATCCCCATCCCCATTTGTGCTTCGGTGATAAAACTTCTCTGTCCACATCCCCATAGATGAAGATTTCGTTTATTCTCCATCCCTATCAATCTGAATCCTCACGATTTTTTATATTCTCCACCCAATTTCCACCGCTTACTATACCTAATCATGATTCTATCTCTAATCTATTGCCAATAATAATAACTAATCTCATCATCGTGAATGTCTCTGCTAAAATAAAACGATTGGCCTAATTCAATTGTTTAATGCGTTTTTGGTATCTAAACATGTACAAACACAATAAAATGTGAGTTTTTCCCTTTTAATAATTGTTGCTATAAAATATATGTAGACAGCATGGTGGATCATACCGTGACTTCTTTTTTTAACTTGGTAGACCACAACTTCCAACGCTATATCAACTATCAATACGCAAGGAAATGTTGTAAATGGGATTTTAGCTTAGAATCTTTTTTTTTTTTGAATAGTTTTAGCTTAATATTTAATTCAATTTAATTATAAAAACTTAATATAATATTTTCTAGGATAATTTTACAACAAATGTCATGTACCGCAATATACTACTATTCATATGTACCGCAATGTACCATTAACTGTTTTAATTAGTTTTGAAATTCTAAGGACCGAAAGTGTTATTATCTTCTTTTAAAATAAAATCTTAAAAAATAATTTTTATATTATTTTTTCTGATTTTCTTTTATTTTTTAATTCAAAAAATAATTAAACTTTTATAACTAGAATAATTCCTACATTCAATTTAATTTAAGGGTAAAATTCACAAATGGTCACTAAACTTTGATCAATTATTCAATTTGGTAACAAAACTCTCAACTGCTTCAATGTTGTCATTAAACTTTTAATTTTGTTTCAATTTGGCCACTGACCCGTTAACAATTGTTAAAAGGGTGATGTAGCTATTAAAATAATTTATATAATAACATATTTAGTCCTCCACATTTACACAGTCAAACAATTTAGTCTTGATTCGAAAGAAATAATAAATTTAACCCTCATTATTTCAATTTAACCCTATTTTTAGTTAGAGATAATTTAATATTTTATTTTGATCTCTCAATTATAACTAATGTTATCTTGTCCCTCTCAATCCCAACCATACCCAATCCATCCTTTAAAAATTCATAAAGATTAATTAAATTATTACTATAAAAATGGAAAATGAAGTATATTTTTTAAAATTGACACTTGAATTTTTTAATTTTTTTTATTAGGCCAACAAAAGCACATATATTTGTTATTATGCGTATTCAATTATCCATAATAAAAAAGGGAAATTTAAGTATATTTTTTAAAATTGATACAATTTTTTTATGAAAATAATTTAATTAATTTTTATAGCATCCATTAACACCCAATAATCCAACTCTAAATTTTAATTTAGTAATAAATTGATTCATTTCAATTTTTAAAGGATGGATTGGGTATGGTTGGGATTGGGAGGGACAATATAACATTAGTTATAATTGAGGGATCAAAAATAAAATATGAAATTATCTCTAATTAAAAATAGGATGAAATTGAAATAATGATAGTTAAATTTATTATTTCTTTCGAATTAGGACTAAAATGTTTGAATGTGTAAACGTGGAGGACTAAATGTATTATTATACAAAATATTTTAATAGCCAAATCACCCTTTTAACAGTTGTTAATGGGTCAGTGGCCAAATTGAAACAAAACTAAAATTTTAATGGTAATATTGAAGCAATTGGAAGTTTGGTTACCAAATTGAATAATTGATCAAAGTTTAGTGACCATTTGTGAAATTTACCCTTAAATTAAAGTGAATGTAGGAATTATTATAGTAATAAAAGTTTAATTATTTTTTGAATTAAAAAATAAAAGAAAATCTGAAAAAATATATATATATAAATTATTTTTTAAGATTTTATTCTAAAAAGGGGTAATAGCACTTTCGGTTATTAGGATTTCAAAACTAATTAAAACAGTTAATGATACATTGTGGTACATACAAATAGTGATACATTGTGGTACATGACATTTACCGTAGAAGTATCCATATTTTCTATATTATTAAAATCAAAATTTCAAATTTCAAAGAGATAAAGTTTTGAACAAGTAAATTTTTTATAATTATCGGTATTTGATTCATTAGTCAATTAATTCGATCATGAGCGAAGTTATCGTTTAGTTAGGGGTGTCACATGACATCCCAAAAACTTAGGAGAAAAATTTCTCTCTAAATTTAATATAAAATACTGTTAAAAATAAAATTAACACAATTTTAAATGAATATTGACACCCCTTAAAACTAAAATGACACCTCTTGAAAAGAAATTGACAGTTATTGTATGTTCCCACATACTTAAAAATATCCTTCATAAATTTTTTAAATTATGGCATCTGCTGGGAGGCTCGAATCGATCAACGGAATGTACCAAGAGGGGGTGAATTGGATTTTGAGTGATAGTGGTGGAAGCAATGGAATTTAAAAATGGACACAAGGATTTATAGTGGTTCAAGCTTTTAACCAAGCTCTACATCCATTATCGTTGCTTTCCACTAAAGATTTTCCCAAATTCACTAAGAATTTCTTCCTTTTTTCTAGGCTCAAGAGGAAACATTTACAACCTCAAAGCTTATACCCCAAAGCTTTGAGAAAACCATCTTTTACAAGAGAAAAGAAATAAACAAACTAGGATAAATCTCACAAGGCTAATTGTTTGCAATTCTAAGCACTCACCCAAAACCTAACACTTGAGTATATGACAATTAAGCTCACAAGTGTGTTCTACAAAGAAATTGACAATTAAGTACAAAAAAATTTCTCTTAATTATAGGTTGTTGGCTTGTTGTTTCTTGTTCTTCCATGGATGCTTGGAGGTGTCTTTTAAACCCTCTAATAACTTCATGGCCGTTACTAGCTGTTGGGAGTTGTTAAGAGCCGTTGGGAACTTTATTTCCAACCATAAATGTAGTTCTAAAGCAGGGCGTATTGGTACTCGGGCACTGGTATCGGTACTTGCCTTACACAGAAAGAGCATTTAATACACATGGTTATAGGTACGCTCACAAGCGTATCGGTACGAATCCTTTCGTATCGATACGGCTACGCCTGTATCTGTACGGGAAATGGCTACTGGAATTTGGAAAACTTGGGGATCAAAAATCGTATCGACACGCTCAAAACTGTATTGCTACGGGGTCCTCTAGGTATCGATACGAGTCAAACCGTATCGATACTCAAGATCAGTTTTTGACATTTTGGCTATTTAAAAACACTTAAAACATGTCAAAAACCCTTTGAAAATATTTCAAACATATTTTTCAAGTTTATGGACTTTTGAAATATTTTTGCAAATTTGTTTAAGTCCAAAAACATTTTTCTTTAAGTTATATCAAAATCAAATAGGTTTATCAGCATCCTAAACTAAATTTTCTGACTCCACCCCTGAATCTGATAATGTGTTATATTTTTTAACAATTTCTACCTAAGGGAAGGGGATTTTGCTCCTACTGAGTCTTGAACCCACAACCTAGGGGAAGGGGAGAGTGTCAACTGAGAGCTTTAACCACCTGCTCTAAATATTGTTGACCTGATAATGTATTATAAAGGTCTATTATAGAGACGATGCTCCCAACTCAATTTGCTCTTTTTATACCATTATGATTTGAATTTTAACTTTGTTTAATAAACATAGCGTCTCATCCTGGGAAATCCATAAACATGATAAAAAAAATAAAAATATTGAAAGTCAATTTTAGACGTTTAAATCTATTGTTTTTTTCAAATGATTTGATAATGCAGATTGAGATAAACTTGGAATTATTCTTTTAAATAGTGTAAAAGAAAGTGATGGTCTTCCGTACATTAATCTATAACTTGTAAAATAAGTTTAATGCGTGGACCGATAAGAAGGGATGGTCTTCCATTAAATTGGTAGACTTTTAGAAACGAGAATGAAATCGCAAAGACTTTAAAAAGTGAGGAATTTGAAGTGGTCAAAACTAAGAAATGAATGATTTGTTGGCCCCTGATATAATAAGTTCATAGGGTTTTTCCAAATTAATTCATGACAAAAATCCAATAAAAAACTAAAATACATTAATAATCATTAAATTAATAAATTAATAATCACTTTGATCATTGATCTTTTAAAAGTTACAAAATGATCATTGGACGTTATAAAATAACGCAAACAATTCATTTAATTTAATAGTCATTTTATAACAATTTAATAAATTAATGATTATTTTGTAACTTTTGAAGATCAGTGTCTAAAATGATCTTCTTTCACGGTTTAGTGATTACTAGTGTACTTTACCAAATAAAAATTTTAATGTTCTTGCCGACGTTAATCATTGTTAGGATGATCAATCAATTGAGATGGTGGCCAAGAGGGGGTGAATTGGCAATTTAAAATTTTTGGAAACAAATGGAAAGTGATAGCAATGGGACACAAGGATTTAGAGTGGTTCAACCTTCTAACAGGTCTACGTCCATTACCTTAGCTTCCTACTAAGGATTTCAACCATTTCACTATAGAATTCTTCCCCTTTTCTAGGCTAATGAGGCAACCGTTACAATCGATCAAAGCTTTCAAACCCAAAGCTTGATCAAGGATCACTCTTTTACAAGAAAGAAAAATGACAAATGAATAATGTCCTCACAAGGTGAATATTTGCCCAAATTACAAGAACACTCAACCCCAAACTTGAAATAAAGATTACAATGAAATACACAAGCTGGGTACAAGGGTTTGATTCTAAAAGCTCAAAGGGTTGGATTTGGCTTGATTGCTTGAATGTTGTTCAATGAATGTTCAATAGTTGTTGCAGCTGCATTGGAGTCTTGTATTTATACCATCTCATTGATTTCTAGACGTTAGGGTGGTTGGAGTATTGAATATAGTCGTTGAACAGCAAGTTTCCCACAATAAATGATGTCTGGGCACCTACCGTATCGGTACACGTAGTCTTGTATCGATACCTATTGCAAGAAAAATATAGCCGTTGTGTATAGGCGTATCGATACGAGGGAGGTCGTATCGAAATGGTCATATTGTAAAACAGGGGGCGTATCGAAACGGCAAGGCCGTATCGGTACGATTTTTGCTTACTAGAATCTGAGATGAAAAATTGCATCGGTACGCCAAGGGGCGTATCGGTACGGCTAACGAAAAATTAAAAGTTCGTTGATTCCAATAATTGACAAGGCAACAGTCGAAAATATTTAATGCAAACCGTATCGGTACGGATGGTCCCGTATCGGTACGAATAAAAAATTCTTAAACCTAGATTTCAAATCGTATCAAAACAGACATGGTCGTATCGAAACGCGAAGCTTAAAACGTTTGCCCAGATAAAGGTCGTATCCAAATGGTCAAGACTGTATCGAAACGCTAGGCCTAAATTTTCAAAGTCATATGAATGTCGTATCGAAACGGGCTAAGCTGTATCGGTACGCTTTACAAAACCAAATTCCAGTAACCATTTTTCATATCGAAACACCAAAGGTTTATTGATACGTCTGGGCGAAAATGCAAAGTTTGGCTTGAAAACACTTAGAAAAATTTTGGTTTTAAGTTTTGGACTTAAAGAAAATTTTCCTTGTCAATTTGTGAGATTTTAGAATACTTAAAAATTTATTTCCTTTTACAATTTAGTCCTTAAACACTTTGTTATATCAAAATCAAACATAGGTTTTACAATCTCCCCTTTTTGATATAACAAACCAAAGTGAAAATTTTTAAGTATCTTTAGAAAACTTTGAAGATTACTCCTCCTTAATTTAAGACTGAAAAGTTTGAAAAAATTTGACAATGTTGGCTAAACTTCTCCCCTTTTTTGTTTGATCAAAATCAATGGGATATAAACTAAAGATAAACAAATTACTCAAAGCAATTAAATAAGCAACATAAGCATTTAAATATAAAGCATAAGTTCAAGCATAATCAAATCCAATCCAACTTAAAACCTAAAAACATAATCCAAATAACAAAGCAATAATAAAGCATAGGAGTTCATTAAAACATAAGAACAAATGTGCATAAACTAGCCCTAATATGATATGATATGCAATATGCCTAAGGATTCGTCCCATCGTCTCTATCGTCTTTATCTTCGTCATCTTCATCCTCATCATCATTGTTGGATTGAGTCCCAAGAGAGTGACGCCATTCGCCATGAAACGCGGCAAGAGATAAATCTATGGAGTTTTGGTGATTTTCAATAGCCATCACTCTTTCCTCAAAGGATACAAAGCATGTGTCGATCGTGGCAAACCCGGAATTCATGGTTATGTGCAAGCTGGTGAATTACTCATTGAGATAAGCCATAAGAGCATCAAGATTTGGTTGAGCCACCGGAGCTTGTGGAATAGGAGCCTCTTAAAGAGCCGCCACCGGTTCGGGTTGAACACCTCCCAAAAGATCGGTGTTCCGAACCCATTTTCTATTGTAGTATATGAACTTTGCGCGACGGAGAGAACGCTTATCAATCGGATCGGTGAGGAATTCTGCAAAGTCATAGGAGCAATCAATACCAATCTTGTGAAAGATGTAGCTCAATGCGGTGCCGTATGTGAAAGAGGTAACCATAGAGGTATGACGATGTTGCACAAGGAAGATGATCACCGCGAACATAATTTGAGCAAGGTTAGGGCGCTTACCCTCACGGAAGCAAAGAATCCAAAAGTCGTCGACTTGTCGGATCGTAGAGAACTTCCTACCGGATGGACGAAACCACCAAGTGATCATGAGGTGTAGAATACGGTCATAGGCATCTAGTTGGGTCACAGAGCCTCCAAGGGTATGTCCCAAAGAATCTTCATCATCAATTCATGTATCCTCAAGACCCAAATAGTTTGCTAAAACGGTTGAATCAATACGAAATTTCTTACCCATCAAATATGATTCAATTGAAATAACCAAGGATCTTTTTTCATTGAAAATACACCATGCATAGGAATAAAAAATCAAAACAAGGTTTCGGTATAAAATCCCGGGTATACTAAAAAATGGCATAAATTTCCATTCTTCCATCAAATTTAGATATTTAAATTAAAATCTTTCGGGTGATAGAAAAGGGATGGAAGTAACACGTTCTCGGTGAATTTTATAACTTTGATACTTTTTAAAACAATCCATGGCATGTGGAAATTGTGGTTCATTAAAACAATTTTGATAGATATAGGTAAGATTTGGTCGATTACCATTATGGTCAGGATTTTGACTAGGAGGATTGGAACTTGAGGCAATTTCTTTTCTTGCACATTTCTTTGGGGCCATAATCTGAAAACAAAATCAAACCAAAAACGATGTATGCATAAATCAACCCATTCGAACCAAAAATTAATCCAATGTTCAAGGTATGGTTTAAAATCTATACAATATAGTTTAAAAACATATAAAAGTATAAAAACAATTTTTGGTAAAAGAAATTTTCAAAAATAGTGTTAAAAATATACAATATTATTTTATATTCGAATAAAAAAAATTAGTTTTTTAAAAAATATTGAAAGCTATACTATATATGTTCTAAGTCTATGATTATAATGTAAAATCAATGTATAAATATGTACGAAAATCAAAAAGAAAAAGGTTAGGGTTTATACCTTGAAGTTGAGATTAAGGATGAATGAAGAGATTTGGATGCACAAACTTGATGATTTTTGCTTGGGTTTGATGTAAAAAACTAAAAGCCCTCAAAGAATTTCAAGAGTTGTGTGAAAAATTGTGAGGGATTTGGAGGATTTTATAGAGAATTTCGGTTCTAGGGTTTTTGAAAAAGAGGATGTGTTTGAATTAAAGTTGGAAACCTCTTTAATGCCCGAATAACTGCCCAGTTGCTGCGAAATGCTTTTAAGTTGTTTCGATAAGCAAACCGTACCAATACAGGTAAAACCGTACCGAAACATATATCAACAACCCGTATCGATACGAGGAACACCGTATCGATACGCCTATGCCAAAAATGACAATTTTGGCAGCAAATTGCTCAAAAATTTGATTTGCATTGAATCAAAATGCATGAAAATGATATGAGATCATCATGTATGAGCATAAATAGATGCATACTCCCCCTAGCAACAAGCATAGATGCAAATAGGAGCAAAATCACAAAAGCAATGTAATCAAATAAATTCAAGCATGTTTTTAAGACCAAAATGAGCTCTAAAGGTCAAGGAAGGCTGGTTAAACCTAACTCTCTCCTAAGAGACCAAAAACGCTCTTTGTCTAATGGTTTGGTGAAGATATCCACTAATTGATTTAAGGTGTCTACATATTCTAGAACTACGTCATTTTTCAAGACATGATCCCTAACGAAATGATGTCTTATTTCTATGTGTTTGGTTCTAGAGTGTTAGATAGGATTCTTAGTAAGACAAATGGCACTAGTATTGTCACACCTAATGGGGATGGTACTTACATTAATTCCATAATCTATGAGTTGTTGCTTCATCCAAATGACTTGAGCATAAAAACTTCCTAAGGATATATATTCGGCTTCGGTGGTAGATAATGCTACATTATGTTGTTTCTTAAAAAAACCAAGATATGAGCATACTACCTAGGAATTGACATGTGCCAGTGGTACTCTTTCTGTCTATCTTGCAAACCCCTATAATCCGTATTCGATAAGGCATGTAAACTAAAGGAAGAGTCTAGGATACCAAAGACCTAAACAATGTGTATCTCTAAGGTATCTAAAGATCCTCTTAATGGCTATAAGGTGAGATTCTCTAGGACTAGCTTAAAATCTAACACACAAGCAAACACTAAACAAGATATTTGGTCTACTTGTGGTATGATAAAGCAAAGATCCTATCATTGATCTATAAAGCTTTAAATCCACACACTTACCTCCTTCATCCTTATCAAGCATTGTAGAATAACTCATTGGTGTGGCTTGAGGCTTTGTGTTCTCCAAGCCAAACTTCTTGAGCATGTCATTGATGTACTTAGCTTGATTGATGAAGATTCCGTCCTTTCTTTTGTTTAATTTGGAGCCCCAAAATGAAAGATAGCTCCCCCATCATGCTCATCTCAAACTCACATTGCATTAACTTAGTAAACTCTTGACAAAGAAATTCATTAGTAGAACCGAATATAATATCATCAACATAAATTTGAACTACTAATATGTCTTTGTCATTTCTTTTTATGAAGAGTGTAGTATCCACCTTCCCTTTTTCAAAACTTTTTTCAACTAGAAAACTTGATAACCTTTCATACCAAGCTCTAGGAGCTTGTTTCAAACCATATAAAGCTTTTGAAAGTTTAAAAACATGGTTTGGGTATTTTGGATCTTCAAAACTGGATGGTTGTTCTACATACACTTCTTCATTTATGAAACCATTTAAAAATGCACTTTTAACATCCATTTGAAAGATCTTGAATTCATTATAACATGCAAATGCAAGAAGCATCCTAATAGCTTCCATTCTAGCTACGGGTGTATAGGTTTCATCAAATCGATTCCTCTTCTTGAGTGTAACCTTGAGCAACAAGTCTAGCCTTGTTTCTCAATATGTTATCACTCTCATCTAGTTTGTTTCTATAAACTCATTTAGTTCCTATAGTAGATTTATTACTAGGCCTATCAACTAATGTCCAAACTTGACTTCTCTCAAATTGGTTTAATTCCTCTTGCATAGCCATTATCCAACAATCATCGTTTAATGTTTCTTTGATATTCTTAGGCTCTATGCATGAGATAAATGCTACATTATATGCATTCTTAAGAGAAAGTCTAGTGGTTACCCCTTTGGATGGATCACCCAAAATCTCACCACCTTTGACATAGTTGAACTCTCTTGGGTAGCTCACTTCCTTTTCCTCTAGATTCATGTCCTTCAAGGCTTCTAGAGGTGGATCTTGTGTTTCCTCTTCTTTGGTTGGAACTTCATTCACCTTTGATGATTGCCCACCATCATTGGCTTCAAAAAGCCCTACATCATCATCATCACAAGAACCCTTCCTCGAAAGTAGGTTATCATCGAAAACCACATGAATAGATTCTTCAACAACCAAGGTTCTTTTATTAAATACACAATAGGATTTAAAGTTTAAAGAATATCTTAGAAACATAGCTTCATCACTTTTAGCATCAAATTTGCCTAAATTATCATTTTCATTGTTTAAAACAAAGCATTTACAATAAAAATGGATGAAAATAGCTAATGTTAGGCTTTTTGGATTTTAAAATCTCATAAGGAGTTTTCTTTAAAATAGGCCTACTCATTACTCTATTCATGATATAGCAAGTCATATTAGTAGCTTCCGCCCAAAAATATTTTGGCAAATTGTTTTCACAAAGCATGGTTCTAGCTATTTCCTCTAAAGTTCGATCTTTCCTTTCAACAAGCCCATTTTGTTGAGGTGTTCTAGGAGCTGAAAAATTGTGGCTAATACCATTTGAGTTGCAAAAATCCTCAAAACCTAAATTTTGAAATTCGGTGACATGGTCACTTCGAATGTGAGAAATAGTTTGACCAAGATCATTTTGAGTAATTTTTTAAAATGTGATAAATTTTTCTAAAGCCTCATATTTGGTACTTAAGAATAAAACCCAAGTGTATCTAGAGTAATCATCAACTAGAACATATGCATATTATTTTCCACCCAAGCTAGTTGTTCTAATAGGACCAAAGAGATCCATATGGATCAATTGTAAAACTCTACTAGTTGAAACATCATTAATAGGTTTAAAAGAGACTCTTTTACGTTTGCCTTTTGCATAAGCATCACAAATTTTATCATTTGAAAACTTTATTTTAGGCAAACCTCTTATAAGATCTTTTGAAACCAATTTTTCTAAAACACTCATGCTTGCATGCCCTAGTTTTCTATGCCATAACCATGAATCATGCTCATCATTAGCAACAAAACATGCATTAGAGATATGAATGTCATCTAAATGCACCATATATATGTTTCCTATGCGATGACCTAAAAGCACAATTGTGTGAGTTTCGACATTTATAATTTTGCAACCATATATACCAAAAATTACTACGAAACCTTTATCACAAAGTTGGCTTATGCTTAATAGGTTATGTTTAAGACCATTGACATATAAAACATTTTCAACAAGTATGGAAGAGTAATTACCAATGGAACCCATTCCTTCAATTTGACCTTTGGAGTTGTCACCAAATGTCACTAATCCTCCTCTCTTTAGCTCTAGTTCCAAGAGTCTACTCTTGTCTCTAGTCATATGTCTTGAGCATCTACTATCAAGGAACCACGTATTTGTACTTGAAGCTTTGGCCTTGTAGCAATGCTCCCCCTACAAACATGGAATCAAACTTTGATTTTTGGTACCCAAATCTTTTTGGGTCCATGAGCATTAGTTCTCAAAATCTTGGTTCCCTTAGGAATCCAAGAAGCAATCTCATTAGCATTGTTAGAAGCTACAACATCATTAGGAATCAAAATGCTTCTAACTTTCTTACCATAATAGGGTCTTGAATACCTTCCATGTTTGTATATATTAAAGTTCCTTTTAACATTGTTGGGTTTTGAAGATTGTCCTTTTTCAAAACTTGATTTCCCAACATTGTTTAAGGAAGCCTTGAGATCATTTACCTCCTTGAGATAATGATTTTAACTTAGAAAGAAGGTTATTTAAATCAACATTTTCTTGTTCAAAATACTTTTGATTATCTTTTAAATCACTAACATTATTTTCAAGTTCCGAATTGGTTTTAGATAAGGAATCATTTTGATTTTTCAAATCAAGGATAATTTTCTTATTTTTCAAAATAGATTCCTTATATTTTTTAACCAATTCGTCATAAGCCTCTTGCAACTCATTATAATCATCAAATAGTTTATCATAAGTAAGATCATTTAATGAGTTAGAGGTTACCTTTGGATCATCCTCAAAGGCCATGAGACAAAGATTAGCAACTTCGTGCTCCTCATCACTTGAAGACTCTTCATCGCTCCAAGTGGCTATATGGGCCTTGTGCTTTTTTTTTTCTTTTCGAAGCTCTTCTTCTTGAGTTGGGGACAATCGATTTTGATGTGCCCCGGCTTCTTAATTCGTATCACACAATAGGATCATTCTCTTCTTCTTTGCTCTTGTTCTTGAGATCCCTTCTTCGGTTGGATCTCATGAGCTGGGTGAATCGTTTGACTATCATAGCTAATTCCTCTTCTTGTAAAGCTTTAAGAGCGATTCCCATCTTCTTCTTCTCCACTTCCTTCTTTTCGACCTTCATTTCCTCCTTTTTTTTTTTCCTCTTTCCTTTTTTCATTATCTCATGGGTGAGAAGAGAACCCATGAGAGCGTTGAGCTTTAGCGTCTTGAGATCCTTCGCTTCTATGATAGCCGTTCTTTTACCATCCCAAGACTCAAAAAGTGAGTAAATTAGTTTTTGAACTAGCTTCTCCTCCTAATGATTTCTCTTAGACCCTTGAGGCCATTGACAATGACAGAGAATCGTTCAACATTTTGGAAATGTCTTCATCCAGCTCCATCTTGAAATTTTCATAGCTCAAATTAAGAAGTCCAATCTTGTTCCCCTTAACTTCATTGGTGCCTTCGTATATGATCTCTAGCTTATCCTAAATTCCTTGGAACTTGAGCAAGATGACATCTTGGAGTACTCGTTCTGTCCAAGTGAGCAAAATAGCATGTGCATTGCTTTATCATTGCTTTGGAGCTTCTTCTGATCTACATCGGTCATTTTGTGCTTGGACTTCGATACTAACCGATCACCTTCTCTCTTCATCGAGATTGTCGGTCCATCTTCCACTATATCCCATAAGAGGTAGTCATGGGATTTGATGAAGAACTTCATACGATTTTTCCAATAGGGATAGTTATCCCGATTGAAGTATGGAGGTTTGGTGATGGAATGAGACTCGCATGTTGTTGCCGGAGGTGGATGCCATTGCTTTAACTTCTATTGATTGAATCACCTTCTAGGATCGCCTCAACGATTGTTAGACTTTCGGTTAAGTATGGCTCTAATACCAATTGTTAGGACGATCAATCTATTGAGATGGTGGCCAAGAAGGGGTGAATTGGCAATTTAGAATTTTTGGAAGCAAATGGAAAGTGATAGACAATGGGACACAAGGATTTATAGTGGTTCAACCTTCTAACAAGGTCTATTTTCACAACCTTAGCTTCCTACTAAGGATTTCAACCAATTCACTATAGAATTCTTTCCCTTTTCTAGGCTAAGGAGGCAACTGTTACAATCGATCAAAGCTTTCTACCCAAAGCTTGATCAAGGATCACTCTTTTAAAAGAAAGAAAAATGGCAAATGAATAATGTCCTCACAAGGTGAATATTTGCCCAAATTACAAGAACACTCAACCCCAAACTTAAAATAAAGATTACAATGAAATACTCAAGCTGGGTACAAGGGTTTGACTCTAAAAGCTCAAAGGGTTGGATTTTGCTTGATTGCTTGAATGTTGTTCAATGAATGTTCAATACTTGTTGCAGCTGCATTATAGTTTTGTATTTATACCATCTCATTGATTTCTAGCCGTTTGGGTGGTTGGATTATTGAATATAGTCGTTGAAGAGCAAGTTTCCCACAATAAATGATGTCTGGTCACCTCCCGTATCGGTACACGTAGGCCCGTATCGATACCTGTTGCAAGAAAAATATAGCTATTGTGTATAGGCGTATCGATACGCGGGAGGTCATATCGAAATGATCATATTGTAAAATAGATGGCGTATCGAAATGGCAAGGACGTATCGGTACGGTTTTTGCTTACTTGAATCTGAGATGAAAAATTGTATCGGTACGCCAATGGGCGTATCGGTACGGCTAACGGAAAATTAAAAGTTCGTTGATTCCAATAAATGAAAAGGCAACGGTCGAAAATATTTACTGCAAACCGTATCGATACGGATGGTCCTGTATCGGTACGAATAAAAAAATCTTAAACCCAGATTTCAAATCGTATCAAAAAACGCGTATCGAACGCTGCGAAGCTTAAAACGTTTGCCCGGATAAAGAAGATCCAAATGGTCAAGAAACGCTAACGCTAGGCCTAAATTTTCAAAGTCATATGAATGTCGATCGAAACGGGCTGTCAGACGCTTTTTACAAAACCAAATTCCAAGAACCATTTTTCATATCGAAACACCAAAGGTTTATTGATACGTTGAAAAAAATGCAAAGTTTGGCTTGAAAACACTTAGAAAAATTTTGGTTTTAAGTTTTGGACTTAAAGAAAATTTTCCTTGTCAATTTGTGAGATTTTAGAATACTTAAAAATTTATTTCCTTTTACAATTTAGTCCTTAAACACTTTGTTATATCAAAATCAAACATAGGTTTTACAATCTCCCTTTTGATATAACAAACCAAAGTGAAAATTTTTAAGTATCTTTAGAAAACTTTGAAGATTACTCCTCCTTTTAAGACTGAAAAGTTTGAAAAAATTTGACAATGTTACTAAACTTCTCCCTTTTTGTTTGATCAAAATCAATGGGATATAAACTAAAGATAAACAAATTACTCAAAGCAATTAAATAAGCAACATAAGCATTTAAATATAAAGCATAAGTTCAAGCATAATCAAATCCAATCCAACTTAAAACCTAAAAACATAATCCAAATAACAAAGCAATAATAAAGCATAGGAGTTCATTAAAACATAAGAACAAATGTGCATAAACTAGCCCTAATATGATATGATATGCAATATGCCTAAGGATTCGTCCCATCGTCTCTATCGCCTTTATCTTCGCCATCTTCATCCTCATCATCATTGTTGGATTGAGTCCCAAGAGAGTGGCGCCATTCGCCATGAAACGCGGCAAGAGATAAATCTATGGAGTTTTGGTGATTTTCAATAGCCATCACTCTTTCCTCAAAGGATACAAAGCATGTGTCGATCGTGGCAAACCCGGAATTCATGGTTATGTGCAAGCTGGTGAATTACTCATTGAGATAAGCCATAAGAGCATCAAGATTTGGTTGAGCCACCGGAGCTTGTGGAATAGGAGCCTCTTAAAGAGCCGCCACCGGTTCGGGTTGAACACCTCCCAAAAGATCGGTGTTCCGAACCCATTTTCTATTGTAGTATATGAACTTTGCGCGACGGAGAGAACGCTTATCAATCGGATCGGTGAGGAATTCTGCAAAGTCATAGGAGCAATCAATACCAATCTTGTGAAAGATGTAGCTCAATGCGGTGCCGTATGTGAAAGAGGTAACCATAGAGGTATGACGATGTTGCACAAGGAAGATGATCACCGCGAACATAATTTGAGCAAGGTTAGGGCGCTTACCCTCACGGAAGCAAAGAATCCAAAAGTCGTCGACTTGTCGGATCGTAGAGAACTTCCTACCGGATGGACGAAACCACCAAGTGATCATGAGGTGTAGAATACGGTCATAGGCATCTAGTTGGGTCACAGAGCCTCCAAGGGTATGTCCCAAAGAATCTTCATCATCAATTCATGTATCCTCAAGACCCAAATAGTTTGCTAAAACGGTTGAATCAATACGAAATTTCTTACCCATCAAATATGATTCAATTGAAATAACCAAGGATCTTTTTTCATTGAAAATACACCATGCATAGGAATAAAAAATCAAAACAAGGTTTCGGTATAAAATCCCTGGTATACTAAAAATGGCATAAATTTCCATTCTTCCATCAAATTTAGATATTTAAATTAAAATCTTTGGGTGATAGAAAAGGGATGGAAGTAACACGTTCTCGGTGAATTTTATAACTTTGATACTTTTTAAACAATCCATGGCATGTGGAAATTGTGGTTCATTAAAACAATTTTGATAGATATAGGTAAGATTTGGTCGATTACCATTATGGTCAGGATTTTGACTAGGAGGATTGGAACTTGAGGCAATTTCTTTTCTTGCACATTTCTTTGGGGCCATAATCTGAAAACAAAATCAAACCAAAAACGATGTATGCATAAATCAACCCATTCGAACCAAAAATTAATCCAATGTTCAAGGTATGGTTTAAAATCTATACAATATAGTTTAAAAACATATAAAAGTATAAAAACAATTTTTGGTAAAAGAAATTTTCAAAAATAGTGTTAAAAATATACAATATTATTTTATATTCGAATAAAAAAATTAGTTTTTTAAAAAATATTGAAAGCTATACTATATATGTTCTAAGTCTATGATTATAATGTAAAATCAATGTATAAATATGTACGAAAATCAAAAAGAAAAAGGTTAGGGTTTATACCTTGAAGTTGAGATTAAGGATGAATGAAGAGATTTGGATGCACAAACTTGATGATTTTTGCTTGGGTTTGATGTAAAAAACTAAAAGCCCTCAAAGAATTTCAAGAGTTGTGTGAAAAATTGTGAGGGATTTGGAGGATTTTATAGAGAATTTCGGTTCTAGGGTTTTTGAAAAAGAGGATGTGTTTGAATTAAAGTTGGAAACCTCTTTAATGCCCGAATAACTGCCCAGTTGCTGCGAAATGCTTTTAAGTTGTTTCGATAAGCAAACCGTACCAATACAGGTAAAACCGTACCGAAACATATATCAACAACCCGTATCGATACGAGGAACACCGTATCGATACGCCTATGCCAAAAATGACAATTTTGGCAGCAAATTGCTCAAAAATTTGATTTGCATTGAATCAAAATGCATGAAAATGATATGAGATCATCATGTATGAGCATAAATAGATGCATACTCCCCCTAGCAACAAGCATAGATGCAAATAGGAGCAAAATCACAAAAGCAATGTAATCAAATAAATTCAAGCATGTTTTTAAGACCAAAATGAGCTCTAAAGGTCAAGGAAGGCTGGTTAAACCTAACTCTCTCCTAAGAGACCAAAAACGCTCTTTGTCTAATGGTTTGGTGAAGATATCCACTAATTGATTTAAGGTGTCTACATATTCTAGAACTACGTCATTTTTCAAGACATGATCCCTAACGAAATGATGTCTTATTTCTATGTGTTTGGTTCTAGAGTGTTAGATAGGATTCTTAGTAAGACAAATGGCACTAGTATTGTCACACCTAATGGGGATGGTACTTACATTAATTCCATAATCTATGAGTTGTTGCTTCATCCAAATGACTTGAGCATAAAAACTTCCTAAGGATATATATTCGCTTCGGTGGTAGATAATGCTACATTATGTTGTTTCTTAAAAAAACCAAGATATGAGCATACTACCTAGGAATTGACATGTGCCAGTGGTACTCTTTCTGTCTATCTTGCAAACCCCTATAATCCGTATTCGATAAGGCATGTAAACTAAAGGAAGAGTCTAGGATACCAAAGACCTAAACAATGTGTATCTCTAAGGTATCTAAAGATCCTCTTAATGGCTATAAGGTGAGATTCTCTAGGACTAGCTTAAAATCTAACACACAAGCAAACACTAAACAAGATATTTGGTCTACTTGTGGTATGATAAAGCAAAGATCCTATCATTGATCTATAAAGCTTTAAATCCACACACTTACCTCCTTCATCCTTATCAAGCATTGTAGAATAACTCATTGGTGTGGCTTGAGGCTTTGTGTTCTCAAGCCAAACTTCTTGAGCATGTCATTGATGTACTTAGCTTGATTGATGAAGATTCCGTCCTTTCTTTTGTTTAATTTGGAGCCCCAAAATGAAAGATAGCTCCCCCATCATGCTCATCTCAAACTCACATTGCATTAACTTAGTAAACTCTTGACAAAGAAATTCATTAGTAGAACCGAATATAATATCATCAACATAAATTTGAACTACTAATATGTCTTTGTCATTTCTTTTTATGAAGAGTGTAGTATCCACCTTCCCTTTTTCAAAACTTTTTTCAACTAGAAAACTTGATAACCTTTCATACCAAGCTCTAGGAGCTTGTTTCAAACCATATAAAGCTTTTGAAAGTTTAAAAACATGGTTTGGGTATTTTGGATCTTCAAAACTGGATGGTTGTTCTACATACACTTCTTCATTTATGAAACCATTTAAAAATGCACTTTTAACATCCATTTGAAAGATCTTGAATTCATTATAACATGCAAATGCAAGAAGCATCCTAATAGCTTCCATTCTAGCTACGGGTGTATAGGTTTCATCAAATCGATTCCCTCTTCTTGAGTGTAACCTTGAGCAACAAGTCTAGCCTTGTTTCTCAATATGTTATCACTCTCATCTAGTTTGTTTCTATAAACTCATTTAGTTCCTATAGTAGATTTATTACTAGGCCTATCAACTAATGTCCAAACTTGACTTCTCTCAAATTGGTTTAATTCCTCTTGCATAGCCATTATCCAACAATCATCGTTTAATGTTTCTTTGATATTCTTAGGCTCTATGCATGAGATAAATGCTACATTATATGCATTCTTAAGAGAAAGTCTAGTGGTTACCCCTTTGGATGGATCACCCAAAATCTCACCACCTTTGACATAGTTGAACTCTCTTGGGTAGCTCACTTCCTTTTCCTCTAGATTCATGTCCTTCAAGGCTTCTAGAGGTGGATCTTGTGTTTCCTCTTCTTTGGTTGGAACTTCATTCACCTTTGATGATTGCCCACCATCATTGGCTTCAAAAAGCCCTACATCATCATCATCACAAGAACCCTTCCTCGAAAGTAGGTTATCATCGAAAACCACATGAATAGATTCTTCAACAACCAAGGTTCTTTTATTAAATACACAATAGGATTTAAAGTTTAAAGAATATCTTAGAAACATAGCTTCATCACTTTTAGCATCAAATTTGCCTAAATTATCATTTTCATTGTTTAAAACAAAGCATTTACAATAAAAATGGATGAAAATAGCTAATGTTAGGCTTTTTGGATTTTAAAATCTCATAAGGAGTTTTCTTTAAAATAGGCCTACTCATTACTCTATTCATGATATAGCAAGTCATATTAGTAGCTTCCAAAAAAAATATTTTGGCAAATTGTTTTCACAAAGCATGGTTCTAGCTATTTCCTCTAAAGTTCGATCTTTCCTTTCAACAAGCCCATTTTGTTGAGGTGTTCTAGGAGCTGAAAAATTGTGGCTAATACCATTTGAGTTGCAAAAATCCTCAAAACCTAAATTTTGAAATTCGGTGACATGGTCACTTCGAATGTGAGAAATAGTTTGACCAAGATCATTTTGAGTAATTTTTTAAAATGTGATAAATTTTTCTAAAGCCTCATATTTGGTACTTAAGAATAAAACCCAAGTGTATCTAGAGTAATCATCAACTAGAACATATGCATATTATTTTCCACCCAAGCTAGTTGTTCTAATAGGACCAAAGAGATCCATATGGATCAATTGTAAAACTCTACTAGTTGAAACATCATTAATAGGTTTAAAAGAGACTCTTTTACGTTTGCCTTTTGCATAAGCATCACAAATTTTATCATTTGAAAACTTTATTTTAGGCAAACCTCTTATAAGATCTTTTGAAACCAATTTTTCTAAAACACTCATGCTTGCATGCCCTAGTTTTCTATGCCATAACCATGAATCATGCTCATCATTAGCAACAAAACATGCATTAGAGATATGAATGTCATCTAAATGCACCATATATATGTTTCCTATGCGATGACCTAAAAGCACAATTGTGTGAGTTTAGACATTTATAATTTTGCAACCATATATACCAAAAATTACTACGAAACCTTTATCACAAAGTTGGCTTATGCTTAATAGGTTATGTTTAAGACCATTGACATATAAAACATTTTCAACAAGTATGGAAGAGTAATTACCAATGGAACCCATTCCTTCAATTTGACCTTTGGAGTTGTCACCAAATGTCACTAATCCTCCTCTCTTTAGCTCTAGTTCCAAGAGTCTACTCTTGTCTCTAGTCATATGTCTTGAGCATCTACTATCAAGGAACCACGTATTTGTACTTGAAGCTTTGGCCTTGTAGCAATGCTCCCCCTACAAACATGGAATCAAACTTTGATTTTTGGTACCCAAATCTTTTTGGGTCCATGAGCATTAGTTCTCAAAATCTTGGTTCCCTTAGGAATCCAAGAAGCAATCTCATTAGCATTGTTAGAAGCTACAACATCATTAGGAATCAAAATGCTTCTAACTTTCTTACCATAATAGGGTCTTGAATACCTTCCATGTTTGTATATATTAAAGTTCCTTTTAACATTGTTGGGTTTTGAAGATTGTCCTTTTTCAAAACTTGATTTCCCAACATTGTTTAAGGAAGCCTTGAGATCATTTACCTCCTTGAGATAATGATTTTAACTTAGAAAGAAGGTTATTTAAATCAACATTTTCTTGTTCAAAATACTTTTGATTATCTTTTAAATCACTAACATTATTTTCAAGTTCCGAATTGGTTTTAGATAAGGAATCATTTTGATTTTTCAAATCAAGGATAATTTTCTTATTTTTCAAAATAGATTCCTTATATTTTTTAACCAATTCGTCATAAGCCTCTTGCAACTCATTATAATCATCAAATAGTTTATCATAAGTAAGATCATTTAATGAGTTAGAGGTTACCTTTGGATCATCCTCAAAGGCCATGAGACAAAGATTAGCAACTTCGTGCTCCTCATCACTTGAAGACTCTTCATCGCTCCAAGTGGCTATATGGGCCTTGTGCTTTTTTTTTTCTTTTCGAAGCTCTTCTTCTTGAGTTGGGGACAATCGATTTTGATGTGCCCCGGCTTCTTAATTCGTATCACACAATAGGATCATTCTCTTCTTCTTTGCTCTTGTTCTTGAGATCCCTTCTTCGGTTGGATCTCATGAGCTGGGTGAATCGTTTGACTATCATAGCTAATTCCTCTTCTTGTAAAGCTTTAAGAGCGATTCCCATCTTCTTCTTCTCCACTTCCTTCTTTTCGACCTTCATTTCCTCCTTTTTTTCTTCCTCTCTTCCCTTTTTCATTATCTCATGGGTGAGAAGAGAACCCATGAGAGCGTTGAGCTTTAGCGTCTTGAGATCCTTCGCTTCTATGATAGCCGTTCTTTTACCATCCCAAGACTCAAAAAGTGAGTAAATTAGTTTTTGAACTAGCTTCTCCTCCGGAATGATTTCTCTTAGACCCTTGAGGCCATTGACAATGACAGAGAATCGTTCGAACATTTTGGAAATGTCTTCATCCAGCTCCATCTTGAAATTTTCATAGCTCAAATTAAGAAGTCCAATCTTGTTCCCCTTAACTTCATTGGTGCCTTCGTATATGATCTCTAGCTTATCCTAAATTCCTTGGAACTTGAGCAAGATGACATCTTGGAGTACTCGTTCTGTCCAAGTGAGCAAAATAGCATGTGCATTGCTTTATCATTGCTTTGGAGCTTCTTCTGATCTACATCGGTCATTTTGTGCTTGGACTTCGATACTAACCGATCACCTTCTCTCTTCATCGAGATTGTCGGTCCATCTTCCACTATATCCCATAAGAGGTAGTCATGGGATTTGATGAAGAACTTCATACGATTTTTCCAATAGGGATAGTTATCCCGATTGAAGTATGGAGGTTTGGTGATGGAATGAGACTCGTACAAGTTGTTGCCGGAGGTGGATGCCATTGCTTTAACTTCTATTGATTGAATCACCTTCTAGGATCGCCTCAACGATTGTTAGACTTTCGGTTAAGTATGGCTCTAATACCAATTGTTAGGACGATCAATCTATTGAGATGGTGGCCAAGAAGGGGTGAATTGGCAATTTAGAATTTTTGGAAGCAAATGGAAAGTGATAGACAATGGGACACAAGGATTTATAGTGGTTCAACCTTCTAACAAGGTCTATTTTCACAACCTTAGCTTCCTACTAAGGATTTCAACCAATTCACTATAGAATTCTTTCCCTTTTCTAGGCTAAGGAGGCAACCGTTACAATCGATCAAAGCTTTCTACCCAAAGCTTGATCAAGGATCACTCTTTTACAAGAAAGAAAAATGGCAAATGAATAATGTCCTCACAAGGTGAATATTTGCCCAAATTACAAGAACACTCAACCCCAAACTTAAAATAAAGATTACAATGAAATACTCAAGCTGGGTACAAGGGTTTGACTCTAAAAGCTCAAAGGGTTGGATTTTGCTTGATTGCTTGAATGTTGTTCAATGAATGTTCAATACTTGTTGCAGCTGCATTATAGTTTTGTATTTATACCATCTCATTGATTTCTAGCCGTTTGGGTGGTTGGATTATTGAATATAGCCGTTGAAGAGCAAGCTTCCTGCAATAAATACTGTCTGGTCACCTCCCGTATCGGTACACGTAGGCCCGTATCGATACCTGTTGCAAGAAAAATATAGCTATTGTGTATAGGCGTATCGATACGCGGGAGGTCATATCGAAATGATCATATTGTAAAATAGATGGCGTATCGAAATGGCAAGGACGTATCGGTACGGTTTTTGCTTACTTGAATCTGAGATGAAAAATTGTATCGGTACGCCAATGGGCGTATCGGTACGGCTAACGGAAAATTAAAAGTTCGTTGATTCCAATAAATGAAAAGGCAACGGTCGAAAATATTTACTGCAAACCGTATCGATACGGATGGTCCTGTATCGGTACGAATAAAAAAATCTTAAACCCAGATTTCAAATCGTATCGAAACGCGAAGCTTAAAACGTTTGCCCAGATGAAGACCGTATCGAAACGCTAGGCCTAAATTTTCAAAGTCATATGAATGTCGTATCGGTACGCTTTACAAAACCAAATTCCAGTAGCCATTTTCCGTATCGAAACACCAAGGGTGTATCGATACGCTGGGGCGAAAATGCAAAGTTTGGCTTGAAAACACTTAGAAAAATTTTGGGTTGAAGTTTTGGACTTAAAGAAAATTTTCCTTGTCAATTTGTGAGATTTTAGAATACTTAAAATTTTATTTCCTCTTACAATTTAGTCCTTAAACACTTTGTTATATCAAAATCAAACATAGGTTTTACAATCATTCTAGTTGAAATTTAAGTCTAGTAGAGTTGATTTTACTACAAGAAGGAAAAAATATTCTACACGAAATTCTTTATTGTATTGTATTATGTTTTAGTAGACATTTATTTTTGTATTTATGAGGTTAAACATAAATAAGAGAGTTAAATATATATTTGGTACCTGAACTTGATACATTCTCTAAAGTTGGTAACTAAAGAATTTTTGCTCTCAAGTTGATACATGTAGTTTAATTTCATTCACTGTTTTAGTACTTTTATTAATAGTTTTAATCCCAAAATCTATACATTTTATCAATTTGATCCTAATTCAAAACAATTCAATAACTTTAATCATTCATGTTTAGAAATTATATCAATTTAGTCATTTTTATGATATTATCAAACCAAACGAGTCTATCAAATCAAAGCGACAGTTGGATAACTACATTCTACGATAAAAACAATAACAAGTTACCATTAAACTTTTATTATGACGGGAAAGTAATATAACAAGTTATCAATTCTCATGTTTTTAAAATTCTTGGCCTAGCACAATTGTTATGGTGTTATGGTGTAGTTGGTTATAACATCAGTCTAACACACTGAAGGTCTTTGGTTCGAGTTCAGGTGGTGGAAGAATGTTTTATTTTTAATTAATAGGCTTTAGCCTAGTGGTTGAGTGCATGTGTGCTATACACTCACACCTAGGTTCGATTCACCATAAACCCAATTTTGAATGGTACGATGGGCTGCCAAGTGGACACTTGGTGTTTTCTGTGTGATGCTGAGCTTGGAAAAATTATTATATAGTCCTGGCCCACTACGTCATCCATGATCCTGTCCACTAAAGGGTCCATAAAATAATTTCTCCTGAGCTTGAGACAAGAGACCACCTCTTTGCAGACTGTAATTTTTCAAGGCAGATTTGGGAGAGGTTGATGCTTGCTTGTCATATAGTGTGTCATGCCACAAATTGGATGGAAATGGTTAGTTGGGTATTAGAATATGGTCGAGGGAGATCTTTGCAAGCTATTGTCATTCGGCTGGCTTAGTGTGGTTTCATTTACTTTGTTTGGCAAGAGGGAAATGGCAGGATACATGGTCGTTCCCCTTGAGCAGTTTCTGATGTGGTTTTTCTTGTTAAAAATACTATACGTTCGAGATTACAGGGCTATAGGAAGATTAGACATAGTGCTTTAGCTGTAAAACGGGGGCTTGTATAGTTTTTCTTTGTTTCCTTGATTTGGTTTGGATGCTTGTATAGTTGAACTTTGTTTATTGTACAATTGTGGTACTTTTGGATAAATAAAGCTCAATTTATCAAAAAAAAAGCATTAAGGGAGAAGAACAAAAAAATTAGGAGAATAAAAAAGAGTAAATTGAGTCTCTAAACCCTAAAACTAACGCACTTGTGAAAACTAAAATTTTTTACTGCCAGTGTATCAAACAATTATCCCTATTATAATACAAAAGTCAATGAGGGCTAATCAACGAGGTTGATCCAAGTGGTAGGCAGCTTGATACCGCTTAAGTAGGTCTCGAGTTCGAGTTATTGTATATGTAAAAAACCTCTGCCAAGAGACTCACACACTAAAAACACGCGTGCGATGCGAGTCAGTATGAATTAGTCAAAATAAAATTTTAGAAATAAGAAGGACAACAAAAATAAATCCACAGGGTTAGATAAAAATATTTTTCACTGGAATTGGCTTTAGACTTGATAAAAGACAATTAGTCAATCAACATCGTTAGACTTCGAATTCACACTCGAACTTTCTTTTTGGTAAACTACACTATTAGTCATTGAAAATGAAACAAAATGATGCGACATGGCTAAAATTAGTCTAGATCTCATCTAAAATGTGACACACATTGGTTTATGTTTCAAACTTGCCAAATAGTCTCCTTATATGTTAAATCAATTGATTTTGCCAACCAGACATGCACAACAGATTTTTTATATAGTTTTCTAATATTTATAATATTTAGTTCTCTCACAATTATTTTAATTTTATAAAAAATTCTCATAATTAAGGGCATATTTTAGTAAATTTTTTGGTTGGATGACTTAATTAATTTAAAGAAAATGAGGGATTTTTTATTTTACTTTTTTAGTTACTAATGTGACATATAAAACAAGGTGACCACACCAAAAAATCATCCAAATGAAATATTACATTAGTAAATTTTGATGATGTCATTATCTATTAATTGTCGCATAATCAGACTTAACGATCATCATTGCTCCGAGGGTATATCTAGTTAAATTTTATAATTGAAGGACTTAATCAAATGCGAAAGGTCCAAATGAGCTAAATTGTATTTTAAAAAAGTTCAAGAAGCTATTTACGATAAACTTTTTTTTGACACATACCATAAACCTATTTAAAATTGAATGAGGAGACTGAAAACTTGATAATTATTTGGCAGCTTTTAGTGTAGTTTGCCTAACATTAAATTATAATTTGAGACAAAGCTACGCAAATTACAAGATGTATACTATAAATTCAGTCATTCAATTATTAGTATATTTTATTTTAGTCATTAAACTAATTTTTTGATTTAGTCATTAATATTGTAAAAATTGATCAATTTAATCACTCCTTCCGGGAAAACTAGCTCCCTTTTATTCGATCATCATATTCTACACTTCTCGAGTTTTTTTTTTTCTGTCACTATGAGAGTTGTTTGATCGATTTGGAAAAGATTATATAAATGTTAAGGTATAAAATTATTATTATACTAATTAAAAATGAGACATCAATAGACCTGCAAGCTTTACCCGAGACCCGAGATTCAAATCTATTTATATGATATGGACCAGTATGTTATAGCCCAAACTTGACCTGAACTCGAAACAAATCGAACCAAACTGAATTTTAGTTAAACCAAAAGTAACCCGAGCAAAAAATAACCAAAATTGAAAGCAACCCGAACCAAAAATCAACCAAAATAGAAAGAAACCTGATTTTAATTTGCTCAAATATGTATGTTTTATTCTCCTTTTGTATTATATTACTAATTAACAACCACGTTTAGTAATAGTTTAATAGTTTAATATCATATTTTCTCGTTTAAAAGATTATCTTCATATATTGTCTCAAATTAAAAATCAACCGATCCGATATTAACCCATCTCGCAAAAGCAACCAACCTGATATTGACCTGAATCGAAAATTGATCGATCTGAAATTAGCTTGACCAGAAAATTAAACTGATCCGATATTGATTCGACCCGATATTCGATTCGACTAGAAATAACATAAACATGAACTAAATTTAAATCAGACCCAACCTATCCAAATTAAACTCCAATCAAAAATAAAATAACCTAAAATAACCTAACACCAAACCGAACGACCTGATTGCCACCTCTAGAAACATGTCATCAAAATACCAATTTTTGTAACATTAGTGGCTAAATAGTAAAAACATAGTTTTACGACCAAAGTAGAAATGAGCTAATAATTGGGAAAACGACGACATTTACCATAGTGAACTGAATTTTTCTTCAAAGAGTAGTGCAGCGCAGCTCTGTTTCTCTCTTGCTTTTCATCAGGCTCTCTAAAACCCTGAAATGGGTTCCTTATTCAGAGCTTTAAAAACCCTAAAAACTCGAAAGTACTTATCTCCATTACCTGTAATCAGCAGCCCATTCGATGCTTTTGGTTCATGTCTAAGATATTGCTCCCATTATCGTCAAAACAGTAAAGAATCTGCTCCAATAGATTTGAGTCGATATCCCGTTGAAAAAATAAGGAACTTTTCAATTATTGCCCATGTTGATCATGGAAAATCCACTTTAGCTGATAGGCTTTTGGAGCTTACTGGGACTATTAAGAGAGGCCACGGTCAGCCTCAGTATATTGACAAATTGCAGGTAATTTTCCTTTTTAATTTTCATCCTGCCTTTTTTGTTTGGGTTAAAACTTGAACTGGTAGTTGGTTTAAAGAGAAACTAGAATTGGGTATTTGTTATCTTTTCATATAAACGCTAAATTTGGTTTGAAATGAGGAAAAAAATAAAGATATTGAGTTTAGCATTGGTTTAAAGGTGCATTTTCGTGGTTTTTTTTTTGTTTTTGGTTTAAAACATGAATTGGTAGTTATGTATATGTATCACAAATTGATGGAAAGGCAAGGTATTGGCATTGCACTTGTTGGTTTAAAGAGAAACTAGAATTGGGTATTTGTTATCTTTTCGTATAAACGTTAAATTTGGTTTAAAGTGAGAAAAAAGTAATGATATTGAGTTTTTGATGTTATTAGGTAGAGAGGGAAAGGGGAATCACTGTTAAAGCTCAAACAGCGACTATGTTCCACAAACACAAGTTCCATGGATGCAATGAGCCTTCGACGTTTTTGCTAAATCTGATCGATACTCCGGGTCATGTGGACTTCAGTTATGAGGTGTCTAGATCTCTGGCAGCTTGCCAAGGTGCAGTTTTGATTGTTGATGCCGCCCAAGGTGTTCAAGCGCAAACCGTTGCAAACTTTTATCTTGCTTTTGAATCTAACTTGACTATTATACCTGTCATAAACAAGATTGACCAGCCAACTGCTGACCCTGATCGTGTCAAAGCTCAGTTGAAATCAATGTTTGATTTTGAGCCTAGTGATGCCCTTTTGACATCTGCTAAGACTGGGTAGGGGCTTGAGAATGTCCTTCCAGCAGTCATAGAGAGGATTCCTCCCCCTCCTGGAAGCAGCGGTTCGCCTTTGCGTATGCTTCTGTTGGATTCCTATTATGATGAGTATAAAGGTGTAATTTGCCATGTTGCCATTGTTGATGGTGCATTGTGTAAAGGTGATAAGATTTCATCTGCAGCAACTGGTCAAGCTTATTAAATTTTGGATGTTGGGATCATGCATCCCGAGCTTACTCCCACGGGAGTCCTTCTAAGTGGACAAGTTGGATACGTGGTGACTGGCATGCGTTCCACAAAAGAGGCACGTATTGGAGATACACTATATCACACTCGGACTACTGTAGATCCCCTTCCTGGTATACATGAGGCTTTATTTCATCTTTATAGTTTTTTTTTACCCCACCTTATTTGCTATGCTTCTAAATTGCAGGTTTCAAACCCGCAAAACATATGGTATTTTCTGGTCTCTACCCTGCAGATGGATCTGATTTTGAGGCACCTAACCATGCTATAGAGAGACTAACGTGCAATGATGCCAGCGTCTCTATTACTAAGGAGAGTAGCACAATACTTGGACTGGGTTTTAGGTGTGCTGTCTTATGTTTTATGACTTAATCTCAAAGTACCAATAGTCTAATAGTTTTCTTCTACTATTTAATTATGGGCGCTTGCTTTGTAATAATGGGACAATCTCTGGTGTGTCCTGTATTCCTTCTGCAGGTGTGGATTCTTAGGCTTACTTCACATGGATGTTTTTCATCAAAGACTTGAACAGGTGATTAATTTCTCCACTTTGTCCATTTACCCAAATTTTCTTTCTTTATTTTCAAGTCATAACGGTTTTTATCACGGATGTAGGAGTATGGAGCTCATGTCATTTCCACTGTTCCAACTGTTCCGTATATTTTTGAGTATTCTGATGGAAGGTCATATAACAGTGGCCTTTTATGATCAATCTTTGTTCGGGGAAACGGAAGCTTTGTGAAGTTTCTTTTGACATGTTTTATATATCTTGATCTTATGTAGTAAAGTAGAAGTTCAGAATCCTGCTGCATTGCCCTCAAATCCCAAGAAACGAGTTACAGCTTGTTGGGAACCTACTGTAATAGCAACTATTATTATTCCTAGTGAGTAAGCTCCCATAACCCTTCGTTGTCTATTTTCTACAGCATGCAAAGGTTTTATTCTTTAGGACTTTTTGCTTACTTATAGGTATGTGGGGCCTGTTATTACCCTCTGCTCGTAGCGGAGAGACCAGCAGCTGGAGTACTCATTTATAGACAGGTGATTTATACCATTATGGTTTCTTTAACCTGTAATTTTTTATTCATCTGTGGTAATCTTCAGTGAAATAGTTTCTATTTCTCGTCTTGATGTAGAAACATCTGCCGCCTTGTGTCATAATTGAGTTAATGAAATACTAAAATATCCTATCTGGAAAATTAGGTTGTTTTTAGTAGTAGCTGTGCTTTCAACCAATGAAACTGTAAGTTATCCAAGAAGTGTTAGAGCTTGAGGGAGAGTATAAGTTGACGAGGAATATTAGAGTTTTTATTTAATGTGTAATTAGAGTTTATTCTTGATCAATAGTTTAGATTTACTAGAAGTCTTATTTAAATTAGGAATAAGTATTATTTAAATTAAAGATAAAAGTATAGTTTTAGTTATATTAAAACTCTATATCAACCTATTTAAAAGCTTACACTGTATACATTAGATAATTAAGAATAATAAGAAAATACAAAGGATCACATTGTTCTCTTCTTGTCCATCTTCTTCAAACGACAAATCTCAACCACTGATCACACACAAACCACCATCATTTTTTGCATCTCCGATAACCATGGCCCCTTTCTCACATGGTATCATGAGCCAACAATGGTCTTGATGCCGTCACCACTGTTGCCATCTCTAATCTGAAATAGATCGACGATCTGATTTTTTAGATGCACATCGTTTTTCTTTTCCGCTGCTATCATTAGGCCACTCGTTTCTTGGCTTCTTGTTCGTTGGAATCTTACATCTCTGGTGAAATTATTCCAAAATAGTAAATTTCTGTATGATACATTGTGTGAAGTCCATGAGTGCGAACTGAATAAAGAGGAAATATAATAATATTATAAGAAGAGTCTGCAAATCAACGTGACATTTTCTGTAAAACTATTAATGTGCGCAAACTAACCACTTAAGAATAGTTATGACCATATAAAAAATGGTTAAAATCCAACTAAACAATTCATTTTTATCATAACTCAACAGTAATTTATATTCTATGAACGACCGAATTCACATTCTTATTGAAGTTGTAATAGCAACTATATCGACCGGTTAGTAATTTTAATTCATTTATAGTTTACAAATTTGAGTTTTAATGATATATAACTCTGGGTTTATATTATGCTTGAAAAATATGAGTATGCCAAGTAGAAACTTAACAACATTGAAAACATATGAAGCATATAATTTATATATTTCGTATAAAGTAAAATACCAAATGGGGATGTAGCTCAGATGGTAGAGTGCTCGCTTAGCATGCGAGAGGTCGATGCACTTTTTGTGATTAAGTGTTATTTTGTTTGAAACAATCCTGAGACAAAGGAAATCAATCATTTAGGAGTGCCAAGTGAAATGGAGACAAAGGAAATCACCATTGTTTAAGGTTTTAGCTGAGTTTGTTCTTCTCTGAAACACACATTCTTTTGAACAGTGATTGTTCCCTGTTTATTTTTACCAGTGCTACTGTAATTGTGGTATAACGAGAATGCTATGGAATCTCATTTATAAAGAAAAAAGAAATACATTTCATTGCTAAAGCTGCAGCTTTTGAAGATGACAGAAAACTTAACCTTCCTTGGTGTTTCTGTTGGTGGTGGTGGGAAACGACCATCATGGACAAAATACCACAAGTAGACGAAATAACTGACCAAAACAACTGCAACAGGGTGAACATTGGTGTAGATCTGGTAAGCTAAGCCAAGGAAGGTTGCACTCCATAAAACCCATATCACAGATTTCAGGAAAAACTTCCTTGGTGAAGTCTCCATCGGCGGTAAATCTTGGCAATGGAGGGTGCAGGCATTACAAATGTAAACAAAAGCTATGAAATATGCCATGGAAAAGTCACCATCAGCGTATGCTTGGTAGATTAAGACCATGAAGGAGTAGGGGAATGTGTAATAAAAGTAAGCCATGGCTTCCTGCACTTTTTGTTCAAAGTTATACGGAAATTTTGAGATTGTTGAAGGAATTGGATGAACAGATTGCTCCACTAATAGCAGTTTACGCAAACTGGAACTTTGCTGCAATTGAAGGAATTTGATGGGGCTGGGCAGTCGTGATATGGCTTTACAATCTTATCTTTTACTTTCCACTCACCTCGTCAAGTTCTTCATCTGATACACCCTCAGTAGAAGGGCTTGGGATCTCGTTATCGAACAAAGGGCATGAATTCTTTTCAACTGATGCAGTAACTTCCATTGTTGTTGGCTGAGAAACTTGTTTGACGTTTCATTTTCGGGTTGTTTTGCAGATTGCTTTCACGAGGAATAAAGACTTCCGGATAGAAGAACGTGAACTAAAATGGGCACATGCTCAGAGGATGCTCAATGGAATGCAGCCACCAGACACCAAGATGTTCAATGGCCGCACCAGTTACAATGAACTTAATCAGATAGCTGAAGAGGCAAAGAGACGAGCCGAAATTGAAAGGTATTCGTCCATTAAGTTCAACTTTACTTTGAAATCGTTAATAAAGCCAAAGCTTGAAACTCGAATTTAGTTCAGTTAGTTCATACTGTATGCATAACCGAAGGCAATGTCTGATAAATGCTACGCATTTGCATTTTCTACTCGCAGGTTGAGAGAACTGACTACGCTAAAAGGGCATGTCGAATTGCTCGTTAGACTGAAGGGTCTCGACATAGACACAATTCAGCAAGCAAACATTTTAATTTGCATATATTGTACACATACGGCTGGGATTGCTACTGCTGAGAGTAATACGGATCTATAGTTTGCCATCTTACCGTATAAGAGTAATACAGATCTATAGTTTGTCATCTTACCGTAGAAACCGCTTTATATCCGCTTAAATCCATTATCTTCTTGATAGAGACATGTTTGCCATGTCTTCAAGGTAATTTTTGCATACACTGCTCTATACAATACAACTTTTGAATGTGCCTTCTTGCTCACAAACTACTCGAGGTTAGCTTGGAACCGCTCGAGTAATTAAGCAAATTGAATTCTAGTATCTTAAAGAGAACCTATTGGTCCTAATATCGGAGGCCATTGATTAAAAATGAAGCATATGAACATCCCTTTTGTTTTAGTGGTATGACCACAAATTTAACATGAGACAATATCAGATAAACACATGCAAAAAACAAGTTAATGTAAAGCATCCGACAATAGATTATCAATCACATTATATAAAACCATTATTTTTCCACAATAAAGAGTTGAAGCAACATTATACCATCATCAAGTTCAGGAAACTTCATTTGGCATATGGAAATGTACAAGCTGAAAGTTCAGATACCAGCTTGTATGGTGTTTTAACACTTGTGCTTGTCAACTTTCTTCTCAAGCTCATTCTTTTGAGCTCCAACCACCCGATCGATTTCCTGCCCGTTCTTCAGCAACACAAATGTTGGCATTGCCTGCACTCCAAATTCTTGTGCCACATCCTGAAACCCACCATGTAAGAATCAGCAACCGAAATCGAGGAAACAAACAAATAAAGTCCTCTAAAAATCTAACAAATATATGATCAGGATCAACATAGAATGAATTGCAGCAAAGGATTTCCAGTATATGTAAAGAAAAGGATAGATATACACATACAGGCAGCTCATCAACATCAAGTTTCACAAACTCAACATCAGTGAACTTAGCAGCCATGTCATTCAAAGCAGGTTCCATGAACTTGCAGGGTCCACACCATGAAGCTGAGAAATCTATAACCATCTGATCTCAATTTTTAGTTTTGTTCAATCATAAACAACAAAAACCCAAAGTCAGATCTTTCATGTAATGACCAAAACAACAAGCAAAACAGCCCCAGAAGAATAGTTATCAAGAAATCAGATTTAGGGTTGAGAGAAAGATACAAGCTTTGGGGTCTCTTTGACAGAATTGAAGTGAAGCTGCCATCTCGGAGCTGAATGGAAGGATAAGACCCTTGAAAATTCAGATGAAGAAGATGAATCTTCTGATGCTGAATATGAATTGCCTAACAAGCTTGAGAAGAAAGAACCCATTTCCCCCCTTTTTCTCAAGGTCAATGTCAAAGAAATGAAAAAGTGAAAACAATGTTTCCTTGGACGGCAACTTCGGGTTTTGTCGTATTTCTATGCAAAAATTTAGGTGGGAAAGTGCGGGGAGGCTAGCATGCGGCACCTTAGGCTGCGGCTAGAAAACGGCATAGTTATGTTCAAACATAAATTTTTATTAGCTAGGCAATATTTTTTGTTGGAGAATTTAAGTTGGAATTGATATTTTATAAATTGGGTAAAATTTTAAGTTGATAATCGAAATTTTTATTAACTAAATAATATTTTAGGTTAAAACTGAAATTCTTACTTATTTATAATATTTTATGTTAAAATTAAATTTTTATTAATTAAATAATATTTTAGATTAAATTATATTTTATGTATATATTTAGGTTGGAGGTAGCTTTAATTTATTCGCACCCTAAAGTGTCACACCCTAAACCTATGAGAGAGTAAATACACTGATGAATAATGACGGAGTTGAAAGGAAATTTTTTATTATTAAATTTTTGATTTAATTATAATACGATTTTTATGTTTTTAAAATATTATAAAATAATCATTCAAATTTAATGTATTATTATAAGGGAAAATGATATTTAATTTTAACAAAGTTTACAGAAAAAAATAATAGAAGGTATTTTATAATCAAATCAGAAGTTTAATAATTATTTTATAAATTTTAAACTTTTAATGACCAAAAGAATTATTTTATCTTAATTTAATGGCAATTATTGTACTTTTACCCAAAAGTCTATGAATTTCTTTACATAATTATATTCATGTTTCCTTTATTTATTTTTTTTTTTGATAAATCATGTTTTCTTTAATTAAGTATTAGAGTATATATTTTACTTTAATTTTTTTGAAGTGTACTTTAATTATTCTGTCAATACAATATTCTAAGAAATATATTAGTAACTCATAAAAAAGTCATAAATATTAGGTGGAGGACCAATAATTTATATTTTCATTATTGAATAGTGATTATAGAGTCGATATTTTTTTGGGGGTTTAACTGGTGTTTTAACCTCTGAAATTGCAACTTATCATCATATTGTTATATGAAGAATTTGTTTTTATTTAGTTTGACTTATGAATTTTCCAACTATGAGGTGACAATGAGGTCGTGTTGAGGTCAGGTTTTAGGTTTTGGTTGGGCCATTTTTAAGTTTGGATTGTATTTGGTTTAAGTTAGATTCGGGTCGAATAGGGTCTGATTTAGATTTAGTTTCAGTCCATGATATTTTAAGTCGGATCAATATCAGATTGGTCAGTTTTCGGTTCAGGTCAATATCAGATCGATTGATTTTTGATCGGGTATATATCATATCGATTGGTTTTCAGGTTGGGTCAATATCACATTGGACGGTTGGTCAACCTTTGGATCTTCGGGTCAATATCAGATCGATTTATTTTCAAGTTGGGTTAATATCAGCTAGGTCGATTTTCGATTCTGGTTAACCTTTGGATCTTCAGTTCACTTCCAATCAAGTATATATAAAATTATTTATATATTCTTGTAAAAGAATATATATTTTTGTTTGTAATCTTATAATTTAGGTTCAATTTTATCTCTAAACCGTTCAATTTTTAAATAGAGTTTTACGTAATTTTAAGACGGTAAAATTATCATGATTTTACAAAATTAAAATTAGACTATGTAAAAATTATTTAATGAAAATGTTAACTTTGTCATATTTATTTATTTATGGATTAATTTTAATTTGAGTATATTTCAATTGTTTGACACTTAATTAGATATTTGACTTTAATATTTAATTAATATAATAAATTAAATAAATACCGAATCATATAAAGTAATATATATAGTTGAAAATCAACTTTGATTTTAATATATATTACTTTTATTATTTTATTAAAAACAAATATATAGTGTTCATATCGTATTTAGGTTATTATTTTATGTGTAAAGTATAGTTTTTGATAAATAGCCACTAAATTTTTATTAAATCCATAAAAAAATCACAATTACAACGCATCCAAGAAGAAGAATATTTGGATTAAACAACCAAAAAAAAACCTTACAACCCAAAAACAAAGAAAATGAAAATTTCTATAGAGATAAGTATACCAACAAAATTTAGCAGTTTCTTGAATCTTTTTGTCTATGTCCAAACGAGACGCATAAAGAAGGAAGGAGTGGTGCGTGATCCAAACTGTCATGTAAAATGTACCGCTACCCAAGACTGATTTTATCGGCAAACAACTATCAACCGAGTGGGGATATAAATTTTCAAGTGACCACCGACAAAAACATAAATCAGAAACTAGCACCGATTAAATCTCTGTGCGAACAACAATCGATCGCTAGGGTATGCCGAAACATGCCACAATGACAGATGAACCAAACCCAAAACAAAAACATGTCACAAGGACAGAAAAAAAGCGTGTCACAAGGACAGAGAAAGAGCGTGCTACAGAGGCAGAACTTCTTATTAAAATAAAAATAAAAAAATTAATAGATTCGGTGGTCGACAACCAATACTAAGATTGATTGCCGACCACCGATCAAAGGAAATGATCAAAGAAGAGAGCGGCTAGGGTTGAAGGACAGTTTGGAGGAATCAAGATTTCATGTGTAAAGTACAATTCAATTTTATATGTTTTTATTCATTAACATTTTTCTAATATTATAGTGTGATTACATGATATATATATATATCATACAGATAAACTGTTTGAACCATACCAACCTATTATTTAACGTCAAATTCCTAAATGAAAGGGCAATGTTTGAATTCACACCCCCATTAATATTTGCGACATCAACAATTACGTGACTGGAATAAATTTAAAACGATAATTAATATTATTAAGAAATTCACCAACACAAGGGGATGTAGCTTGGATGGTAGAGCGCTCGCTTAGCATGTAAGAAGTATGAGGATTGATACCTTGTATCTCCATTTTTTGTGATTAAGTGTTATTTTGTTTGAAACAATCCTGAGACTTTTCCTCTAATTTGAGTTTTTTGGTTGAGTTTTTTTTTTGTATGATTATTTTATGATATTAAGTTACTAGTTTATTGTTTTAGTTGTTATAGAAAAATGTTTAGATTATATAGTATTTAGTTTACTCTTATTTCTACATTTAAAGGGTAGAAATTTAATCGTCTAATTAAAATATAATATAAATCTCTAGTCTAGTCTTTAAATTGCATGTGCACCATCCAAGCTAATTACTGAAAATCAAAGATAATAGACTAAAAGATGAATACTAAATTATGTGAAAAGAAGTTTCACTTCCAAGAAACTTCAACTAAACTTATATCCACTCCTTTCAAATTTATTAATGAAAATTCATTACAAAAACTTTTCTACAGCCAACTTCCAAATATTTTCCCTTTAATTTTTGGCCGGTGTAAATTTTAGTTTACACGTGTCTTTTCATTTTAGGGATTAGAGTTTTAGTTTAGGGTTTAAAGTTTAGGGGTTTAGGTTATATGGTCTAGAATTTAAGGTTAGTGTTTAGAATTTAGTGTATAATGTTTAAGGTTTAGGGTTTATTTTTTAAGGTTAGAATTAGGAATTTAGGATTTGTGTTTTTATAGTGTAAATACATAGGCTTGTGTAAAATTAATTTTACACAGTTTGTGTATCAAAGTTTTACCCTTCATTTTCTTGTATTTTCTTTAGTCGAGGTGAGAAGTTCAAATCTTCATTGTAAACAGAAAAAATTAAATTAAAAGGGTCGTTCATTTTCTGTAAAACTCGATTTAAATTAATCGAACCGTGAGTCGAAAACTAATGATTAAAGCAAAAGATAGTAGACTAAAATATGAATACTAAATCATGTTAAAAGATGTTTCAGTTTTAGAAACTTCGAACAAAGTTACACCCACTCTTTTCAAATTTGTTAATGGAAATTTACTATAATAGCTTTTTCTTCTGTCAACTTCCAAATATTTTCCCATCATTTTCCTAGTATTTCCCACGAACCAATCACAACATCATTTTCCATGTTTTCAAGCAATAAACCCAACACAATCTCAAAATTCGTATAACTTGTTTGATCCAAAAAACAATGCAGGAAACTAATATTGATGAAAATCAAACAACAATTCTCCCGACAACCAATTCAAAAATCCCCATATTTCTACCAACCACAATTCACCCTGTTGCAGCCGTTTTTGGGTTTGCTACAGCGGTCTCTGCCAGTTGTTTCCTCTTCTTCTTGTATTCTCATCCCCAACCACCAGAAACACCAAGTGCTGGCTTTTCATTCTGATTTAGAATCAAAGTGTTTCGAGTGACAATGTTTGATTCTTCTGTGTTATATCAGAGTTCATCTTTGGCTCATTATGGTTGAATAAAAGAAACTTGGGGTTCTCTCATGCTTTGCTTGTAGCATTTCCTTCCCATAATAAAAAGATGGATGTTTTGTTGAAACAGAAACGAAGCTTACACAGCACCCCAACAAATTGCTTCCAAGTTATATAAAGAAAAAGGTAAAAAATATGGAGATGCAGGGTATCGATCCCCGTACCTCTCGCATGCTAAGCGAGCGCTCTACCATCTGAGCTACATCCCCTTTGGTTTGTTTATTTCATAATAAAACTAATATTTCTTTAAATATCTACTGGCATACCCATTTTTAATGAATCTTCTTCTTGTGTTATGAAATTAAACCTCTATATTAATTTTAGTTTTTTTTTATCCTAATATGAAACATCAGCAGCCTTGAAACTATGAGACAAACTGAAAAATATATTAATGTAAAATATATTTATTTTTATAGAATGGTTAATGGAATTTTAATATATATAATTATTTTAGTACGTATATTAATAATGATTAAGTAGCTAATAGTTAGTATTATTGTGAATTTAGGAAGACATTGAAATTAAAAAAAAAACATTAAATTTGAACATATAACTTTATATACTTCAACTCGTATTATTGTTATGATCAATTTTATTGTTATATAATTTGAACTTTGGCCTATCAGAAATAACAAAATTAAAATGAAACATACTTAATAAGAAGGGCTTTCACCTCTCACCTGTGGCTCTATGTACTTTAGGGTTTTGCAACTGCAAGCATCAGTTTTTTTTTTATCAAGGCAAGCACCAGTATATCTCCTTCCTACTTAACGGCCACATTATCGTCCGTTAAAAATTAACGATCAATAATTTAACTGAAATTATTTTAAAATTTTCACGATTTAATTATAAAATTTATAATTTAATTATTAAAATAAAATCAAACCAGTAATTTTAAAATTAATTTACCTTTTTCAGTGAAAAAAGTCTATAATTGTATAATGCCCTTTTCTAAAGAACGATTCAAGTTGATTTTTTTTTTAAAAAAAATCACCCCCAAGTACGGATCACTATGGTTGACATTTCTATTTTATTAAGAGATTTGACTTTTTTTTTTTACGACACATGGCTGATTAAATTATTTTCACATATACCAACTACATTGGTTAAGCTGAATAAAATCTTAAATTTCTTAAGTAAGCAAGTTAAATAAATTATAGGTTAAACTACTCAAGTGACCACAGAACTATTTGGGTGTACTTATTTTGACTACCGAACTAGGCAACTCGTCAATCAGACCACCAAACTTTTAAATTGATTCTGTTTTGACTACCGCCGTTAAAAAACTAACGGAGGGGTAACGTGGCAGTTAACAGAAAATTGTAAAATTACACATTTAGTCCATGTTATTTACATATTATATTAGTTTGGTCTTAATTTTAATTTAATTCAAAATTTTAAGGCTCCAATACGATGATTACAAGTGTCACCATCTAATTAGATAATTTTTCTATTAATTTTAATTGGAAAAAACTTTGATACACAGGCCGTGTAAATTTTAGTTTGCATGTGCCTTTTAGTTTTAGGAGTTAGGGTTTTAGTTGAGGGTTTAAGATTTAGGGGTTTAGATTGTAGGGTTTAGAATTTAAGGTTAGTGTTTAGAATTTAGTGTATAGAGTTTAAGGTTTAGGGTTTAGTTTTTTAGGGTTAGGAATTTAGGATTTAGGTTTTTATAGTGTAAATACACAGGCTTGTGTTTTACACAGCATATGTATCAAAGTTTTACCTATTTTAATTTATTTAATTTAATATTTCCCTCCAACCACAAGGTGACACGTGTCGCCATGTGATTAAAGGGAAATAGATAAAATGAAGGTTCACACCCAAAATATTTAGGTTAAATTGTCATGCTCAAACCACTGAGTTAGAGCCACTACTATAAAAAATTCTATCAACACGTTTATTTAAATCGTAACTTGTAAAATGAGAATGAAAAATTAACACTTTCTTCTTCGCTTCCCAAATTTCTTCCATAACCGAAGTTCGGATCCAGTCTCTTATCTTTCCCTTCCCTCTTCTGTTATCAACGAAATCCAAACGGAGGTCTTTACAGAAATAAAGAAAATATATGATAAATTCAAACACAAATTCCCGAAGTGGAACATCAAATCCAATTATAAGTTCATAACTGTGCAATTGGTTCTTATTAAACATTAGGAGCAAATGTCAATAATAAGCTGGAATTCTAAAAAAAGCCACTAAATTTACACTGAATTCAAGATAAAGGATTCTAATAAAACCGAGCTTTCAATTGACTTCCTTTCAAAAATATTGTTGAAGAATTAAACGAATATATATAAAGTCCCTACAAAAATGAACGCTAAAAGGGCACGAAATTCACACATCTAAAACAAATAATACTAAACCCAGGAAAAAAGAACCATACCCAGATTGTCTAGGAGAGAAAAGAAGCTTGGCTCCACTAGCCGGTCCGATCGAAGGATCCGAGAAGTTATTAGGGTTTGGATTTTGTTGATAACAGAAGGGGGAGGGAAAGATAAGAGACTGGATCCGAGCTTGGGTTATGGAAGAAATTTGAGAAGTGAAGAAGAAGGTGTTAATTTTTCATCCCCATTTCACATGTTACGATTTAAATAAACATGTTGATAGAATTTTTCATAGCAGTGGCTCTAGCTTTGTAGTTTGAGCGTGGCATTCAATTCCCCGTGGGTGCAAACCTTTACTCTATCTATTTTCCCTTTAATCACATGGTGACACATGTAGTTTGAGCGTGGCATACCCTTTTAATATACATGTCAACTAATAAATATCCATATGATCTGATGTCCAAACCCGAACAACCTTTGTATATTAACAAATACAAAAATACATTATTTACATGCATCTCCTATACCATTCATAAGGTCGAATACATAAAAACAGCTCACTGATTCGAATTTGGCAAAATAGACTATGCCAATAGATCCAGAATGTCAAGAAACCCCTGGGTAAGGTCTCTAAAAAAATTCAACAGCCCGGTCAACGGCCTTGTCAAGTTGGCCAATTCGGTGTAACGCGGTGCACCATAACTAGCGTGCACCTGCGTGACCTGATCCAGTGTGGCTGAACCCACGTGAAACCGGGTGCAGAATCCAGTGTAGCGCGGTGCACTGGTTCAGCATGCACCCGTCTGGGCTGGCGCACGCCCACTCGCGTGGTGGCGCGTGAGCCCTTCTCCAGCAGCGAGTTCTAGTCTCGCTGTTCTTCGACTGCTGATTTTAACGGTGGCCTCCGTTTGCGGTGGTGACGACCAGAACATGCTGAACGGACTTTCCTCGAAACTCTCTCTTTCTTACTCTGGCGAACGACGGCTTAGACGGCGACACGACGACCATAGTTGGACTCGTCTCGGCGAGAACTTTTCAATGGTGTCGACGGTGTTGTGCACTACAGCTCCGACAGTCGTAGATTGAGGTTCGAAGCTTCCTCCCTTACTTTTTTTCTCTTTTTCTCATTTTTTCTCTCACTTTCCCCATCACATCATCAGCCTATTTATTCAAAATACGAAACCATTTTTATTTTTCCCAATCAAATAAATATACACTTTATTAAATACTTCTTTTCCCCTTTTACCCTTAGGCCCAATTAAATTGGGTCCGAGGCCCAATTGCAAAAAGTCAGAAATTGGGTCGTTACATGTTTTTATAGTGTTGTTGGCGAGCTACCGATCAAAGCTGACATGCAGGACTGCCGACGAATTGCAATGAAATCCAGAATTCACTTGCAGCCACCATAGCAGGAAGATCCCTTTTATGTTACATCTTCTTGTTACCATGTTGTTGGTGATACTGATCCCAATCAAAGCCATTATCACAACGATCGATGAGTTAACGTTATTTTAAGCTTTGATGGAGCTCAAGGAATTCCAAAACATTGTTCTAGTTGCAGTCTCATAATCACCTCCAGTTGTCCTAGAAGTTCATAAATCTTCTCACATTCGGAATGGAGTTTATCATCAGCAACAAAGCTATGGATTTCGTTTCGTATCTCAACCATGCTTTGCCCAATCATATTCTTTAGCCCTTTTTCTTTTATTAAAGTTCTTATTTGTGCCAAATTACCCCATTTTCCATCAACAGTGTACATATTGGACAACAAAATATAATACCTTGCATGGTTAGACTCTAAGCCGAGTAGATTCTTTGTAGCTACCTCGCCTATCTCGACATTGTGATGAATCTGACATGCGGTAAGCAAGGTGTCAAGGCATCCCTTATTATATTACGACCCTGCCTTGACAAGCCCATTCATGACCGAGCAATGGTGGACCGAGTGATGATATGAGCAGTCCCTAAGGAGCTACCAAGTCAAGGATGCAAGTTAAGAAGCTTTAGGAAGACGATGAAGGCCCTATCCAGAAAGTGTCCTCATTTGGGACGAAGCAACGTCTACTCACGGCATTCTTGGTAAGTTTATTTAGCTCTTTAGGGGGAAGTGGTCTAGTGTCGGGTCTCCACCATCCCCCTCGCCTGGGCTAGCGACCGAGCTTCCTTGGTGTAAGCGACCTACTCCTAGGCCTATGTGGGGCCTAGGTGTGCGGGCGGTAGGGCCTAGTGGTTGGCGCACTGTCTCCCCGGGAGAAATACCTAGGGACTGTTTGGGGCCATAAGGCCCCATATCGCGCTTGTGGCTGAAGTACGAGGTTGGAGTGCAGCTATCGCTAGGCCTTGCGGGATTCGAAACTCTAAAGCCTTAGGGCCTTGTGACCTTGAGAAGGCTAGACCGAGATAACTCCTTGGACAATGAGGCATGAGGAAGGCTGACTTGTCTGGGTAACACCCATTTCAAGTGCCGCACGGCTTGCCAACCGAGCAAAGGGGGCCTGTCCGTGACACGTGGTATCAGAGCGAGAATACGATGGACAATGTACTCATGTGATGGTGGCGTTTGGCTATGGCTTTTGATACAGTGGTGCGTATTTGTTAACCAGACGCCATAGTGCTCATGTACCAACTGGAACACTATGATGCTTTATTTAGTGGCTGTGGTGCGTGGTGACGCCAGACGAATGTGTAGAAAAAATGAGAGTGAGACTATTTGTGGGATCAGTTGGTCTCACGCCAAGCGCTCCCACAGGTGGAGTAGGCAGGGTGGATCATCATGACAGGGAAAAAAAGAGAGACTACTTTTTTTTGTGCCCAGAGGCGCTGGATTGTGTATTCTACGCCAAGCGCTCCAGTGAATGGAGTAGGCAGAGTCGAATGATAGTAAACCAAGCGCTCTTTGGACTGGAGTAGGCAGGGTGGGGGGGACTACGCCAAGCGTTCCCATATGGGGAGTAGGCAGAGTGGTCTAACCCCACGCCAAGCATTTCTCTTCAAGGAGTAGACAGGATGGTGTAATGTCACGCCAAGCGCATCCATTAGTGGAGTAGGCATGGTGGTCTAGTTTCACGCCGAGCGCCCTGTGAGGGTAGGCAGGGTGGCTAGAACCTACGCCAAGCGCTTCCGCGAGTGGGGTAGGCAGGGTGACTCCTTATGCTGATTGATCAAGACCTAGTCAAGGCACAAATGTGTCTAATGGTGGGTTTGGCAAGGTAGTGCCGATGTGTTACATTAGCGCAGTGGCGCATATGAATTAGGGCACAGTGATGCTCATTTGTTCGTTACAGGCGTAACATTGTTGTTGGCTGATCGAGACGGCGATCGAGTTGAGGCGCAAAGAAGCGCAAGAACTTTTGTGGATGAGATTGATCTTTGCATAGTAGTGCATGTCCGTGATTTAGGACACTGACAATATTTTTTTGGGTTGCTTTAAAGGCTCGTTGAAGGCTGTCTATGGGACATGATGAAGTGTGTATTCCTCATAGCATGGGGGCACGAATTCTAGCAATATGGGGATGCTTACGCATCACGCGAGAGGAGAGTCATTCCCTATGGTGGCTATCGGTAATAGTGATGCTTATTTTGATACATTGCCTTGTGTCGGTAACCCTTGCTTATTGATGTTTGTTTTGTCCTGTTAGTACAATGGCGTGTGCAACCCGGAGCATAAAATGTGCTTATTTTTGTTAATCTAACATATTGGTGCTTGTCATTTCCAGGGTAATGGGATAAATTCTTGATTGATGGAAGTTAATGGCAATATTGTTTATCCTGGCACTGTGGTGCTTGATTGTTGCCTAACTATCTTTTTCCAGGTGAAAAGAGGAGTGGGTATAGATGGTTGTAGAGTGATACAACGGATAGTCATGGGTTCGTAGACTAACCCTAAAAGAAAGAGTTGGAGACAACTTGAAACCGTTCCATAATTGCTTTGGGTTCAGGGACTCAAGGCGGCGGAGTCGTGTTCTTCAAGGTGGTGGATTCGCCCATTGATAAAATCAAAGGGGTATGATAAAACTCGTTTGTTGTGGGAGTACTTTGGTATAGTGTGATCGTCTAAAGGTGCAGGACAAGACTCTTAGGACCTCGAACTATTTAACGAAGTGGTCAAAGGATCACGACGATCACTGTATGCCAGATGGAGTGGCCCCTCTCGAAACAAAAATGGAGTAAAAGGGAGTGCAAAGTTATTGGTATGCTCCCTCTTGTTGTTGTGGACTCTTGTAGCGGACGGACACATCATGGGTTCTCGGGGAAAAGTTACATTGTCAGATAAAATCAAGGAGCCTAAGGGAAATGTTTCTTATAGCTAATGATTTGTCTGTAAATGGAAATTTTCTTAAGACACATTGGGTCTTAAGGTAAAAAGGAATGTGTTGTAGTGTGGTAGTTTGGACCAGATTCTTTGGCAATAAATTGCAATATGAGATGACAAAAGGGTAAGGCAAAATGCTATTTGTAAAGCTACTCGTTTGGGTGAGAAACAAAAGGGTGGTACAACTTGGTAATGTGGGTGCATATGAGGAAAGCTCTCCTTAGGAGTTCCTTCACAAGTAGAGCCAAAGAGTAAGCGTGGGACAGACAAGCTCGATGGGTATGTGGTGATGATTCAAATACAATTCAGATCTCACCTAAGTATTACGAAATCCCCAATTTGGGCAGTGGAGATATGGGCTACTACCAACAAGCTAGTTGGTGGGGCGAGCTAGTAAAGCCAAGGCTTAGGTCAAAGTTGATGTATGGACCAAGAGACCAAAAGCAAAACCTGGTTACCACGGATATGTCAGTGTTACCCAAAAATAGAAATGTGGAGGTCAAGGAAGTTATAACGCACTTCCAGAGTTTGGCAATACAGATCGTGAATTGCAGTGGGAGTCGTACTGAAAAGTCCCATGGAACTTGTAAGGTACATTTCATTTTATTGTTATGTAATTGGACTAACCAATTTCGTGGTCAGTTTTCTCTTTGTGTGTGTTCTGAATACAGGTGTTCCTATCAATTCCTTGAGGGATGTGGGGGCAATCGATTAGAGAACCAAGACGGTTTGAAGGTTTGGCAGGTGTCAAAAAGCCCTGGTCGTATGCAACAGGGATAAATGTTAGCTTCATGTAACAAAGAAGGACACGATACAAATATCACACCTATTGGTAAAAGTCGATGTCTGTGCAGGTACAATGATTCTGGGTGTGTCGACAAGAATGGTGACAAATGCAAAAACGTGGAACGAGTATTGCCCAGAGAGAGAGAACACACCCAGGTGCTGGGGCATCAACACAAGGTGGTGGGTTGGTAGACCCTAGTCGGTTTAAGGAACTTGAGGCCGTAGTGGCTGCCATGAGAGCTATGGCATCAAATGATCAGTTTTGAGCAATAAAGGAAATGCAGCAAGAGTTGACCCAAACTATCAAAGATTTTGGTAATAGAGGCAAAAGAAGCATTAAGTCATATGAAGTTCGGACTAGATGAGATCAAGACTCGGGTTAACCTGATACAAATAGCTATGAGTAATTCGATGACAGTAGATAGGGTCTGAGGACTAGGGTTTCAAAACCTCAGCGGTATGAAGGGAACAAAGATGCTAGGGAGCTTGAAAATTTCTTGTTCGACGTCAAGCATTATTTCCGATATACGCATACTAAAACAGATAAAGAGAAGGTCGCAGTGGCCTTGGTGTATCTAATAGGGGACGCCAAGTGGTGGTGGCGGTCCAAGTTCATTAATGGTGTTTGTCCTATCAAAATATGTGATGAGCTAAAGGGAGAGTTAATGGGCTCATTTCTTTCCCAAAAATGTAGAATATAATGCTCAAAAGAAGCTAAGGGATTTAGCGAATACAAGTTCTATTCGAGATTATGTAAGAGAATAAAGAGATCTTGATCCTACATGAGAATACTCTACTGACTAGATGTCATGGGCATATGGGGAAGAGTTTGGTTCCTGCGAAAACCTAAGTTACACGTAGAGGGCACAAGTGAGACATCATTTTGAAGTCCACGACACGAGACTAATGTTGATATGATGGTTGTGGGGTGCTAATACAAGTTCCTTTGTGGGCGTGATAACAAGATGAACTTTTCTAGTAAGTGGATAATGGGAAAGACATGTGGGGAACTAACTTACCCATGAAGTATAGGCCATGTGTGTCAAGAGATCAAATGCGTACTTTTGTGCTTATCAACAGTTTTGTCTGTTACAAAGGGAGTGAAGGAGAAACGAAAAAAATGGGCAACTTGATTGGCTATTACAAGGGCCATAGGAGACCATTAAGAAGTTCTAGCGAGGACATATGACCATCTATTTTGGCTACTGGAACAAGGGCAAGGTTGTTCGAGAGAATATTGGTGGGCATTCATTTGGTAAATGGTGCAGGTATAATTGAGTAAGAAGAAAACCTCATGAGTGGGTGATATTAGCTTGTCATAGAGACTGCATTCTCAAATAGTCAAAACACCTGAGGTATACATACAAAGGCATACCATGATTGATGGTAGCATAAGGCAATGTGTGCCAACCAGGTAATCATACGAGACTTGTGTGGATATGTTTTCATTGATAAAATTGCTTGTATATATTATAAAAACATGATGTATTGCGGAGAACAAAAGGCAAGTACAATGCGATACGGTGTTGGCAACTAGAGATAATCTATGCATTATTGAGCAACCAGGTGCAACGCGAGCATGTGCTGGCAAAACTTGGGTTAATGTTAATGACAAATGTATGGTGACGCATTCAATACTTTGGAGGTCTCGGTACGAGATGAGTCATAACACGTCTGCTCATGATCAGGTATGTTACTTTTGTATTTGTGTAGGTTAATGGGCAGATCGTGGAACACAGAGAAACTACAAGGCACTTGTTCGAGTGGATCGATGGTTTGTTCCTTGTCTTTTGCCCGAGCCACAATCAGAGTAAAAGTGAGGGAGCATGAATCTAAAAACTCAACATGATAGAAGTGGAACTGGGTCATAATGAGTCTGTGGTCAGTCTAGATGGTTACGGATGTACAACATAGTCAAAAGGGGATAGAAAGAACCCAAGATCGATGCTTGAATTAGTTGCTTGAAGGATCAAATGGCGGGACAAGAAAAACATACCAAATCGAGCACGAAACGAATATATGCTGCCACAAGGGCTCGTATCGGCTCAACAGGTGATGAAGAACTGGTGTCAATATTAATGAGAACCATCCCTTCCTAGACTACATCGGTAGAGGAAGTGGGGGAGAATTACATAACCATCCCTTCCTGGACTACATCGATAAAGGCATCGGTAGAGGAAGTGGGGGAGAATGTCAGAACCATCCCTTCTTGGACTACATCGACGAAACCATCGGAACCATCCCTTCTTGGACTACATCGACGAAACCATCGATAGAGGAAGTGGGGGAGAATGTCAGAACCATCCCTTCTGGGGCTACATCGATGAGGTCATCGATAGAGTAAGTGGGGGAGAGATGTCAAGGCCATCCCTTATTATATTACGACCCTGCCTTGACAAGCCCGTTCATGACCGAGCAATGGTGGACCGAGTGATGATATGAGCAGTCCCTAAGGAGCTACCAAGTCAAGGATGCAAGTTAAGAAGCTTTAGGAAGACGATGAAGGCCCTATCCATAAAGTGTCCTCATTTGGGACGAAGCAACGTCTACTCACGGCATTCCTGGTAAGTTTATTTAGCTCTTTAGGGGGAAGTGGTCTGGTGTCGGGTCTCCACCATCCCCCTCGCCTGGGCTAGCGACCGAGCTTCCTTGGTGTAAGCGACCTACTCCTAGGCCTATGTGGGGCCTAGGTGTGCGGGCAGTGGGGCCTAGTGGTTGGCGCACTGTCTCCCCGGGAGAAATACCTAGGGACGGTTTGGGGCCATAGGGCCCCATATCGCGCTTGTGGCTGAAGTACGAGGTTGGAGTGCAGCTATCGCTAGGCCCTGCGGGATTCGAAACTCTAAAGCCTTAGGGCCTTGTGACCCTGAGAAGGCTAGACCGAGATAACTCCTTGGACAATGAGGCATGAGGAAGGCTGACTTGTCTGGGTAACACCCATTTCAAGTGCCGCACGGCTTGCCAACCGAGCAAAGGGGGCCTGTCCTTGACACAAGGCACCCCAAACATGTGGCTCAACCGAAATAGGCATTCGGTTGATGATGTCCATAGCTCTGTCTACCTCTCCAGAACGGCCAAGGAGATCGACAACTATGTCGTAATGCTGTGAACCAAGATCCAGTCCATAATCATTTACCATCATATGGAATATTTTGATCCCCTCCGAAAGTAAACCTGCATGGCTACATGCAGATAAAATAGATACAAATGTGACGTTGTTCGGCTTAGCTTTTGAACTCTTGACCATCCGGTGAAATAACTTTAATGATTCTTCGCCTCGTCCGTGGATTCCGAAGCCGGCAATCATAGCACTCCAGAGAACTACATCCTTGTCTATGATTCCTTCAAACACTTTTATTGCGTAATCCAAGCTACCACATTTCGAGTACAACCCTATTAGAGAAGCCCCAATGAAAGCATTATTATCGAAGCCGCTTCTAGTGACATAACCGTGAAGGCATACAGCTTGGCGAAGAATACCCAACTCCGATGAAGAAGCAAGAATCTTTACCACAGAAACAACATCAGGTTGGATTCCACTAGACAGCATACCTCTGAAGATCCCAAGGGATTAATAAGCCATCCCGTTTAGAGCATACCCGCTTAACAAAGCAACCCACGCAACTACATCTTTCCGGGGCATTTTGCTAAAGACGTTAACAGCTTCATCAGGTGACAAGCACTTCATGTACATATCGATCTGAGCGGTTGAAACTGAGATTTCTAAGTCAAAACCTCTCTTAGTTACAAGTTCATGAATCCTCCGACCCTTTCTAAATCACAGGCAAACTGCGTTCAGTTGACATCTCTTGTTGATCATTTCATTAAACAGCTTCAATGCTTCAACAACGGCTCCGTTATGAGAATAGCAACTGATCATTGAGCTCCATGTTACAACATCTTTCCCTTTTATCATCCTAAACGATTTTTCTGCTACTCTTACACTACCGGTCTTTGCATACAAATCCAACAATGCGTTAACCAAAGATAATTCATTTTCAAACCCTCTCCGAATTACAAAACCATGTACAGTCCTGCCAAGCTTAAGATTCATCAACTTAGCGCAGGCTGAAACTAAACTAACAAGTGTTACGCGATCCGGATCGACACCCTCCTCCACTACCATTCTTGAGCCTTTTCAAAGTAACCATTCTGCTCATATCCACTAACCATTTTAGTCCATAAAACAACATCAGGTTTCTCAAACTCATTAAAAACTTTGGAAGCAACACTCATTTCACCACATTTCGAGTAAAACTCAATTAAAGCAGAACCCACAAACAAATCCAATCTAATATTTTCATGTTTCCACAAATAACCATGTAAAATCTCCCCTTGTTTAAGCAACTGCAACTCTGCACAAGCCTTTAAAACTATTGCCAGAGTTAGGGATGGTAAAATTACCCGTCCCCGACTCGACCCGACCCGACCCGGTGTGCCCCAACCCGACTCGATCGGGTTTTTTCTTATGATTTTCGGGGATCGGGGCGGTACGGGTATTTAAAAATGTAAAGTCGGGACGAGTTCGGGTATGATCTGAAAATTTCCCTCCCCGCCCCGCCTGGTATTTTTTTTTTATTTTTATTTTTATTATATTTATAAAAATACTACTATCTATAAATACTTTTAGGGGTTTCAAGTTATTTTTTAATTTGTGTTTATCATAAATTTTTGTTAGATATTGTTCGAATTTTAACATATCTAATTCTAAAAGTCAATGGTTTGAGTTTATTTTTTTAAATATGTATTTTTTCTTCATATGAGTAATTTAATTGGTTTTATTTTATTTTTTATATAGTTTAAAGTCTATGAAATTTATATTTTATAAATATAATGGTCGTTCGATCGAATCTAACATTTATCGTCGAAAAATTTTAATATATTTTTTACATTTTCGGGTTGGGTTGGGAGTTTATAAATCGGGGCGGGGAGGGGTCGGGTTTTAGATTAGTATATCGGGCGGGTTCGGAGCGGCCAAAAACCCGCCCGCCCCATTGCCATCCCTAGCGAGAGTATAATTATCAGGCACATTTTTCTCTCCTTTTCCATCGGATAACATGTTTTTGAATAATACCCAAGTTTTCTTCCATTGTTTATGTTTAGAATAAGCCCTAAGAAGTGAGTTCCACAGATAAACAGTTCTCTGCGGCATTTCATCGAACACTTTCTGAGCATCTTCAATGGAACTAAAGGTTGCTTACAAAGTGATGAGTTTTGCGGTGAGAAAACCGTCATGCGAAAACCCAGTTTTGAGAATCTGTGAATGTAATTTTGCTGTTGACTGTCCATTGTTACATGATTTGCATAAATTGATCAAAAGTTCCCCCTTTCATGTAATTTACTAAAAAATTTAAAAACTACAAACTTTAACCAAATGAGAGAGCCCAGGTTCGTAGTCTTGGCCTTGGGTTATCATTAATTACAAAAATAATGGTTTACCTTTTGGGGTGGTCTATTGTATTGGCTTTTGATTATGGTCAATTGGTCATGGGCTTCTAACTATTTGAGTTTGACCCGAAAAAAATTAAGTTTGATTCGATCATTTTCGAGCCGGATACAAGTAGCTCGTGTTATCAATCAAGCCAAATATCTTAATATTCAAATTCAAGCAGCTTGCAAGCCTAATTGAGCTATTTACTTATAAAAGTGTTTAAACATTTTGATATTAAATTAGTAGTTACACAAAAAACGTGTATGGCTAGTTCAAACTCGAGTTTGGAGATATCAATCGTGAAAACAAGTTTAACCAAGCCAAACTTTAAGGGTTCAATTATTTTACAAGCCAAACTCGAGCTTAGACTGGTATTCAATTTGAGGCCAAATCAAACTCAAACAGTTTGAATTTATTTCAAAGCCAAACTCGAGCTTAGGCAATGGTATACGATTGAGGTCGAGCCAATCTTCGAGCAATGAGTTTCGAATCAAGCTCGAGCTTCTCACTGTTCAAGCTCAACTCAATTCGACCCAAGGGAAGGATCATGACTTGGCTTTGCACTCCTTTTACAAGGATAGTCAGCCTGCAAATTTTCTACAAAATACTCTGAAAGATGGTTCATGATTTCCATTTCCACAAACATACAAACAAAGAATTAAGTATTATAGCAAAACGACGACCAACATAAGCTATCTTGGGATAAATGCTATTAACCTAAACTAATGCATTGAGACAAAAACCTCAAAAGATTAATGCCAGAAAAGTACGAGTAGTTGGATTGTAAGCGGCTTGAATCAAATAGGCAGGGGCAAAGTTTTGACATGGCGATAAGCCGGCAAAAGGCAGTTCCACAGAACAAGCAGCGATCGTGAGAATTTGTAGACTAAAGAATCAGGCAGTTGCTAAAATCCATTTCCTTGTCGATATTTATATGCTAGAGATACAATGCAATTGCAATTACTAGTCACAACAATAGTTTGACACATTCACCCCAACAACTTATTAGACTTGCAACATCAAATTAGTGCTCGATGCTGGGGATTTTCTATGTTGCTCGTCTGACCTTTCAATTTTTTCAAAAAATATCTGGCTCCAAAAAGAGGGCTATTGACTATAGGGTATGAGTCTCCACGTGAAAAGAAAACTATGTGTAAAATTGAAAGCACTAAAATATAAGCAACATGCGTTAAATCATATCATTGAGACTCAAACATATATCATGCATGAATGGACGAAAGAACAAATAAATGGATAAGATTCTGAGTTTCCATCAAGATAAAACAACATAGGTCAACAAAAAAGATACAAGACACAACAACAAATTGAAAAATTGTGTAGATGCCCCTGGTCTCGAGGATTGCCAGCTCGCGTTTTTTTCTAACTTTACCACCATGGGGAAGTAAAAGAGAATGGTGACAAGCTCGTGTCAGATCTAGAAAGAGGCTAACTAATCCATCAAGTGCAAATGTGCATTGAACTAAAAAAACAGCAGACTAGACACCTAGTTCATATTCCATACAGAAATTTGAAATGCTATTTCACCTATATGATTCATAGGGAAGTCTACACCGAATGCCTTCATATCAGCACAAAGTTATAAAGTTCAGGTTTGAAAAAGATGATAGGATAAATAGTCATAATCTGATATGTACACTGCAATTCAAGAGGTATATTGAAGGAAGCTAGTCACATGCCAAATCTTGCATTATCTACAAATGAACAACTTCAAGAGCACATGGATGGTCTTTCGAATGGATGTATAGTTTCATGCCCAAAACAATTCGAACCAGGCAGATATCACAGATGCCACAAAATGCTTCAAATGCAAGGAAAATATAGCATTTTGACAGATTATGCAGCCATGAAAATTTCAGAAACGAAGCAGAATTCTCCTTATAATTTCAGAAAGTCTCGAGTAAAACTAAGTTTCAATCTTGGGACTTACCATTCTCAGAGGAATACATGTGTTTTACTAAGTTCAAATGATACAAACTTTGTTTCATCAACTTTCAAAACTGCTTCCTCTTGTTTCTAAAAAGTACGTCTCTTTTTGCGTAAACATAAGAGAGGGCAAGGAAACCAACCGCAGAAAATGATAATGCGGCCCATGGGAATGGTGGGTCCTTGAAACAAACAAGCGATGCTTCGATTTCTTGTGATGCAGTGTAAACAAGATCATGGATAGCATAGAGATCATGACCTGAGGACTTCAAATAATAGAATGCCATCTCGAAGTCAAAATGTGACAAAGCCGAAACTGTTTTGTCCAGCTTGTACCTGAACAAGTGCCACCTCTGTATGAACTCAGCATGCTCCTTCTGTTTAAGAAGATTTCTATCCCCACCGTGTGCATCAATAGATTCCAGAACATCAATAGCACTTGATATACTGTAATTCAATGACGTCAAGATAAAATTTCTCCGAGCTGCATCCTTCTGCACAAAAGACAATGACGAAACCTCTGAAAAAGGTCCAAAAGGTGTCTGACCAACACTCCATGTGTAATCCACCAGAGTACGATTATGTGTAGGGCTCCATATCAAATGAGTCGGCGACACTCCCCACATACTCTGTAAAATCGAACCAACAAGTGGCCTCTGCAGCTCCCTTGTACGAGTAAAAACAGGACGACCGTTACAACCGTAATCACTCACCGTTTGAGAAGTCTTTGTCCTAACAGCGATAACCATATCTCTAAATGCAACAGTCTGATGATACCTATCAAGCAACAAAATGGTATGATAATCCAAGTCAAACACATAAACAGGAAGTACCCTATTACCGAATTCCTCCTCGGGCAAGCCTGCAACCCTCCTAAACTCCTCTCCCGAATCAGACAATATCTGATGCAATCGTTTCGAATCCAAATACTCATTCACAATCAAAGTATAGTTATCAAACAGAAACCTGGAAGTAAACGAGTTGGTCGACCTAGAAACCGCAAAAGAACAAATTGAACACTCCTCATACTTAACACCATACTTTTTGAACTCTAAACTCTGATTGGCGAACAAGAGCTCGCCATCATTAGCCTCGGGGCGAAACGATTTTTCAATCGCATCCCACGCCAAACCACTTAAATCCTCACTTCCAGATGCGCGAATATGGATAAGCTGAACGGTTAAAACATTCTCAAAATGAACAGGAATTCTCATAGGAGGAACAACAAGTACCTGATAAGCACTGTATATCAAAGAAGCCAGCTCCGAGAGCAAGGCTTTATCGGATTTGGGTTTTCCATGTAAAGCTGCTAAAGGGTGAAACTCACCTCTAGGAAGTACCCCATCACCAGATAAAGCCGGTCCGTAGTCAACTGGACCGGCCCCGAGATCAATCCAAAGATACCTTTTATTGCCGGTCCAAAGAGACCCCAAGCAATTAGTGTAGCCCGCGGAAGAATCGGCATGGTAGTAAGAGTACGCATAAGGTTGCTTGGAGGTGACACCCAGATTGAGAATATAGATGTAAACGGAATTATCCGTTTTCTCGGAGTCGAAATGGCGGGAAATGATGGAGTCGACGGTGGTATACGAGATGGAAAGGAGAGGGGAACGGAGGGAGGAAGTGGAGGAGGAAAGTGCGGAGGAAATAGCGGCGGAAAGGGAAGATGAAAAAGAGGAGGAAGAAAAGGAGGCGTCGAGATGGAGGGAGTGGCTGATGGAAAGCGAATGCTGGGAAGCGGAAGAAGAGATGAGGTGGAAGTGGGAGGAAGTGACGGAGGATTGGAGGAAGGAAGTGAGGAAGGGAATGGAGGAGGAAGAGAAATTGGGGCCAACGAGGCGGATATGGAGAGGGATTGGGACGGAAAGAGAAAGGAGAGAGGAGATCAAAGAAGGGATGTGGAGAGGGCCGGGGAAGGAAGAAGAAAGGGATTTTTTAAGGGAAGAGGGGAGGGATTGGAAAAGGTCATTTGTGGATTTGGGGTCGACGCGGGATTGTTGGGTTAAAAAGGAGTCGAGTCCGGGGATAGGGGCGGCGGAGCTGAGGAGGATTGTGGAGGCGGAGAGGAGGAGGTGGAGGAGGAAGACGACGGTGGTGGTGGTGGGCATTTTCAAAGGTTGATTCGAGTGCTTAAACAGGGAAGACTGGCTATATGTATATCATTATCATCTGACATTAGATCTTTGGTGGTCTGGTTTGGATTCAGCGAAGGGAAGGATGAAGGTTCGGATTTCGAGTGCTACGGCTATTGACCTGATGGTGTAATTGTAAAGAGATTTTTATGTTTAATTAAAAATATCAATTTAATTACTTTTTATAATCAATTTATGATACATTAGTTGATGAATTCAAATTAAATATCGTATTATCAATTCAGTTTATTATATTATGTGTCACCGTTCAAACTCCACTTTTATTTAAATGATTACTATTTAAATTTACTAGAGCAATTGATAGATATTCGAATTAATTACTATTATTAAATCAATATCAAATTTCAATAGTTTCGGTTATAAAATAATTTGAGTTCAGAATAAGTACTTTTAGTGGGTTAATCAAACTATTTTATTTCTATTCCTTCATTTTCTTTAAATTATGGGTTCTAGACTCACTATGAGCACCTCTCCCTTCCTCTAGACTCACTCAGGAAGGGTATTGAAAGAGTCTTCCTTTCCCTCCCTTATTGAACGTGGTTAAGTAACTCTCTTGCATGTGCGTGCTGCTACCGCTGGCGGTGACCGGCTTGACTCGGTTCGTGATCGTGGTAACACGTGTCTTCGACACGTCCGAGCGCGTTCTTTCTTTTTTGAGAAAATTCAGAATAATTTCTTTAGAATTATTTTCTGAAAATTTGAATTCTTGAACCAAATTTATAGGCGAATTATTAAAATTAGAATGTTTTAATCAACTGTAAATTAGTTTATTAATTAGAATAAAATCAGAATCAATATGCTGATTAATTTTTTATTCTTATCACCTAATTAACGAGTGGCTTAATTTCAGCAGTTTGATCAGCCGTTAAACACAAAAATCAGTGTTTAAGACTGATTCAATTTTTCGTGTTTAACACGTGTATAACCTATAAATAGAGAGGGTTGTCAAAATTCTAATGTATCTTCAGTTTTCTGCTTTCAAAAGTTTTTTTTATTATTTTTGTGAGAAGAGCAATTCCACCACTGTCCACTATGTTTTTTCGGTGTACGACTATTCAGAGTTACTGTATTAATCTCAGGGGACGATCGCCTACTGTAGTGATTACACACATCGAGGCAAAATCATTTCTAAAGCAGTGGTTTATACCACGACACGGTTTTATTTATCTTCTTTTATTTTTGTTTACTATTATCCAGTCAATGATAACGGTTTGATTCTGCAATAATCTTATCAACAATTTAGAAACAATTTCTATACTGCAAAATGTCAAACCTAGTGTCAAAGCTTGTTCCAGATTTGTCAAAGCTTGACGCACTCGACGAGACAAATTATCGGAGGTGGTCCCAACAGATAATCATATTCTTTGAGCAACATGATCTTGACTATGTGTTGCTCAAGCCGTCGCCTCAGTCACCGATGACTCGATCATCCTTAGACGCTGCTTTCATTGCGGTTGGTGGTGACACCACTCCTACCACCACAGGTGCAGTCATGCAGTCTGCAGATGTTCCTGCTCCTGCTTAAGCATCCATCGACAAGTACGAGAAGGACGACAAGATTGTTCGCGATTTTCTCCTAAGTCATATATCAAACAAACTGTTTGACATGTTTCTTAAAGAGAAAAGTGTAAAGGTCATATATGACACGCTGGAGAAGAAGTATAGAGCCGATGATGCCGGAATAAAGAAGTACGTGGTCGGCTAGTGGCTCAAATTTTAGATGTCAGACAACAAGCCAATCATGGATCAGGTCTATGATTACGAAAAGCTGATTTCTGACATCCTGGCCGAGGGCATGAAGATGTGCAAAGTCTTGCAAGTAAATGTCCTCATAAAGAAGCTGCTAAAGTCCTGGTCTGACTACTGCAACTCTCAAAAACACAAGAAGAGAGTGTTCACAATTGAGGAGCTAGTGAGCCACATTAAAATGGAAGAAATCAATCGACTTAAGGATAAGTTGATTTTTTCTAATAATCTTTCTTGTAAGGCTAATGTAGTTGAATCTGGATCTGCATTAGGGTTTAAATCTAATAAGTCCATAAGACGAGGTGGCCAGAAGCAGAAGGTCAAAACCGAGAAGGTTGTCAATTTCAAGAAGCCTGCGAATGATAAGGCTCAACAAAAGCTTTTCAATTGTTATGTGTGCGGACGGGCCGGATACAAAGCTTACTAGTGCCAACAACGGTTAGACTGCTAGAATGAGAACAAACCACAGCTAAACGTTGCTGAGAATGCTAAATACATTATAGCAGCGGTGGTTTCTGAAGTCAACCTGGTGGAGAACAATGCTGATTGGGTTGTAGACACTTGCACTTTTAGACATTTCTGCACCAAACGAGAGTTGTTCATCGAGTTTGAAGATGTGAAAAATGGTGAACAAGTGTACATGGGGAACTCCAGCAGTTCAGAAATGATAGGCAAAAGGAAGGTTTTTGTAATATCCCAAGTTTTGCTTAGTGATTAAAATGTAATTTTTGAAAGTTTAGGGGTTAAAGTGTAAACTTTGGAAAAGTTTAGGGACCAAAGTGTAATTTTCAAAAGTTATATAAGTTAACCCCGTAAATGAATAGTTCACCCCCAAGAGTGGTATTTATGTGTTATTGGATTTTTTATACGAGGTTTATATTATTCGAGTTTGGATCGAATAAAATTGTTATGCGTGCTCATGCCAGAATAGCCTAAGGATAGGTGACCTATGAGAAGGTCCCATATACAATATTTTGACTGATAAAAAGGATTCAGTTTGAGTTAGTAGTATTCGTAATGGATTGTTAAGATAAGATTTCTAAGAGGAAATGTATCCGGTAAAAATTCCCGGTAATTATCGGTATATCGGATCGAATTAAAATTTTAAAGACAGTTCCAAGGATTTTGGAAAATTTATAAAATATTATTTTATTAATATTTTATTAATGTTGATGGGATTCTAACTAGATTTAGTTAGAATCTGATGGAGTGGTTACAAAGCTCAAAGAAAGAGAATTTGAAAATTGTCTTGAGTGAAATTTGAATAATTGGATCGAATAAATATCATAAATTAAAATTTATGATATTTTGAGAAGGAGGCTGGTTAGAATGGAACCAATTTGGTTCAATCTTTATGGAATGGCGATTTTTAAGTCTTGCTGTAAATAAAGTCTAGTTGGAGGGCAAATTAGTCATTTTCTATGGATGACATTTTTGAAATATTTTGGAACATTGAGGGCAATTTTGGAAGAAGATTTACACATGGATTAAATCATGGCCATTGATTTTGATGAGATTGAATCTTGGACATTATAATAAAAGGGCAAATTAGTAATTTCACCATGAAAAATGAATTAAAAATTCATTTTATTTTAAACATGTGGATAAATATTAAAAGATGAGAAAAATCTTTCTCATCCATCTTTCATGTTGTTCGAAACAAGGAAGAAAATATGAGAAATATACCAAAAATTTTCCTAGCCATTTTCAAGGCTTTTGATCAAGAATTCAAGCAAGGTTGTTTAAGGTAAAGTGATCTACTATTCATTCTCTATGTTTTGATAGTAAAATTTCATAGAATTATGAATTTTAAGTTAGGGTTTGAAGAGAGAGAAATTAGAGTTTCATAAAAAAATTATTAGAATTGTTGTAGTAGATGATGAATTAAGATTAGTTTTGATGAAAACAAGCTTGAAATCAAGTTAATTTTATGTTGGAAGATATAAACCCTAATCTTGAAATTTAGGGATTTTTTAAGGGTTTGAGAATTGATGATGATATTGAAGGATTTAAGTTGTTTGAAGGTTTATGTTGATGTTAGAACTTAATTTTGATGTTTGAAGATTAAATACCTATTAGGGACCAATTCAAATTTTTATGGAATATTAAGGACTAAATTGTCAAAATTTATTTCATGATGGAAATGAATAGAAAATGAAGTTTCAAGCTTGAATTGACAATTTAGGACCAAATTGAACATTTTGGAAAATTTTGGACCTATTCGGCAATTTGAAGAAATAAAGGGAATGTTTATGAAATTTTGCTTTGAAGAGGGATTCAGGAGTGATTTTTGATAATATGATCAAATTATCTTGAATTGGTGATTGGGGACCAAATTGAAAATTTTTGGAAATTCAATGATCAATTCGGCAAATTAGTAAAAAATAGGGATTGGTCTTGAATTTATAGAAAATTGATAGAATTGAAGATTTAAGCATATTATGAAAGTTGAAGGACTAAAACGTCAAGAAAGGAAAACATGAGGGACCAAATTCGAAATTAAAGGTTGATTAGGGACTAAATTGAATAAAGTTAGAAGTTAAAGGAAAATGTATAAGGATATTAGAATTAAGTGAAAGGTTTAATTGTACATTAATTTAATGTACAAAAGCAATTTAATGACTAAAGTGTCACTTTTATAAAGTTGAATGACTAAAAAAGAAATAGTCCAAAATAAATAATTAATTATGGAATTGTTCAAAAATGGGTTTGAACAATTGTTAAATGTTCAAAATGGTCACTAAAGACCTAAGGACCATTTCGGCAATAATGTTAAATATTGGGGAAATTTTCAGAAAAATTTTATATTCGAATAGTTATTCTTAAGGATCAAGTTAGCAATGTTAGATTTAAATCGAATGCGAGAATGGTAATGTATATGTTCGATTGGTCTTATACAATTTTAAAAGAGATCGAAAGAGAACCAGTGATAAAAAGAAAGATAAGAACATCGAGTAAGCTTAGTGAGGCATACTATTCATGGCCCAGATGAGTGCATTTACATGTTTTAAAATGAAAATAGGAAGACTTGCGAGTAGTCGACCTTAAATTTAGGATAATATTGTATTTTTATATAATGGCATTTTATTTCTCTATAATACTTTGCTCAACATGGCAAGATTGATGAAATATCAGGTACGAATGATTGTTTGCATAAATGACGATGCATTATGCATACATAAAATATGGAAAATGATATGATTTAAATGAAACAAATTAAAATGGAACAAGATACACCTAAAATAGTATTGTCTTATATATATGTTGAGCTACTGCATGTTGTAATAAAGGTAGATTACATGGAATATGAAGTAAGAGTTATTTTTCTGAGAAATGATGATGATCTATGTCTGCCATGACTAATTATGATGAAGCATGAAATATGAAATGTTTATCTATAGAATTGATTATGATGATTGATTGATGATAAACTTAATGCCCAAGTATTGAGTATGAGAGTCCATGGTATAGTTGGTATGCCATAGAGTCCTTAGCAGCTGCACCCTCATGTTCAAGTTATGAAAAAGATATTGTGACAAAATGATTGTGTCACATGCACCCTGGGGATCTACGTCCATTGTGCTTGAGTGCACTGTCGAGGTGCCGACCCTGGGGATCTACGCCCACTGTGCCCGAGCACACTGTCGAGGTGCTTCATGTTTATGGGGAGCAAAGAGCGTCCTCGAGTACGTACTCATCTTCACGTTCACGTTTGGCACTACAGTGTCATTTCAAGATGACTCGCGTACCTCGATCTCATATAGCATACTTTGGGCAATGATAAAAGAATCATGTCACGTAAATGAACCATGTCATGTAAACGAATCATGCTACGTATATGAATCATGTTATGAATATGAACCATGTTATGTTTATGAAATATATCCAGTATATGAATCATGCCACGTATTCGAATCATGGCATATATATGATTTATGCTAAGTATATGAATCATGCAAGTACATGAATTATGCCAAGTATACGAAGTACGTCACACATATAAGAAATATGCTATGCATATGTATCATGCCATATATACAAATTATGTTACGTATATGAATTATGCCATGTACATGTATTATGTTATGTACATGAATTAAGTCATGTATATAAAAGAAATCACGTATATGAATCATGCCACGTATGTAAATCATGTCATGCAAATGAAATATGCCACATATATAAGAATCATATTACATAAATGGATCATACCATGAATATGAATCACATTACATATATGAACCATGTCATGTATATAAATCATGTTAAGCATGAAAATCATGTCATGTATGTGAATTATACCATGTATGTGAATTATGTTATTTATACGAAATATACCATGTATATGACTGATTTTATGATGATAGAGCATTGGAATCATGAGCAAGTTAGAAACTTATGAAATGTACATGAAAATCTAGAGACTATGGAAACCTTGATAGTACTATCCTATATTAGGTAGAGAACTTGATATGATATCATAAAATAAGTATTACTTTACTTTATATTTGTTAAATAAGATTATTGCCTCACTAAGTTCATACTTAGCGTGTGTTATTTCACACGTAGGTTCTCCCACGTAGAAGGGTATGAAGGAGCTATTAATTGGAAAGTCAAGTTACATTAGTAAGCACGGTATGTACATCTTAAATTATGGTTGATATCTAGTGGGCATGTACTCGTATGTATGTGGGTTTAAAAGATGTATATGTTTTGTGAACTTAAGTTATAATGTGTTTACATATTAATTACGAGTGTATGGACTCATAATATGGTTTTACTACAAATGATTAAGATTTATGACATAGTTAAATCTAGTTTAACCCTAATCACGTAGAAATTTTAAAATCAAGAAAGGGTCTAGGCAGGGTACATAGTTTTCTCCCTGAATTATATTTTTATTTTAATAACATATTTATAAATTTTCTAAAACAATTCAGGGTCGAAACTAACTGTTATAAACTGATGTAGTTTTCAATTTAGAACCGAGGAAGGGTTAAACAACAAGACAAAGTTTGGTATATAAAAAAAATTCTTCAAGTCAAGTTTTCTTAATAACTCAGTAACATCTTTAGTGTATATTCGGTCTACGAATATACGTTAAGGGTGTTACAGATTTACTAAAAATGATATTCGGTTAAAACTTTAGCCTTGCATAATGTTCTGTACATACTTGCCCTGAGTAAAAATTTGACCAGTGGTGGATTACTCAACAAGGCTGGCATTAAACTGGTTTTTGAAGTAGATAAATTTGTACTTTCCTAAAATAGGGTTTTTGTTGGGAAGAGCTTTTTAAACAGATTTATTTGTAATCAAAACCCATATTAATGAAAGTAATAAAATTATCACTTCTGTTTATATTGTTGAGACTCTGGATATGTGGCATGCTAGATTAGGACATGTAAACATTCATTATTTAAAGAAACTCATAAAAATGAATCTACTTCCGAATCTAGACAAGAAAAGCTTTAACAAATGTGAGATTTGTGTAGAAGCCAAGCATGCTAAACCTTTTTTTAAGATGGTTTCTAAGAGAAAAACTTAACTGTTAAAACTTATACATTCTGATCTAGTAGACTTTAGAAACTCTAAAAGTATGAGAGGTAAACACTACTACATAACCTTTGTAGATGACTTTTCAAGATATACAAAGGTATATCTCCTTAGAATTAAATATAAAGCTAAAAACTTATTTCTCATTTATAAGGCAAAAGTTGAAAATTAGCTTGACCGGAGAATAAAACGGCTTAAATCTGATAGAGGTGGTGAATACGAGTCTAATTTTCTTAAAGAGACGTGTGAAAAGAATGGCATAATTCATGAAACATCTGCCCCCTGTTTTCCTCAATATGATGGTATAATTGAGAGAAAAAATAGAACTTTAAAGAAGATGATAAACTCTTCGTTATTAAGTTTTGGGTTATCTGATAACATGTAGGGGGAAGACATCCTGTCAGCAAATCACATATTAAACAAAATACCTCATAAGAAATTAGACTGTACCCTATACGAGTTGTGGAAAGGTTATACACCAAATTTGTAATACCTGAAAGTATGGAAGTGTCTGACAAAAGTTGGTTTGCTTGAATTTAAGAAGTCCACTATCGGTCCCAAAACAGTTGATGCAGTGTTTATCGGGTATGCTTCAAATAGTGTCGCATACAGATTCATGTATCTACATGACTTCTCTATTTGTGAAACTAGGAATGTTGTGTTCTTTGAAGATATATTTCCTTTAAAAAAACCTAGTTTAAGTTTTAAAACACAATTAGAAAGTCGTGCCTCAACTTCTTCTATCCCTTTCAAAGATACTCTAAAGATAGAATTAGAGCCTAGAAGAAGTAAAAGACAAGGGTAGCCTCTACCTTTGGTCTAGATTTCCTAACTTCTTTTATCTCTGAAATAAGTGTTGTAGACTCAATTTATGTTCCTATAGCTTAGACTTTATTTTAAGACGAGGATCTAAAGTCGTATGATGAAGTTATAAGTTCAATTGACACTAGTTTTTGGAGAATTGAAATAAATGATGAACTAGAGTCAATAATGTCTAATTACGCGTGGAAGTTGGTTGAATTGCCTAGAGGATTTAGACCTATTAACTCTAAGTGGGTCTTTAGAAAAAAAAACTTAGAGCCGATGGGTCAATTCTGAAATATAAGGCAATACTAGTAGTCAAAACGTTCACTCAGAAGTTTGGTATAGACTTCTTTGACACATACTCTCTTGTCACGAAAATCTCAATGATCTGTGTCTTGTTTGCGATAACGTCCATTCATAAGTTACACGTACATCAAATGGATGTAAAGACTATATTTTAAATGAAGATCTAGACGAGGAGATCTATATGGAGCAACCATCAGGTTTTGAGACACTTGGCATGGAAGGCAAAGTGTGTTGACTTAAAAAGTCACTTTATGGCCTTAAACAAGCTCCAAAATAGTGGTATGAGAAATTTCACAAAACCATTCCGAGTTTTGGTTCTATAGTAAATGGAGCGGATGCATGCGTGTATTCAAAAATATTTGGTACTGATTGTGTCATCATAAGCTTATATGTTGATGACATGTTGATATTCAGTACTAACATTGAATCTATTAACAAAACAAAAAAAATTGTCCACTAAATTTGAGGTGATAAATTTAGGAGAGGTTGATGTACTCTTAGGAGTTAAAGTTACCAAAACTAAAAGGGGATTTTCTTTGGATCAAACACACTATATTGAGAATGTGTTAAAGAAACAATTTTGACATCATCCCTATTAGAACTCCTTATGATTCTTGTATACGACTCCTTAAAAATAAAAGAAGTAGTGTTTCCCAACTAGAGTATGCCAAAATTATCGAGAGCCTTATATTGTTAATGAACTATACTCGGCCTGATATTGCATATGTTGTGAGTAGGTTGAGTAGATATACTCATAATCCTAGTGGTGAACACTAGATTGCTCTGAGACGCTTAGTTAAGTATTTTAAGGGTACTATAGATTGGAAACTCGATTTTGTTGGCTATCTTTCGGTCTTAGAAGAATACTGTGATGCCAATTAGGTTACCGAAAATGATGAAGTAAGCTCTACGAGTAGGTATGTCTTTACTTTAGGTGGCGTAACGATCTCGTAGAAATCTGCTAAGCAGACTTGTATCGCTCGTTCTACCATAAGGTCAGAGTTTATTGATCTTGACTTAGCTGGGCAAGAAGCTGGGTGGCTAAAAAATTTGTTGGCAGAAATACCTTTGTGGGGAAAACTGATTCCTTCGGTGTCTTTATTATGTGATTCACAAGTTGCGATATGTGTGGCTCAAAACCAAGCTTACAATGGTAAGAAGAGACATAATCAGTAAGACACCTAATAAGGAACGGAGTACTCTATTTAGAGTATGTGAAGTCAGAAAGGAACCTTGATGGTCCGCTTACCAAGGGGTTAAGTCGAAAATTGGTTATGGATTCGTCGAGAGGGATGGGTCTAAAGCTCATTGGTTGAGTAATTCATGGTGGATACCCAACTTAGTTATCTAAGTTCAATATGGTCAAACGAAGCCATGGAAAGACTCATAGTTTACATTCCTATTACCTATCCCTATGACGAATAATGTACATGCACATAATGAGCTTAATTGCTTTTAATAAATTCATAGCCCATGCTTTGGGTGGTCTTAGTGAGAAAGACTTGATGAATTTACTGATTTTTGGTTGAATATATATTCTTAATAAGTTCATAACCCAGTGTTAAGTGGATAGTCCTAATCGCAAAGGACTAGGTGAACTTACCGCTAGAGAGGATGGGTTTTCTTAAAACTCTTAATGAATTCAAACCCAAGAGTTTGGGTGTTCCTAGTGAGAAGTATATATTGAATTCACCGATTATGAGGTTGAATACTTATTCTTAATGATTTTTTATCCTAAAGTTTGGGTGGTTCATTTTAAGATGAACTTGAAGAAATTCACCTTACCTTTTGTGAGGTTAAGTTGTTATAAAAGCTCTTAATTATTTTATAGCCCATGTTTTGGGTGGTCCTAGAGACACGAACTTGATGAAATAACCTACGTAAGTGAGAAGGGTTAGCCACCTTCTATGGAAAATGTTGGGCCGTTTTTCTAGTATATTTACTAGAATCCCGAGGAAAAAGGGTTACGCATATATACACATCTGTATATACTCTTTGTAGACACATCGAGGACTTCAGTGGATGAAGAGGTTAGTTGTGTGTTATGAGTTCACCCTAATCTTAGAAAGTTCAAGATTCGTTCACTTATCTAAGAGAAGAATTACTCATCATCACTATGTACTGGTTCCAAATACGTTCACTAGTGCTTAAGCATCTAATCTCGCAATTGCTTTTCTCCCAGTTTTAATTAATTTTTTCTCTTTTAAAGGATTCTTCCGAATTTGTGGGGGAATGTTGGTTATTGTCAAGATATTTGTTTTGATATAATAATTTGAAAATGTTTTTGGACTCATTTGAAATATTGCAAAAATTATTCAAAGTCCAAATAACTTGAAAAATATGTTTAAAATGTTTTTGAAAGGTTTTTGACTAGAACATGTGGTTTTCAAAGCTTCAATTTGTCAAAAACAGACCTTGGTACCGATACCTAGCCTCCGATATTGATACCTGAAGGCCCGTATCGATACGGCCTTGCCTGGTATCGATTCACTTACTGAAACAGATTTTCCAGATTCAAAGAGGGGCACCGATATTGCCCTAGCAGTATCGATACCACCATGCAGGTACCGATACCACCCAATGGGTATCGATACCCCCTCATTGTTTTGGCTCTAATAGCTATTTCCAAATCAGGCAGGTACCGATACCCCTTTACAAGTATCGATATCCCCTATTATAGAAGTGCATATTTTGTTGGAAATTGATCTCCAAACGGCTCCAATTTATCCCCAATGGTCACGAACGGCTAAGAACTCTTTTGGGAGGATAAAATGACCCTTCAAGCACCTGGAACAACTAATGATCATCATGCCAACAAGTCTATGATTGAAAAAGAGTCTTAGAGCATAATTGTTGTAATTTTTGTATCGACAACACTTGTGAGCTTCATTGTCATTATATGCTCAAGTGTCTTAGGATTTGGGTGAGAACTTTAAGAGTGCAAAAATTCACCTATTGAGAGGATTTCTTGTTTGCTTTGTTTTTCTCTTTGTAAAGAAGTTTTTGCTTGGCCTTGGGGTATAGGTCAAGTGTTTGTAAAGGTTATCCCTTGAACCTTGAAAAAGGAAGAAATTCATAGTGAAATTAGAAATTCTTAGTGGGAAAACTAATATAGTGGATTTAGGCTTTGATTAGAAAGTCGAACCACTCTAAATCGTTGTGTTCATTGTCTCATCTTTTGCTTCTACCACCAACACCTAATTTGCAACTTCTCAACCACTTGGCAAGCAAGAACGATTGAAGAATTCGAGCTCAACAGTTATATCCCACATTGGAAAGGTACATCCCTTAGGAAAGGTATTTAAAGAGTCTTCATTGTCCTCAATTGCTGAATATGGTTAAACAATTCTCTCGCACGCGCGCGCTGCCGCTGCTGCCGGCCGGCTCAGTTCATGGTCGTGGTAACACATGTCTTCGACATGTCCGCGCGCTTTCTATCTTTTTGGGAAAATTTTGGAATAATACCAAATTTATAGGCAAATTATTAAAACTGGAACGTTTTAATCACTTGTAAATTAGTATGTTAATTAGAATAAAACCGGAATCAATCTGCTGATTAATTCTTGATTCTTATCACCTAATTAACGAGTGGCTTAATTTTAGCAGTTTGACCAACCGTTAAACTCGGAAATCATTCAATTTTCGTGTTTAACCCGTATGTACAACCTATAAATAGAGAGGTTTCAGAATTTTAATGTATCTTCAGTTTTCTGCTTTCAAAAGTTTTTTTATTCTTTCTGTGAGAAGAACAATTCCATCATTGTCCACTCTGGTTTTTGGGTGTACGATTATTTGGAGCAACCGTATTAATCTCGGTGGACGATCGCCTACTGCAGCGATTACACACATCGAGGCAAAATCGTTTCTAAGACTGCTGTTTATAGCACAACACAGTTTATTTATCTGTTTTTATTTTTGTTTATTATTATCCGGCCAGTACTAATGGTTTGATCTTGCAATAATCTTACTAACAGTAACGATTCTGCATGCATTCGCAGCTGTAGTTGAACAGCCTATCGTGACACTTCCGAGCACTAGACAGTTTGTTTGATTGCTGAATGATTGTTTCTTGCTAGTTATTTCGATCACAAGATTGGAATTTGATTTTTTTAAAAAAAAATAAAAGATTCCAGTTATCTTTTTATGATTTTTTATTTGATTTTTTATATTTTAAAATTTATATAATTGTGAGTTTTTTATTTTTAAGATTAGAGCCAAATTGATAATTTTGCAAAGGTGAAAGGTTAAATTTGTTAATTTATTTAAAATTGAGACGAACTTAATAAAATGTGTAAACGTACAATAAAAGAATAAAAATAAAGTGTAATTATTCTATGCATAAACGCTTGTGAAAACTTTATTTTTACAAGCACCTTAGTTTTAGGGCTTAGGGATTTCATATAGGGCATAGTGTTTATGGGTTTAAGTGTACGAATTTTGAATTTAGGGTGTGTGGCTAGAATTTAGTATATAGGGTTAAAATTTAGGGTTTATAGATTAAAACATAAATCTCTAACCATATTACCCTAAACCTAAACCCAAACCCTAACCTCTAAATTTTAACCTTAAACTCTAAACCCATACACTTAAACCCCTAAATTATAAATTAAGTACCTAAACCCTAAAACTAAGACGATTGTAAAAACTTTTCGTTTCCACCGCTAGTGCATGAGATATTTTTTTCAAAAAGAAAATCGTTACTTAACAAGGATTTAACTTGTGATTAATAAAAATTCCACATTGTGGGTTCGAGATAAGAATTTTTTTATACACATACAATGTAATTTTTTTACACAAACTTGCATATTTAATCTTTAAAAATTACAATCTAAATCACTAAACTAAATCCTAACCTTAAACTTTAAATTCTAAACTACACAACACCTAAAATAAAAATAGTTGTGTAATCTTAGACTACACAACATGTGTATAGAATAATTTTTCTCAATATAATCAAAATTATTTATAAAACAAAAATAAAAAAAAAAGATGTTTAGTACATCATTACAGGGGGCAAGGCCAAAGATAATAAAATGAAATTTAGAAACTCAGAATGGGGAAATTTCCTAGAAATTCATTCAATAAAAATTGAAAACACGCTCAAGAATACAACATTTTATTCTCAATTAACAAATAAAACATAATATATATATATATATATGAAATAATTTATTATTTAACAAACAAAAATAGTTTGGATATTCATATAGAGCAGCTAAACCAATGAAAATATGGGTGGAGAATTTGAGAGAGGAAGAACAATATACAGCTGATCAAGCAAAATACATTACCATTCAATATTCTCCTAATCGACTTCGTCTTGGTGGTCGGATGGATCGTCTAAAATATAAAAAACACACTGTCATGAACCCTAGTGTAATATTCCAATTTTTGGACTAGTGACCAAATTGTAATTTTAGAAAGTTTAGGGGGTTAAAGTGTGAACTTGGGAAAAGTTTGGGGACTAAAGTGTAAATTTCCCCCAACAAGTGATTTTATTCAGATAAGGGTGAACCTGATCGAAATAAGAACCTTGATATCAGTTTTGAGAATTAAGATACAGTAGAATGTATTGAATTTGGATTGAATAAAATTGTTAAGCGTGCTCAGGCCAGGGAAATGTTTGGATGGGTGACCTCCGGGAAGGTCTCATAAAAGTGTTTCTAATTGATATTTTGGACTTAGTAAAAGTAAAGAATATTCAAATGGATTGTTGATAAAGGATTTCTAAGAGAAATTTTATTTTATGAAGATTTTCAATAACTATCGGAATAATAGAGTGAGTTAAGAAAATTCAGTCTAAGTCTTTATAAAAGGAAATTTTTAAGGTTTAAAAATATCATGCGATAGATAGTGAGTTAAATTGGGTACTTTCAAAGTTGGTAAAAGTTTGAGGAAAATTGAAGTGGGAATTGAAGTTCAGTAACTAAAATGGAATTTTTGAAAGTTTGGTGGTCAAAATATAAATTTTGGAAAAGTTTAGGGATCAAAGTGCACTTTTCAAAAGTTATGTATTTTAACCCCTTAAATGAATAGTTCACCCCCAAGAGTGACACTTTCGTGTTACTCAGATTTTTCGTACGAGGCCTATATTAGTGGCTATAAAGCTTTAAAGTTCGTAAGAAGAAAATTTGGAAATCGTATTGAGTGAAATTCGAATATTTGGATCGAATAAATGCCATAAATAAAAATATAAGATATTTTGGGACATGGCTGGTTGGATTGGAACCAATTTGGTTCAATTTTAATGGAATGGTAATTTTCAAGACTTGTTGTAAATAAAGTCTAGTTGGAGGGCAAATTGGTCATTTGTCATGGATGGCATTTTTGATATATTTTGGAACTTTGAGGGCAATTATGAAAGGTGAAAAACACATGGATTTAATCATGGCCACTGATGTTGATGAGATTGAATCTTGGCCATTATAATAAAAGGGCAAATTAGTAATTACACTATTTAAAATGAATTAAAAATTCATTTTAATCTTTAAACATGTGGATTGTTTAAAAGATGAACAAAACATTATTTTGTTCATCCTTGGGCGGTTCGAATAGCCAAGTAAGAAAGGAGGAAATACCAAATTTTCCTAGTCCATTTTCAAGGCTTTTGATCAAGAATTCAAGCAAGGTTGTTTAAGGTAAAGTGATCTACTCTTCATTATCTATATTTTGATAGTAAAATTTCATGGAATTATGAATTTTGAGTTAGGGTTCAAAGAGAGAGAAAATAGGGTTTCATGAAATTTTATTAGAATTGTTGTAGTAGATAGTGAATTAAGATTTGTTTTGATGAAAACAAGCTTGAAATAAAGTTAATTTCATGTTGGAAGTTGTAAACCCTAATCTTGAAATTTAGGGATTTGTTAGGGGTTGAGAATTGATGACGATATTGAAGGATTTAAGTTGTTTGAAGCTTTATGTTGATGTTAGAACTTAATTTTTGATGTTTGAAGATTAAATTTCTATTAGGGACCAATTTGAATTTTTATGGAATATTAGGGACTAAATTGTCAAAATTTATTTGATGAAGGAAATGAATAGAAAATGTCATTTCAAGCTTGAATTGACAATTTAGGACCAAATTGAACATTTTTTAAAGTTGAGGATTTATTCAACAATTTGAAGAAATAAAGGGGTACTTGTGGAAATTATTGTTTTGAAGAGTGATTCTTGATAATATGATCAAATTAGCTTGATTTGGTAATTAGGGATCAAAATGGAAATTTTTGGAAATTAAAGGACCATTCGACAATTCTTGAAAATTTAGGGATCTTTTCAAAAATTCAAGAAAGTTATAGGATTAGTCTTAAATTTATGAATACTTGATAGATTTGATGATTCAAGAGTGAAAGGAAGTTAAAAGGATTGAAATGACAAGGAAGGAAAGTTTAGGGACCTTTTTGAAAAAAAAAATTGTGAAGGTTGAATTGATAAAGATTGGAAATTAGTGGAAAATTTCTAGAAATAATAAAATGAGTAAATATTTGGTTTGTACATGAATTAAATGTACAAATATAAAAGTAGTGATTAAAATGTCATTCTTATAATGTTTAAAGACTAAAAGGATATTAGTCCAAAATGAAGAGGTAGTATTGGAAATTGTTCAAATTGAGCTTGAACAATTGTTTTATGTTCAAAATGGTCATTAAGGACCATAATGAACATTTGGCAAAAATAAGTAGAGAAGTAGGGATAAGTTAGTATAAAAGTTAAAGCTATGTATGGAAACTGTGTACAACTGGATTTTGGCAGTAAGTTTGAAAATTCACCATAAATTCTGTGAAAAGGGTTAGATGGTGAATTTTATACCAATGTAAAAATTTGTTCGTCTAGTTTCGTTTCCAACAAACGGAAACTGATTTCGAGTTCCGAGTAAAAAGATATGAATTTTTAAGTGACGAAAGGTCAGAAAACATAACACCAGTCTGTTCCGAAATTAGCATTGGAAATTGACTTTGAAAATTCGCCATAAATCGTACAAGATGAATCAGGGCTATTAATTTATATGGGTGAAAAGCTTGTTGAATCTAGTTTCTTTTATAGAACAAACGGAATTAGATTTTGAGTTTTAGATTATTTTATAGAAATAAATCTTTGAAGGTAGTACAAAGCTGCCAGAAATGAAAATTTAGAAATTCTGTATCTAAAATTAGTTAGTAAGTTTGGAAGAATTATTTAAAGTTCAAAATGATTATTAAGGACCAAAATGAGGTATTTGAAAGTATAAAGAATGAAGGAATTTATGGAAATTTTTTATGTTGAATACTTAGATAGCCTAATTGAAATATTGTTAGAAGTGAGTTTAACAAATGTTTATTTACATGCATGTCATAAATGAAGTTGGATTCAAAACAAAAAGAAGATTTGAGGTTCTATAAAGGAAAAGATCGAATAGAGCTTAGTGAAGCAAGTTAATAAATGGCCCAGGTGAGTGCATTTCTAAATGTTTGCATTACATTGAAAATAGCATTGCATTTCTTTATAATACATGATATGATACAATGCTCGACATGGCAAGCTTGATGGAATAACATGTGCGAATTATTGTTTGCATAATTGATGATGCATTATGCATACATGAAATATGGATAATGACAAGATTTAAATGAAACAATATACACCCTGGGGATCCAAGCCTATAGTGCAAAATCCACTAACGAGGTGTTTAATATAAGGAGCAAAGAGCGTCCTTATATGAGGAACAAAGAGCGTCCTCTCGAGTACGTACACTACAAAGCACTACGGTGCAGATAGGCTATGGGGTTTCCATGGGCCTCTAGCTAGACACGTTAATAATAATACAAGAAGGTTATATGATAAATCGCGAGCTTTCAAATGACCGCATGATGATACATGAATCACATGATAGTATGACACATGATCTATACAATACATGACACGTGAAGTATATGAAAGAATACATGATATGCAAATGACTACATGACAAAGTATGATCATGATAAAGTATATGCAAATGACTGCATAATAAATGTATGTTCATGATAGAATATATATCATGCAAATGTTTACATGATAAAAAGCAATGACCATGTTATGATATATGATGTTATGAAAGTGAGTTACATGATCCTGAAGTATGTTACATAATGAGTATAAAAAAAGATACATGATATAAGTTCATTGTGAAATACTTGCCATGTTACAGAGAAATTAAATGCTCTTTATTATGACATACTGTATTTCATTATTTCATGTTATATACATAAGTTTTATTCCCTCACTAAGTTCGTACTTAGCGTGTGTTTTATTTCACACGTAGGTTCTTTAGATCAGACTTAGCAAGGAGGAGCCACTCATTTGGAAGTCAAGTTATCGGTAAGTGAAAGTACACACATCTTCAAAATAGTCAAGTACTAGTGGACATGTAATTATATTTTCAAAGAACTGTTTGGTAAGCTTTAAAAATATAAAATTTACAAACATGAAAGCATAAGAAATTATGAAGTATGAAAATGAAATAATGTTATTGGTACGATGAAAGTAAAATGGTTTGACTCAATGTTTAAACCTTATCACGTAAAATTTTTTATAAATAAGAATGGATCTAGGCAGTAAGCGACGTTTTCTTCCTGAATAAATTTTCTTTCAAATAACTTAATTTTATACTTTATAAACCAATTCAGCGTCAAAACTAGCTACGATTATCTAGAAATATTTTCAGATGAAAATTTTGAAAAGTCCTATTTACTGAATAAAAAATTTTAAGCCAGTTTTCAGTATATGTTTTAGTAACATCTGTAACGTATATTCGTATTACGAGTATACGTTATGGGTGTTACATTTGTTGGTATCAGAGCAAAGGTTTAGCCGATTCTGGAGGCTATGTTAAGTCAGAAATGATTTGTTAATAAGTACATACCCCTAGGATATTATGGTAAAGATGTACTACTTGTATAACTTGACATGGCTCCTCACTAGTATGAATAAGATTGAATAAGTTATTGAATGATAACCACTAGTAGATACTGCTGGATCAGAAAACACAGTTAAGTGTATTGATCAGGAGGAAGATTAGAGATAAGTAATTGAGGTAGATTATGGTGTACCTCTAACTCCGGTAAAGGTATAAAAAGGCTAAGGAGCTTAAAAAGTTAGAAGTTCTGAATATTATGGTGAAGACGGTCTAGTGGCCATCAATTTAGGGCTAAATAATGCTAAGATTATGATGGAAAAGATTAAAATTATTCATGGTGCAGAAAAGTTAGAAGAAGTTGTATCCTTGTTAAAGGAATATGCTTGAGATTGGTAGAAGAATATTGTACAGATGGCAACCGTTTCTAAGGACAATTTTTTTAGAAATGTTTAAAGCAATATATATTAGTAATCAGTATAAGAAGAAAATGTTTCGATAATATTTATGTTTGAAACAAAGCAATCATACTATCTAAGAGTACGAGTTAGAATATAATAAGTTGGGTAAATTAGTAGTTGATCTGATGACGACTGAGAAGTACAGATGTGAGTATTTATAATGAATTATCCAGAAGAGCAGACTAGAAAGTCTATTCAAATTAAGAGATTTGTAGTTATTCCACCTAGAGGATGAGGTCGTGGTGGAAGTTAACAAAGGGCAGTAATGCAGATATCATAGTAGATATGTTTCAGTTTTATAATGAGCCCGTATTTGCTCTAATTGATTTGGGGCTTATTCATTCATATATATTAATGTTAAGATAGTGGCATAAAGGAAATATCTACGAAGATATTTCTAGTGATGTGATTGTTAGTAATCTACCTGAACATTGTATAATAGTAACACAGATATGTAAGAAATGTATGTTAGTGATCCAAGAGAATGAGTTTCCAGTGAACTTGATGGAGTTTCCATTTCATGAATTAGAGATTTTTTTCTTAAAAAGGATTTGGGTATCATCTTATGATGCAGAGATAAAGTACAAGAAGAAATAACAATTATTTTCAGGACCGAAAAGTTCTAAAGTAATTATTACAGGAAAAAGGAAAGGATTGCCTCAATTCAATGATCTCAGCAACAAAGGCTTAAAGAATGCTATGTAACGGATAAGAGGTTTATATAGTACATGTGGTGGTTATGCAAGTAGTAGGTAAGAAGATAGAGAATATTCCCAATGTATACGAATTTTCAGATATATTTCTTGATGAATTGTCAAGACTACCACTAGATAAAAAGATACAGTCTATAATTGATATTTATTTTGGAATACAATTAGTATGGATGGTACCGTATGAAAGGGCACCAACTAAATTAAAGGAGTTAAAAGACTCAATTATAAGGAGTTGTTAAACTGAGGTTATATTCGACCGAGTATAACACCATAGGGTGTTCCGATGTTAATTGTAAATAAGAAAGATGGCTCATTACGATTAAGTACAAATTATCAACAGTTAAGTAAGATAATTATTAAGAACAAGTACTTGTTATTGAGAATTTAAGATTTGTTTGATCGGCTCAGGGGTATTGTAGTAACTTTTAGAGATCGATTTTTGATCGAGCTATTATTAATTAAAGGTTTAAGAAAAAGATATTTCCAAGATAGTATTTAGAACTGGTTATGGAAACTACGAGTTTATAGTAAAGTTATTTGAATATAAATGCGCTTGTTGCATTTATGAATTTAATGAATAGGATATTTTAACCCTATTTGGACCAAATTGGGGTTCCCATGGGCCTCTAGCCAAACACGTTAATAATAATACAAGAAGGTTATATGATAAATCACGAGCATGCAAATGACCGCATGATGATACATGAATCACATGATAGTGATGACACATGATCTATACGATACATGACACATGAAGTATACGAAAGAATACATGATATGCAAATGATTACATGACAAAGTATGATCATGATAAAGTATATGCAAATGACTGTATAATAAATGTATGTTCTTGATAGAATACATATCATGCAAATGTTTACATGATAAAAGCAATGACCATGTTATGATATATGATGTTATGAAAGTGAGTTACATGATCATGAAGTATGTTACATAATGAGTATGAAAAAAGATACATGGTATAAGTTTATTGTGAAATACTTGCCATGTTACAGAAAAATGAAATGCTCTGTATTATGACATACTGTATTTCATTATTTCATGTTATATACATAAGTTTTATTGCCTCACTAAGTTCGTACTTAGCGTGTGTTTTATTTCACATGTAGGTTCTTCAGATCAGACTTAGCAAGGAGGAGCCACTCATTTGGAAGTAAAGTTATCGGTAAGTAAAAGTACATACATCTTTAAAATAGTCAAGTACTAGTGGGCATGTAATTATATTTTCAAAGAACTGTTTGGTAAGCTTTAAAAGTATAAAATTTACAAATATGAAAGCATAAGAAATTATGAAGTATGAAAATGAAATAATGTTATTGGTGCGATGAAAGTAAAATGGTTTGACTCAATGTTTAAACCTTATCATGTAAAATTTTTTATAAACAAGAATGGATCTAGGCAGTAAGCGACATTTTCATCCTGAATAAATTTTTTTCAAATAACTTAATTTTATACTTTATAAACCAATTCAGGGTCAAAACTAGCTACGATTATCTAAAAATGCTTTCAGATGAAAATTTTGAAAAGTGCTATTTACCGAATAAAAAATTTTAAGCCAGTTTTCAGTACATGTTTTAGTAACATCTGTAATGTATATTCGTATTACGAGTATACGTTATGGGTGTTACACCTAGACTTTTGGTTTTGAGCCACACATTCAGAGATCCACATCAGGTTCCTTATCTCCTGCTCCCTTAATCTCATGTATGCAAAAAAAAAACACCATAATGGAACTGCAGGGGGGTCATCGTCCAAGAAAACCAGTCAGAGAAAACTTAGACAACATTAATTCATTCATGGAAAGAAGTGGGGACAATATTTTCACTTCATGAAAAGGAAATGATGCCTCCAATAACCAGTACAAACCTGTTGCTCAAAAGCTACGCAAAGACTTTTCACTTCCTCCTCGTAAAATGCTTTGTCAAGCACCTGACTCTCTCCATACGATAATTTAGAGAAATAGATTGATAGGGAGGGTATTTTTCCATCGCGCCACGAACCTAGAAGCCATCCAACTAATCACTAAGAACCACAAGTAACTTCGTTTAAGCAAGCATAACATGTGAAACACACCTGGTCAATATCTTCACAGACAGCAAGTTCCTCGTGACCACAAGGATAACTGTTTAACATGAAGCAGCATTGTCAAAGATGACACTCCATATCTAACCCCAAAAGTAAAAAACATACTCAGGTCAGAGACAAAGAGCTTACAGTAAACCAAAATTAGAGTATAATTTCCGACGATCATCATGAGTAAGTTCAGTTCCTATGCTGCAAACAGTAAACAAGACCAAACATGTTCGTTAGAAAATCCATAGAATGCAAGTATTGAGAGTAAAACTCAAACCATCTAGGAAGTAAATCATCTCCATAAGCAACAATACATGTTAATTGTAATATTGACAGCCCTCCTACCAGCCTCAAAGGCTAAGAGGTTGGACAATATCTCTGCAGTTGCACCACCAAGTTTCTATAGAAAAGAACAGGTTGAACTTAAAATGAGGTACGGAATAACAACAGTTTGCATAGCCAAAATACAAAGCCACCTTTCTTCTGTATTGAGAACCCTACCTGACAAAACTTGTAAAAATCTTCAAGGAAAGCTTTGTAGAGTGTGTTCCTCATAATTTCAATGTTCATGTCATCAAGGTTCTAAAAAGAAGAAGATATATTACAAAAAATCAAAGTCATAGAAGAAGATAATATTCAACAAATACAATACTCCTTCAGCGTAGTTAGCAACAGTCCGACATGCATACGAGATGCATGCTGTGCGAACACGTAGAACAGATAATCAAAGACTAAAATTAATACGGTGAGACATTACTAGATAGTTCTTAGAACCATGTACCTCAGAGGTAATACATTCAGAGAAGTATGGAGCCAGTGGAGTGTCAACAAGAACCAATCTATAGAGTTCACGCATGTTTTGAGCAACTGCCAGGGTTGCAATGCTGAATTAGAGGAAAAAGGAAGGTGAGCATCTGTACCATAAAAATAACAATCTGATCTCTATATAGGGGTTAGATTACCTGTCAAACATGCCCAATGGATGGCATTTCTCCAAAAGCTCTTGAATATCTCTCTCGTGCGAGGTTCTAGTAACAATCAATACAACATTGTCTATCATGTGACCATATCTGAATTGAACAGTCAAAATGTCAGTTTTTCTCTGGTTGTCACTACCACAAAACCCAGTTAATCAAACCGCATGTCAACATCATCTAAACAGATAGCTTTCCATATACCCCCTGAGATAACTGGAAGTACCCCAACCATTCAGGCAGCTATGTTCAACCTAAGCGTAAAATGGATTAACCAGATCAAGAGATAAGGGAAACAAAACCCCTCCATCTTTAAAGAAAATATATAATCAGATTTGTTCTCCCCACAAAATAACAAAACCTCAAAGCAGCATATGGATCATATGCATAACTGATATTTCCATGTCTCAGTCACCAGTGTTTGGTGCTACTGAATACAACTAGCATTTTATGCCTAGTTCTAAAAAACATATAATATCACACAGAAAGCTGCACATTGCCAATGATAAATCGAGTCAATAGTATCTTAACGCGCGAAAAAGAAAATCCAAGGCCACATTAAACGTATCTCAAGAAATTCAAATAAAGAAACAAAAAGGACAAATCTTAACACACGTGATATACTCTAAGAAGGTGGACAATGGCTCGGTAGCTTGGCAAAGCATATTGTCACGGGGCTAGATTTTGACTCTAGCTGATCCGTACGGCCTTAGACGCCTTCGACGCAAATCAGTCGATTCCTACGCCTAAGTCAGCCTTCAACTAGCCTTGTGAGTACTCCTGCTCGACAACGGCTTCGACAAGCTCTCCAGGTTTCGATGGATCTTGTCACGGACACCACTTGTGTCGCGGGGCTAGACCTTTGCCCGACGAATCGTGTGAACCTTAGTCGCTTTCTCGGTTGAAACGTCGGCTAAGTCACCCTGAAGTACCTTGTCACGGTCTTAGGTGAAGCTCTCTCGACAAACACCTAACTCAGCCAGGATTCTCGCTCCGGAAGATCAAACACTCCTCGAAGCCCTCGAACGAAAGATCGTTCTAAGCGAAAGCTAATCAAAGAACAACAGAAAGAGATTGCCAGCTAGAACAACGAAGAACACTCAAGAACAACAAAGAACAATAAAGAACACTCAAAGAGTTTTTAGAGTAAATTCTTCTTCTATTACTCAAAGTGAAGTGGTTGTGAAGTAGTGATTTACAAGTGAGGAGGGAGCCTCTATTTATAGTTGAACTCCCCTACATCCAACGGCTCAGTTTAAATTACATCGACGGTCGAGATTGATCTTATCTTATCAAATCTCAATTTCAAATCTCTAATTTTCACAAACATTATCTACACATTATATTCAAATAAATGGATAATGCTTTGACCAAATTACCCTCTTGAATCCTCCATGGATTTGGCTAAGTCCTGTGGGCTTGCGAGCTTTCTAGCATTCTCCAAGTGCTGGGGCAAGTGTGATGGTCTTGGCAAGCCCGTTACACCGCGCAAACCCTCTTTGGCTGATTCTTGCGCCAATGCCTCGGTCCCAAAGGTTTGGTCCACGCCTTCCTCCAAGTGCTGGGCCAAGTCTAATGATCTTGGCAAGCTCGTTACACCGCGCAAACCTTCTTTAGCTGATTCTTGCGCTAACGCCTTGGTCCCAAAGGTATGGTCCTCGCCATTCTTCGAGTGCTGGGCCACATTTGGCAAGCCCGTTGCATTGCGCACAACCTCCCTATTTGATGCTCGCGCCAATGTCTCGATCCGAAAAGTTTGGTCCGTGACATTCTCCCCTACTTGACTTAGCGACGCCCTCGTCGCTGCACTCGAACGATCCTGGGCAGGGTCAACTTGATTACTCGTCGATGCCTCAGCTTCATGCAATTCCCCCATATGAACTGCTCGCCTCGATTCAAACTGTCGTTTAACATCGCGTGCTAACACGCCTCTTGATGCATCTCCCTTGTAGGAGCACTCTCCTACAAACTCTGATTTACCTCGACTCAGACCCACTTAGTCCTGCGGCAAAGACTTGGAAGTTGTCACAACATTGAACACTGACTGAACTCTCAGATTCGTCGACAACTCTGGCTTGCCCCTTTGAACTCTGAAAGGTCTCTTCCAATTTTCTTTTCCCCCGCACTGAAGACTAGGTCGTACTTGACCTACGCTCATCAACAATGGCAAATCAAAACCAAAAACACTAGGAATGTGTTTGAGATGTACCTTCTCCTCGATCACATTTACTCTAAAATAGGTCAGCCCTTCTTTCTCCTTGAAGTCTGGCCCCCTCTGCATTGAACCTTCCTCATCGAAGTTCTTTGCATGCATTGGCACTTTCACCACAAAGTCTGTTGCGATACTTTGCATCAGCACTTCTTCCCTGAAGTCCGTTGCGATACTTTGCATCGGCTCTTCTTCCCTGAAGTCCGTTGCTTCTGGTTGCATCCGCCCTTCTGTCTTGAAGTTTGGTGCTCTCTTGCATCGACCATTCCTCCTTGAAGTTCGGTGCTTTCTCTTGCGTCGACACTTCCTGCCTGAAGTTCGTCGCTCGTTTCCCACCTTGCCCATTGGTGGTGTCTCCACGGTTACTATGTCCCTTAACGGCTTGGCCCCCTTCGACTCTCCAATAGTCTTAAAAGTGATGCTCTTTCCCTGAACATCCTCGGCAAGCTCCTCGGTAGCCTTCTCAGACATGGTCACCCCTTTCTGCTTTCGGTCCCCCTTGGCCTTGGTAGAACTCGACATTATCGGATCAAGCGATGCAGCCTCGCTCTCTTCGGGCTCACCCTCTCTTCGGGCTCACCCAACTCATTGGATGGCTTGACTCGATCCAGGCACTCTCGCAATTTGTGAGGCCCCTTACACTGGTAGCACTCTAGTTGTTTAATCTTGCGTCGACACTTCTTCCTCGAAGTCCTTTGCTTCTTTCCCACCTTGCCCATAGGTGGCATCTTATCGGTTGCTATGTCCCTCGATGGCTCAGCCCCCTTCGACACTCTACTGGTCTTAATAGTAATGTTCTTCACTCGAACATTCTCGGCAAGCTCTTTTCCAGCCTTCCCAGACATCTTCAATCCATTCTGCTCATGGTCTCCGCTTACCTTGGCAGAACTAGACAACTCGGAACCAAGTTTCACAGGCTCTTTACTCTTGGCCTTGTCCTGTCCCTCGGACCACTTGGCTCGAAACGGGCATCTCCGCAACTTATGAGGTCCCTTACATCGATAGCACCTCAATCGCCTCGTCTTTATCCTCGGCTTGATAGCTTCCTCACTTGCTATCGCACCAAGTCTCATCGCTGGCTGGACTACTTTGGCACTCGTAGTCGAACCACAGTTCTCACTTCGCTTGGCAGCATTGACACTCACAATCGCCCCAAGTCTCATCGCTGGCTTGACTACTTTGGCACTCGTAGTCGAACCATGACTCTCACCTTGCTTGGCAGCATTGACACATGCAATCGCCCCAAGTCTCGCTACTTCACCCTTTGACTTGTCTACTGTCTTCACCATGGCAGCTAGACGGTTCTTCTCGGGACATCCCCTTATCAAATGAGGACCATCACAGAAGTAGCACTTCAACTTCTTGCTCCCCTTCTTTTCTGGCACGAACTTAGCCTCACCATTCCCCTTGTTTCTCGAACTGGGCTTGGTTGACTCAACATTCGCCTGCTTGCATTATGCGGGCTCGGTCAGAGGTTCGGCAACAACAAAAGCCTCTGAAAGTCTCTAGGCATCTCTCTGCTCTACTGCGAGCTTCACTCCCGGTCTAAATCCCTCTAAGAAGGTCGTGAGCGCATCACATTCACTCATTGTCGTCTTGCAACTGAACAGCTCCCTCTTGAGCTCATCCACTTCTTTTCGCAAAGCTTCCATCTCAGCTTCACTAGCATTACTCCCTCGAACAGTCACCAACTTGTTGAGAACTTCTCGTGTCTTATCCTTGAACCGGTCATCTATGGACTCTATTTCGTCAAGACGGGACTCGAAAACACCTTGGGTCTGCTTGGCCTCCTCTTCGGATTTTTCAAGTCTAAGAACCCTCTTTCCCAACGACTCCAATTCCGCCTTCATTGCCTCCACTGCATCTTGAAGGGAATTACCTTGTTGGTTCAACTTCTCGTACATCGAGTTGAGAACTTCTTGGATCTCCTTCGCGGTTTCCTCCTTGGAAGAATCCTCCACTTTTTGCAAATCCCCCATCTTGGCTTCACAAGCACAACACCTTGGGTATTTTTGGCCTCCTCTCTTAGAGTTTCCACTGCAGCCTCTAAGGAATCGCCACGCTCAGATATCTTCACATCCAAGCCATTAAGAGCCCATTGAACCTCCTTCTGGATCCCTTCTAGAGACTCTAACATCTCGATATCCAACGAACCCAGCTTCTCAAGGTTTACCAACTCTAGCTGTTCAAACACCACCTTGGCCTCCTTCTCGAAGTCCAAGAGTTTATCGACCCCAGCCTCCACGATTATTATAAATTCAAGATTTGATTGTACCTTATTTTCAAGACGGTTGCTCCTCTCGTCAAATTCACTCAGAGTCTTTCTTACATCATCCACTGTCAATATCTTCTTCTTCGGTGCCATCTCAATCACCACTTTGCCACGAACTAGTCTGATTCCTGATCACTTCGACTAACTCGAACGCAAACCACCACCACGCTTAACTGCAACTACAAGCTGGAATCCACCACACTTGACTGCAACTACAAGCTGGAATCCACCACACTTGACTGCACTTGTAAGTTGGCTTGAACACAAGTCACCACCACGCTTGACTGCAACTGCGAGCTGGCTCGAATGCAAGTCCCTTCCTCGACTCGCTTTGTACCACCTATCACGACACTTCTCTGATCCCACCTCTCGTGGCTCTCTCTGATACCAACTTTCACGGCTCTGCTCTGATACCAAATCTCGCGGCTCTGCTCTGATACCAACTGTCACGGGGCTAGATTTTGACTCTAGCTGATCCGTGCGGCCTTAGACGCCTTCGACGCAAATCAGTTGATTCCTACGCCTAAGTCAGCCTTCAACCAGCCTTGTGAGTACTCCTGCTCGACAACGGCTTCGACAAGCTCTCCAGGTTTCGATGGATCTTGTCACGGACACCACTTGTGTCGCGGGGCTAGACCTTTGCCCGACGAATCGTGTGAAACTTAGTCGCTTTCTCGGTTAAAACGTCGGCTAAGTCACCCTGAAGTACCTTGTCACGGTCTTAGGTGAAGCTCTCTCGACAAATACCTAACTCAGCCAGGATTTTCGCTCCGGAAGATCAAACACTCCTCGAAGCCCTCGAACGAAAGATCGTTCTAAGCAAAAGCTAATCAAAGAACAACAGAAAGAGATTGGCAGCTAGAACAACGAAGAACACTCAAGAACAACAAAGAACACTCAAAGAGTTTTTAGAGTAAATGCTTCTTCTATTACTCAAAGTGAAGTGGTTGTGAAGTAGTGATTTACAAGTGAAAAGGGAGCCTCTATTTATAGTTGAACTCCCCTACATCCAACGGCTCAGTTTAAATTACATCAACGGTCGAGATTGATCTTATCTTATCAAATCTCAATTTCAAATCTCTAATTATCACAAACATTATCTACACATTATATTCAAATAAATGGATAATGCTTTGACCAAATTACCCTCCTGAATCCTCCATGGATTTGGCTAAGTCATGTGGGCTTGCGGGCTTTCTAGCATTCTCCAAGTGCCGGGCCAAGTGTGATGGTCTTGGCAAGCCCGTTACACCGCTCAAACCTTCTTTGGCTTATTCTTGCGCCAATGCCTCGGTCCCAAAGGTTTGGTCCACGCCTTCCTCCAAGTGCTGGGCCAAGTCTAATGATCTTGGCAAGCTCGTTACACCGCGCAAACCTTCTTTAGCTGATTCTTGCGCTAACGCCTTGGTCCCAAAGGTATGGTCCTCGCCATTCTCTGAGTGCTGGGCCACATTTGGCAAGCCGTTGCATTGCGCACAACCTCCCTATTCGATGCTCACGCCAATGTCTCGATCCGAAAAGTTTGGTCCGTGACATTGCTTATACTCATCAACAAGTTTAAGAGTGCATTTCTGCACAATGGTAGTCGTATGCAACGGTGAAGGTTCTGCAAAGCAACAACAACAGGTAATAATCCTTTTTTTAAGAAAAAAGAGCACATCCTCAATCAATGATAAAATTTAACAATATGTGCTTTGATTAAAGCTCTACAGACTACAGTTAAAATTAAATCTATTTAGACTCACTCCAAGCGGAAATTAATGCATTATCTTTGTAGATTTGAAATTGAAAAAGGCGATTGAATTGAAGATCGAAAATGTACCATTTTGGAGGTAAGGACCGTACTCGGTGGTGGAGAGATGCATCTTGATATCGTCGAGGGTTTCGCATTGGCAGAGATTGTTGTAAGCGGCGTCGGTTAAGAGTCCCGCCCTGTGACCTCTCATGACCGCTTCCAAGTAGCCGCCGTTGTAATTGAACTACTTTCATACTATCAGAGATATTTCTTTTACCCAATGTTCAAGCATGTCAATGGCGATCATAAAGCTCTCATAGCTCAGCCTTAGTCTCGTAAAATCAATATAATTGTTTATATTTTAAATTTAAAATTTTATATTAATGTTTCTTTTAATTCCAGTCGAATTTTTTTGAATAGTCTAAAGGTTGATTATAAAGTAATATCTGTTCATACATACTTGTGTCTTCTAGGATGAACGGATGGCCATCTGTTTTTTTACAGAGACACTTGTTGAGTTCATTTCTATTTAAAATTTTAAATCAATATATTATATTATTGTAACACCCTAAACCGGGCCTATGAAGGTTATCGATATCTAAGCTATTGACTAATTGAATTATGTGCTAATCAAATTCAAAGAATTGGGAGTTGATTGAGGAAATTAAAAGAATGATACTCGAATTGCAGTGATTAGTTTGTATTGCTCCCTAAACTGAGTAATCAAATTTAAGAGGAAAGAACATTAGCTAACAAATAACTAAAGGACTAAGATGTTATAGCCAACAAGTATAGTGCCAAAATTAAAAGGACCATCTTGAATATTAGGCAAAACTTAAGCATTGCATGGTAAAATTAAATTGGATTGTGGACAATCCACATGTCCTCCTAACTATAGCATGACCGGCCACTTGGGTTAAACCCCATCTTCTTCAATTGTTCTTCAAACCTAAAATACCATTGAAGGAAAGAGAGAGAAGAGAGAAAGCTTGAGTGATATCCATGGAATCCTTGACAGATTAAGCCACGGTTAGGACTAAATTGAATAAGAATTCACATTGAGGAAGGTAAATGCTTGATTCCTCACTTCAATTACATGCTTGAATCTTGAATTAGTGATGTTCTTGTTGCCTAATTTGAATAGGATGATTGTTATGCATGTAAAATGATATTAGCTTCTAATGGTCTTTGAAATTGCGAGTGTTATGGATCAGATTGCTAAATAAATGTGTATGGGTTGCTGGAAATTGAGAATAGGGATCATGGTTGAAACTAGTTTCGATTAGGGACTGTTTTGCTAGATAAAAATGTGTAAACATGCTTAATTGTATATGCTGCCCTGTTTTGATCATACTGATAGGTGAATTAGACTGACCTAGACATGTAAGAACATAAAAATAAGTTGAATTACAATGTTATAATCGTGTTTAGAGGGATTATGAAGCTAGAAACTTAAACTAGTGTAATCTGCCCAGAATACTCTATTCTGGGTAGTAACTTTGAAAAATCACCATAAATTGTATAAAGGGAATTTAAGGATGGAAATTTTATGGACAGTGCCTTAACATGTCTAAATTCATTAGGAGAAAATAGAACTGAATTCTAGATTGTAGAATGAATTGTAGAGAAGAAACACTTGGGACAGTGCAAACTGTCCAGTGTTGTAAATTTGTTCTGTCTTTAAGCTAAAAACTGTATAAATTTGCAAAGAACTAAAATGCACGGCCTATATGGTTAGAAAGACAATTAAGATAGCTTTCCAATGGTGTAAACCAATTGAAATCCCAACGTACGGAATGAAAGTTATGCATGTTCAAGTGAGCAGAGTACATGCTGCCTGGTAGCAGCAGTTTAGATAATTATACACAGTTTTGTGGCAGTTTTGTAAACTATTTTGCAAACAATTTTAGGACAGTTTAATTGCCGCCCTATTTTTGCTTAATATGGAATGTAGGCAGTTTGGTAATGTGCATTAAGGTGCGTATATGACTATGCTATTTGTCTTGTCTTGTATATGTGATGTATTAACCTTGCTGCCATGTTGAATGATTTTGTGATTATATGTTTTGACCTTGTTCTATCTATGTTATTTATCAGAGCAATGAGAGGACTTTGGAGAAAGATCTAAAGTCTATCATTCAAGGGAAAAGAAAAAGGGTATAGTCTTTCGAGACTAGCTAGCTTAGGGAGCATTGTAAGTGTAGTTTATTCTAGAGTTGGGAGTAGGTCCTAACTAAAACAAGCATGTCTAAATTCATGTATTGTTAAATTGGACTTAATATGATCTTGACCTAATAAGGGAAGTATGAAATAAGATAATACATGAAACTTGACTACATCCTTGAAGTGTTGTATAATTAGAATGGTAGCATGTATATGTGGTAACATTGATGCTTGAATATATGACATGGTATTGTGACCAATTACTTAAACCGAATGTTTGATGTGCTAGCTTAGATGATGCAATGAACACTTGAAATGTTGAGTTATGGTTCTATCGGCCTAAGGGCTTGATGCATGTATAAGCTTGCCATGCAATACACGAAATAACTCTTGAAACAAAGATAATGCTTGACATGAACTTGTACACTTGAATGATACATGATTATTGAACTTGAAAAGCTTGAAATCCTTGAATAAATGAATTATAATCAAACAACCTTGGTTGCTAGTTGAATAGGTAGAAGGGCATGCCTTAGAGTCTGTAACTCACTGTGTTAGGGTGGACTACGGTCCAGGGCTAAGGCCCCTAATTGGCGACAAACGGAGGGTACGTATGTGGCCTTTGGTGATAGAAGGAGGGTTGACCAGTACTATTGTACATCTTGTGGCGATAGTTGGTTGGAGACTCGATTACCTAGACAAACTATGAACCAAAGATTGTGTTAAAAGATAATAAATGAGATAATATAACCATGAATTGCTTGATTTCTTGTTATGTAAGCATGATTAGCTTGATTACTTGTCATGTAAGCACGAGTTGCTTGATTACTTGCCATGTAAGTATGATTAGCTTGATTACTTGTCATGTAAGTATGATTTGCTTGATTAGTTGTCATGTAAGCATGATTTGCTTGATTTCTTGTTATGTAAGCATGATTTGCTTGATTTCTTGTTATGTAAGCATGAATAGCTTGGTTACTTGTCATGCAAGCATGAGTTACTTGTCATGTAAGTATGATTTGCTTGATTTCTTGTCATGTAAGCATGATTTGCTTGATTTCTTATTATGTAAGCATGAATTATTGTCTTTTGCTTCTTATGTTAATCGAATGCTTTGAAATCCTTAGTTAGGATCATTCTTAACTAATTGACACTTAACTTGATATAACAATTGGTTAGAACTAGTTACTACCTCACTAAGTACATTCTTGTACTTATCACTCTTGTTTTCATCCTTCCCAACCATAGGATAAAGGATTCGATCGTTGCTTGATCCTAAAGCCCGATTTCTTGAGCTCGACGCAAGACACAAGCATATCTAAAGTATGGTTCATACTTGTTTTGTACTCCCCTAGTTGGTGGCACTTAGATTGTATATAATGAACTTGTGCATGCATTTTGAGTACTTGAAACTTGTATATATATATGTTCTTGAATGGGCTTACTATGTTGTGAACTTAGTTGATAATGTGAAGCAAGTAATAAACTCAAATTCTATGTAATGGAAAAGTATTTTGCTAGGCGTATGGATATATATATTGAATGTTTCAAAGTAATTGATCTAGCCTATTGTGCCATTCGAATGACTTGTGAGATGAGATAGTCATTTGTGTGAACATACCATGTTGTAAGTGTTTTTATAAGTTTGTATGGTAAATGCCGAATGGTAAGGCTTGGTATATGGCTTGCTTGGAGACAAGGTATGTACATATGATTATGTCTAGTAAATTTATGTATGAAATGTTACATGTATCAATCTAAGGAACAATGAAAAAAAGAAACACCAAAAAGGGAAGCATGCTTGCTTGCTTAGGTTATTCGAATGATGGTTGTATGATGATGTCAATTGAATTATTTGGTAACCTATAATATTTTGTAAACAAAATATGAGATTGCTTACATGTTAAGTTATAAATGCTTGGTTACTTGATAGTTAAGTAACTCATCTAATAGGGATGAGTTAACATATTCTTACCTTGTTCTTGTTTGTAATGTGGTTGGTAACGCTCCCGAACCGGTTTGCTACTAACCTGGAGTAGGGGTGTTACATTTATTTGGTATTAGAGCATTTTTAGTTGGTTCTAGGACTAAACCGGACCCTCTTGCATCATATAGGATACTTGTGCCACCTAGGAGACTTGTATTGTATAGCTTGTGCCTTTTCTTAACTAAACTGAATTCTTAATTGTTCTATTTAAACGTAGAATGTTTGAAACAAGGCTTGCTCGGGACGATGAAAGTCCCGTAGGCTCCTCAAATGAAAGAGTTAGTGTGAGGATGGAGCAGAATCCTCCACAGCAACAAGCTGAACCTAGAGCGCAAGCTCAACCCCGAGCCCAAGCTGCTGCTCAACAGGAAGCTCCTGCTATAAATCCTGTACAACAATAATGTCTCCTGAGCATGAAGGAGATGTTTGATCATCTTGTAACTACTTTGAAACGAGACCATCATATTCCTCCTCCTGCTGCTGCTCCAAATAGAGCCCCAATTGACAAACTGGCTCAACACCGGGCTTATAGCTTTTGCAGTACTGATGAAGCCAATCCCAAAATAGCTGAGTATTGGTTAGAGGCCACTACTCGAATCCTGACCAAACAACTACCATGTTATGATGAACACAAACTCGAATGTGCTATAGCTCTGTTGGCAGATGAAGCTCTAAGTTGGTGGGAAACCACTACCCTGACTGCTCCTGCTGAAGCGGTAACCTGGAAATTCTTCCTCAGGGAATTCATGAAGAAATACATCAGTGAACAATACCTGGCCGAGCGCCAGAAGCGTTTCTTGTACCTCAAGCAAGATGGCCGACCTATCAAACAGTACGTGAGTGACTTTTGCAAATATTGCAAATACGGGTCGGAATACATCAAGACTGATGCAAGTGTAGGATGTTTATTGATGGACTGAATGATGAATTAAGTCCAATATTCACTGCCCTGGGTATCACTTACTTTCAGAATCTGGTGAACGGGCAACCGAGGTGAAGATGAAAGCCTCTGAGAAACGCAAAAGCGAAAACTCCTAGAAAGACAAACGATCCAGGAATGATGACAAGCCTCACTGGCAGTCAAAGAAGTCCAAATATTCTAAGGATCACTCTACGAATTACACTTCTACTCAGAAAAGCAACTACATACCGAGACCCCAATCAGTATCTAAGCCTTCAGCCCCGATCATCTATGTTGATAGTACGGGGAATTTCGGTAAAGCTGCTCAATATCCTACTTGCAAGTTTTGTCAGAAACACCACACTGGCCAGTGTAGAACTCAACAGAATCTATGTTTCTTATGTGGAGCCTCTGATCACTATATCAGGGATTGTCCTCAGAATCCTAACAAGGTTCTGAATCGAGCTCCTGCATTTGCTAGCTCAGCTCCTTCCATTCGAAACAAAGGTCCCAAACAAGCTCAGTTTGGAAATTAGGGGAAGGGCAAGGGACAACATTCGAATGCCCCTACTCACCAAGAATCTCGGGCTCCTGCTCGAATCTATTATATCTGAGGAAAAGAATATGAAAAATCACCTGATGTTATTGCAGGTACCGTTAAGTTAAATTCGACTTATGTTTATGCTTTAATAGACTCGGGATCCACTCATTTTTTGTATGCTCAGCCTTGATTGCAAAGTTAAACTTAAAGCCTGAAATTTTAAAACAAAGCCTTGTAGTTTCGAACCCTATAGGGGGAATTACAAACATAAGTTTTATCTGTAGAAACTGTCCCCTATTCATTCGAAATATACCCTTTCTTGTTAATATATATGTACTATCAACTTGTGAGTTCGATCTAGTATTGGGACTAGATTGGTTAAGCAAGCATGAAGCCTGGGTAGATTGCCTAAATAGAAGACTTTACCTCCGGGGTTTAGGAAATGAATCAATTCTTCTAATTGATAAGAAACCGACCTCAATCTTTGATACTTTGGTCTTACAAGATGAACTTGAATTTGACTTACCAAATGTGCCTATTGTATCTGAATATCTCGATGTTTTTCTCGAGGAACTCCCTGGTCTCCCTCCAACCAGAGAAGTAGAGTTCGGGATCAATGTCTAACCTGGAACAACTCCGGTGTCCATCACACCTTATCGAATGGCACCTGTTGAGTTGAAAAAACTCAAGAAGCAACTCCAAGAGCTACAAGACAAGTGTTTCATTAGGCCTAGCTCGTCTCTCTGGGGTGCTTCAGTCTTGTTCGTGAAGAAAAAAGACGAGACTATGAGACTCTGTATTGACTATAGACAATTGAACAAGCTTACTATCAAGAATCGATATCCTCTCCCAATAATTGAAGATCTTTTCGATCAACTCAAATATGCTGAGGTATTCTCAAAGATCGATCTACGATCGGGATACTACCAAATGATGGTAAAAGAAGAAGATTTACCCAAGACAGCCTTTCGTACTCGATATGGCCATTTTGAATTCCTTGTAATGCCATTCGGGTTAGCGAATGCTCCGGCTGCTTTCATGGATCTCATGAACCGTGTATTTAAGCCCTATCTTAATAAGTTCGTGGTCTTCTTTATTGATGACATTTTGGTGTATTCTCGGAATAAGGAAGAATATTCTGAACACCTTCGAACTGTATTGCAAACTCTTTGAGAATGTCAATTGTTTACAAAGTTCTCTAAATGCGAATTTTGCCTATCGAAAGTGTCGTTCCTTGGCTATGTCATCTCGGCAGAAGGGATTAAAGTAGACCCGAGCAAAATTTAATCCATCCTGGATTGGATACATCTGAGGAATATTGGTGAGGTCAGAAGCTTTCTCAGTTTAGCCGGGTATTATCGACGTTTTGTCAAGGGATTCTCATCCATTGCTGTAAGTTTGACTAAGCTAACTCGTAAAGATACACCCTTTGTTTGGTCAGAGAACCAACAACGAAGCTTCGATCAGTTTAAACAAGCCCTGACTCATGCTCTAATTCTCATCCAACCAGTATCGGGCAAGGAGTACACTGTTTACAGTGATGCATCTCATTTGGGACTAGGATGTGTCCTAATACAAGATGGAAAAGTGGTAGCTTACTCTTCAAGGCAACTAAAACCACACGAGTCAAACTATCCTACTCACGATCTGGAATTGGCAGCTGTCGCGTTTGCACTCAAAGTCTGGAGACATTACTTGTACAGGGAGAAATGCAACTTGTTCACAGACCACAAGAGCCTCAAATACCTCATAACTCAGAAAGACTTGAATTTGAGGCAAAAGAGATGGCTAGAGTTACTTAAAGACTACGATTTAGTTATCGACTACCATTTGGAGGAAAGCAAACATGGTTGCTGATGACCATACTCGGCTTTCTTGGCTATCAATACTCATTTTCGTTTATCCAAAGGACAAAAATTCTTATATGAACTTCAAGTTCAATCTAGTCTAATCTCGAGAATCAAATAACTCCAACAAATTAATTCAGATCTTCAGAAGATCATGTCCAAGCTACTCTCTGAGTCTAATTTTGACTTCTCCTTCAAGTCAAATAGACTCCTCCATTTCAAAGATAGAGTATGTGTTCCTAACAATGAGGAACTAAGACACGAGATGTTACAAAAAGCTCACCAAATCTCTTTCTCGATTCACCCTGGATCGGTTAAGATGTATAAGGACCTAAAGCCACTATACTAGTGGCCAGGCATAAAATCGGCTATCACAGACTTTGTTTCAAAGTGCTTAACTTGTCAGAGGGTCAAAGTCGAGCATCAAGTCCCTACTGGATTGCTCCAACCAATCGAATTCCCTTAGTGGAAATGGGAGCGGATTACAATAGACTTCGTTACTGGTCTTCCTTACACTCTAAGAAAGAACGATGTCGTGTGGGTGATTATTGATAGATTCACAAAGTCTACTCACTTTATCCCTATTCGAATGAACCTAAGTTTAGATGCCTTAGCCGAGTTATATATTTGTGAAGTAGTACGTTTGCGCAGAATTCCTACATCCATAATCTTCGATAGAGATCCTAGATTCACCGCTCGATTTTGGAAATCCTTGCAAAAAGCCCTTAGAACCAAAGTGCATTTGAGCATAGCTTTTTATCCACAAAGTGATGGCCAATCAGAAAGGGTGATACAAGTACTTGAAGACATGTTACGAGCTTGTGTTATAGACTTCGGGAAGAATTAGGAAAAGTCTATACCCCTAGTAGAGTTTGCTTACAATAATAGCTACCAGGCATCTATTCAGATGGCACCATTTGAAGCCTTATACGGGAGGAAATGTAGGACTCCCTTATGTTGGTCTGAATTGGGAGAAAACAATTTGGGACCTCAATTACTCAGAGAAACCGAGGAATAAGTTCAAATCATACATGATCGATTGAAGCAAGCCTTTGATAGACAGAAAGCCTATGCGGACTTGAAAACGAGAGACATGCAATACAATGTTGGAGACAAGGTCTTCCTGAAAGTGTCACATTGGAAGAAAGTCTTTCGGTTTGGAAGAAAAGGGAAACTCAGTCCCCAATTCATTGGTCCGTTTAAAATCATTGAAAGGGTAGGGCCAGTGGCATATCGATTGGCTCTTCCCAGTAAATTTGACAAGATTCATAATGTATTTCACGTGTCTATGCTCCGAAGATATAGTTCTGACCCATCCCACGTTCTTGAGCCTAAAGAAGTAGAGTTGAATCCTAATTTGTCTTACGAAGAAGAACCAGTCTAGATTCTTGATCGTGAAGTTAGAAAGCTCAGGAACAAAATAGTTCCTCTTGTCAAGGTCTTGTGGAGAAACCACAAGATAGAAGAGGCAACTTGAGAATCTAAAGAAATCATGAGGAAGCAATATCCCCACCTATTCGATTCAGGTAAATTTGAGGGCGAATTTATTTTAAGGGGGAGGATTGTAACACCCTAAACCGGGCCTAGAAAGGTTACCACTATCTAAGCTATTGACTAATTAAATTATGTGTTAATCAAATTGAAAGAATTGAGAGTTAATTAAGGAAATTAAAAGAATGATACTCGAATTGTAGTGATTAGTTTGTATTACTCCCTAAACAGAGTAATCAAATTTAAGAGGAAAGAACATTAGCTAACAAATAACTAAAGGACTAAGATGTTATAGCCAACAAGTATAGTGCCAAAATTAAAAGGACCATCTTGAATATTAGGCAAAACTTAAGCATTGCATGGTAAAATTAAATTGGATTGTGGACAATCCACACGTCCTCCTAACTATAGCACGATCGGCCACTTGGGTTAAACCCCATCTTCTTCAATTGTTCTTCAAACCTAAAATACCATTGAAGGAAAGAGAGAGAAGAGAGAAAGCTTGAGTGATATCCATGGAATCCTTGAGAGATTAAGCCACTATTAGGACTAAATTGAATAAGAATTCACATTTAGGAAGGTAAATGCTTGATTCCTCACTTCAATTACATGCTTGAATCTTGAATTAGTGATGTTCTTGTTGCCTAATTTGAATAGGATGATTGTTATGCATGTAAAATGATGTTAGCTTCTAATGTTCCTTGAAATTGCGAGTGATATTGATCAGATTGCTAAAGAAATGTGTATGGGTTGCTGGAAATTGAGAATAGGGATCATGGTTGAAACTAGTTTCGATTAGGGACTGTTTTGCTAGATAAAAGTGTGTAAACATGCTTAATTGTATATGCTGCCCTGTTTGATCACATTGATAGGTGAATTAGACTGAACTAGACATGTAAGAACATAAAAATAAGTTGAATTACAATGTTAGAATCGTGTTTAGAGGAATTATAAAGCTAGAAACTTAAACTAGTGTAATTTACCCATAATACTCTATTCTGGGCAGTAACTTTGAAAACTCACCATAAATTGTATAAAGGGAATTTAAGGATGGAAATTTTATGAACAGTGCCTTAACATGTCTAAATTCATTAGGGGAAAACAGAACTGAATTCTGGATTGTAAAATGAATTGTAGAGAAGAAACACTTGGGACAGTGCAAACTGTCCAGTGTTGTAAATTTGCTCTATCTTTAATATAAAAATTGTATAAATTGGCAAAGAACTAAAATGCAAGGCCTATATGGTTAGAAAAACAATTAAGTTAGCTTTTCAACGGTGTAAACCAATTGAAATTCTGACGTACGGAATGAAAGTTATGCATGTTCAAGTGAGCAGAGTACATGCTGCCTGGTAGCAGTAGTTTAGATAATTGTACACAATTTTGTGGCAGTTTTGTAAACTATTTTGCAAACAGTTTTAGGACAGTTTAATTGCCGCCCTGTTTTTGCTTAATATGGAATGTAGGCATTTTGGTAATGTGCATTAAGGTGTGTATATGAATATGCTATTTGTCTTGTCTTGTATATGTGATGTATTAACCTTGCTGCCATGTTGAATGATTTTGTGATTACATGTTTTGATCTTGTTCTATCTATGTGATTTATTAGAGCAATGAGAGAACTTTGGAGAAGGATCTAAAGTCGAGTATTCAAGGGACAAGAAAAGGGAATAGTCTTTCGAGACTTGCTAGCTTGGGGAGTATTGTGAGTGTAGTTTATTCTAGAGTTAGGACTAGGTCCTAACTAAAACAAGCATGTCTAAATTCATAAATTGTTAAATTGGACTTAATATGATCTTGACCTAATAAGGGAAGTATGAAATAAGATAATACATGAAACTTGACTACATCCTTGAAGTGTTGTATAATTAGAATGCTAGCATGTATATGTGGTAACATTGATGCTTGAATATATGACATGTTATTGTGATGAATTGCTTAAACCGAATGTTTGATGTGCTAGCTTAGATGATGCAATGAACATTTGAAATGTTGAGTTATGGCTCTATCGGCCTAAGGGTTTGATGCATGTATAAGCTTGGCATGCAATGCACGAAATGACTCCTGAAACAAAGATAATGTTTGACATGAACTTGTACACTTGAATGATACATAATTCTTGAACTTGAAAAGCTTGAAATCCTTGAATAAATGAATTATAATCAAACAACCTTGGTTGCTAGTTGAATGGGTAGAAGGGCATGCCTTAGAGTCTAGAGCTCATTGTGTCAGGGTGGACTACGGTCCAGGGCTAAGGCCCCTATTTGGCGACAGAAGGAGGGTACGTATGTGGTCTTTGGCGACAGTAGGAGGGTTGACCAGTAATACGGTACATCTTGTGGCGACAATTGGTTGGAGACTCGATTACCTAGACAAACTATGAACCAATGATTATGTTAAAAGATAATAAATGAGCTAATATAACCATGAATTGCTTGATTTCTTGTTATGTAAGCATGATTAGCTTGATTACTTGTCATGTAAGCACGAGTTGCTTGATTACTTGTCATGTAAGCATGATTAGCTTGATTACTTGTCATGTAAGCACGATTTACTTGATTACTTTTCATGTAAGCATGATTTGCTTGATTTCTTGTCATGTAAGCATGATTTGCTTGATTTCTTGTTATGTAAGCATAAATAGCTTGATTACTTGTCATGCAAGCATGAGTTGCTTGATTGCTTGTCATGTAAGCATTATTTGCTTGATTTCTTGTCATATAAGCATGATTTGCTTGATTTCTTGTTATGTAAGCATGAATTATTATCTTTTGCTTCTTATGTTTATCGAATGCTTTGACATCCTTGGTTAAGATCATTCTTGACTAATTGACACTTAACTTGATATAACAATTGGTTAGAACTAGTTACTACCTCACTAAGTACATTCTTGTACTTATCACTCTTGTTTTCATCCTTCCCAACCACAAGATAAAGGATTCGATCGTTGCTTGATCCTAAAGCCTGATTTCTTGAGCTCGAAGCAAGACACAATCATAGCTAAAGTATGGTTCATACTTGTTTTGTACTCCCCTAGTTGGTGGCACTTAGATTGTATATAATGAACTTGTGCATGCATTTTGAATACTTGAAATATATATATATATATATATATATATATATATATATATATATGTTCTTGAATGGGCTTACTATGTTGTGAACTTGGTTGATAATGTGAAGCAAGTAATGAACTCAAATTCTATGTAATGGAAAAGTATTTTGTTGCGCGTATGGATATATATATATATATATATTGAATGTTTCAAAGTAATTGATCTAGCCTATTGTGCCATTCGAATGACTTGTGAGATGAGATAGTCACTTGTGTGAACATACCATGTTGTAAGTGTTTTTATAAGTTTGTATGGTAAATGCCGAATGGTAAGGTTTGGCATATGGCTTGCTTGGAGACAAGGTATGTACAAATGATTATGTCTAGTAAATTTATGTATGAAATGTTACATGTATCAATCTAAGGAACAATGGAAAAAAAGAAACACCAAAAAGGGAAGCATGTTTGCTCACTTAGGTTATTCGAATGATGGTTGTATGATGATGTCAATTGAATTGTTTGGTAACCTATAATAATTTGTAAACAAAATATGAGATTGCTTACATGTTAAGTTATAAATGCTTGGTTACTTGATAGTTAAGTAACTCATCTAATAGGGATGAGTTAACCTATTTTTGCCTCGTTCTTGTTTGTAATGTGCTTGGTAACACTCCCGAACAGGTTTGCTACTAACCAGGGGTAGGGGTGTTACAATTATAATTTCAAAATCACATGCATTTTGAATCCTTCACTTTTTTCAATTATAATGTTATCAAATTAACTTACAGTTAAATTGTCAATTATATATATATTCGATAATTATTGATTAAAATTGTTGTCAATCAAGTTACAATTCTAATAATAAGCAAAAATTCACTATCAATACTAATAGTGTCATTAATTGGATTATTTTTTTTAAACCGATAAAGTAAGTGACTTTAATTTTTAATTTTTGTGAAAGGAATTAAGTAAAGGGATTTACAACCTATTTTGATCTAAAATTATAGATAAAAATAGTTAATAAAAAATTCATTAATTAAAATATTTTAACATTTTTTTATAAAATAAAGACATAAACTTAGAGGCATCTCATGACCTAACTAACATAATCGCTACGTATAAACGATAAAATATCATCTAAAGGTGACAAAGAAAATCTTTTCTCTGAAGTTTAGTTATTCCATCAGGTTTTTTTTTTAAGAATAACGTAAAGATTGAGATCCTTAAAATTTTAATTCGAAACGATCAAAAGAGAGTTTTTGTAAATAAAAGTAACTTTCATTTTGGCTGAAATAGGTGCCTAAAGTATTTTTTGTTTGAAATAAGTACCTAAATTTTTATTTTTAGCTTGTTTTAAAGTTAATTTTAGTGCCTAAACTATATATGAGTAATTTTTTGATACACGTGTTGGGTAAAAAATTTATACAAATATGTATATATACTTTTTAAAAACTAAAATATAATTCTCTAAATATTAAATCCTAAAAACTAAAATCTAATTCCCTAAACATTAAATCCTAAAACTTATATTCTAACTTAAGGCCTTGTTTGATATAAAGAATGTTCTGACCATAACCGTAAGGCCCTACGAATTAAATTTTAAATTTTAAATTTTAAATTTTAAATTGAAATGAGTTGACATCGAAGTTGTACAATTTTTTTGGTACAATAAAATATTATTTAATTCCCAATGCAAATGTAAGGATTTCTTTTTAATCGATAAAATGTAAGGATTTAAACACACATAAAATAAAAAATATGTGAGCATATTTAATCACTCCGTCAATTAAAGGATCTCATCCATAGTTTGTTTTATGGCCCCCTCTCTGGTCCTGTTTTTGGTTGCGTTTGGGTGGAAAAGCTAGTTTGAGAAGCAATCAAAAACACTTAGCTTTTGAGTGTCAAAACTTTGGTTTGCCTCCTAAACTAGCTTCTCAAACCTTAGTTTGCCAAAAGTTAGTTTTTCTAGCTTTTGCAAAACCTTGATTTACCCAAACCTTAATTTTGCCACCGCAACAAAAAACAAAGCCTCTATCTATCTATATATTATTGGATAAACTAACTATTTATTCACCTAACTATTATATATTTATATTTTGGTCATTCAATTACGAGAATTTTCATTTTAGTCACTAGCGTTGTATTTTTATTCTGTTTTGATCCTTAGCTGTTAAAAAGATAACATAATGGCTTTTTTTAATTGATATAATAACATATTTAGCCATTAATATTTACATATTCTTTTAATGTAGTCATAATTTTAAATAATTCAACAAATTTAACTCTTTATATTTACAAACCCTTTCAATTTAATCTTCAAACACATCATCATCAACCACCGAAAAAATGTAAGTCAAAAGAAAAAAATGGGTAGAAAATGCAAAGAAAGAATTTGTCATTACAAATCTCTCGACTCGAAATTCTCAAAAAACATGTTGCTTCCCATTTCATCTATTCCTACCACTAATTCGAAATGCATGATTCTAGCTTCGATAGAGTATACAATCTTTGTTCTTCTCTTTGATAGATTTCGATAGAGTATACAAGAATTTTTTGAGAATTTCGAGTCGAGTGATTTGTGTTTGAGGACTAAAATTTTCCATTCCATTTCTTCTTTTGACTTGTAAATTTTTTTGGTTGATGATAGTATGTGTTTGAGGACTAAATTGAAAAAATGTAAATATAAAAGGTTAAATTTGTTGAATTATTTAAAACTATGACTAACTTAAAATAATGTGTAACTATTGAAGATTAAATATATTATTATACCAATTAAAAAAAACCCCTTCAACATTTCTATTATTTTTAACGGCCAACGACCAAAACAGAATAAAAACATAAAATTGGTGGCTAAAATATAAAGTTTAGTAGTTGGGTGAACAAAACAAAACGTAAGTAATAGTTGGACGAGTGTAGTGTAGTTTACCCTATATATTTTTTTCTTACATATAAAATTCACAGCTTTACCATTTTCCTGAATTTTCTCTTTCTCCCTGTAATAATCCCACTCTAACCAGTTCTGTCATAACACCGTTCACTTTCTCTCTCTCGGAATCTCGTTGCCGCCATGACGGACGGCCATCTCTTCAACAACATCTCCCTCGGCGGACGAGGTGGCACGGTTAGTTCCTTCTCTAGCTCGAACTTTCTCCATGTTTCTTTTTTCCTCTAGAAAGCTTAAGTTTCTGCCTTTCCTTTTTCATTTCTTCTGCTCTCTTTTTAAATCATTTCGTTCTTAGTTTATTTGGTTTCACTTGGTTTCCATATGTTCAGTTTAAACCTTGGAGGAAAATCGACCGGTTCTTTCAGTGTTTTTGTTTGTTGTTGTTATTGCTAGGGTTTCTTCTTTTCTCTAGAAATTCTAATTTTTTGCTTCCTTTTTATGGCTTTTTGTTTGTTTTATGTTCCTATGTCATTGATAGATTCTTAGGTTCTGATAGAAGAAAATGGAGCATGCCTTTATTAGTAACTGCGGCTGATTCTTTTGAAACCCTAGTTCATCGATGTTTTGAAGAATGATAATTTATCAGTTCAGGCTTTGTGAGTTCTAAATTTGAATGTATTTTTCCTGGAAACTGCCTTGAAAAGTATAAATTTATGCAATCTTGGTTCTGCCCGCTTTCGACCGACTTAATAATAATGTCTTTAGAAACAGAGTTTGATCATTTGCTTTTTTAACACTTAAGTTCTTTTTCCCCTTTACTTTTCATTGAACTTGGAAAGAAGTAAAAACGTGAATCTTACATGCGTGTCCCTTTTTGTGATTAAATGCAGAATCCTGGACAGCTTAAAATTTATTCAGGAGGGATTTTATGGAAGAAACAAGGTGGTGGAAAAGCTGTCGATGTTGATAAATCTGATATCTTAGGTGTTACATGGATGAAGGTCCCTAGGACAAATCAACTTGGTGTAAGAATCAAAGATGGGTTGTACTACAAGTTCACTGGATTCCGTGACCAGGTTAATATTCAATTCTAACCTCTGTAGTTTTGTGTTGTATTTTCACATTTACATCTAAAGGTTTTCATTAGCAGTTATGAAATATCCTAATTTAGAAATAATATTAGTGCCATATTTATAGTCCTTGGATGTAGTACTATTTATTAATGACCCTTGTTTTCTTCTGTTATGTTTGCTTTGCAGGATGTTGCCAGTTTGACAAGTTTTTTCCAGAATAATTGTGGAATAACACCAGAAGAGAAGCAGCTTTCTGTCAGTGGTCGTAATTGGGGAGAAGTTGATTTAAGTGGTTGGTGAATTCTTTAGATTTCTTTTCTGCTTATCAATGCCTCTTGCCCATGTTGATTTCTGTTTGTAGCTACAGGAGCAGATTACATAAAAAGCTTTGAAACTGTTTCTGTTATTTGTGTTCTAAATCTTGCATTATGCTTGTTATTTTCTGCTTGATGATGATTGAGATTTCAAACATTGTCCTTTGGCCTTCAACAACTTTTTCATCATTTTTAGGTTTGCAAGCTTTTTAGGGCCCAGGGGTCCATAACATAGAATGTCATCTTTAATCTAGTGAGATTTTAAGCTTTTACCAAAATTAGGTGATTTCTAGTGCCATGTGGCACTTCTACACAGTTTTCGGCTGCTGTACTGTTGCCATTGTGGGATAATGGTGTGTTTTCTTTTCCGCATGCTATAACTTTATATTTTGTGCCCTTGAGAGAGTGAGGAGTTTATGATCCTTATCTTTTATGGCTAGGCTTTGCAATTTGGCTGTAACCTGGTTTCTGGTATGTCACAAATTTCTCGTTCTTATAGTTCTGAAGTCCCCAATATTGTGTATGCAGGGAATATGCTTACCTTTCTGACTGGTGCGAAACAAGCTTTTGAACTGTCATTAGCTGATGTGTCGCAAACACAACTTCAAGGTAAAAATGATGTCATCTTGGAGTTCCATGTGGATGACACAACTGGAGCTAACGAGGTGCGTTTCTAATTTGTTAATGTTGAAAGGAGTCCCCCCCCCCCAAAAAAAAAAAAATGCACGTGACCATATTATTTTATGTAAGCTTTACTTTAAGTTTTACCCGCAACGCATTTTCCCAAGACTAGGGAAACTTTCATTTACCCCCTTAAGTAGGTTTTCTTCCTTTGATGACAGAAAGATTCACTTATGGAGATAAGTTTCCACATACCTAATTCTAACACCCAATTTGTTGGTGATGAAAATCGTCCACCAGCTCAGGTAAGTTTGTTGTCATTTCTCTGCTAGGATAATGTAAATGTACAATTTTTTATAGCTATGCTGATGTATGTCCCATAAACTTTCTGGTAGGTTTTCCGTGAGAAAATCATGTCGGTGGCTGATGTTGGTGCTGGAGTTGAGGAAGCTGTTGTCACTTTTGAGGGCATTGCAATCCTCACACCTAGGTAGGTCTTTCTCAAATATTGAGATAGGGATGAAGCAACACTCATATGTAATCACACTCGATTGTGATACATATATATCTGATTTGTTTCATATATTGGTTTATTAAGACTGTTTTCCTATTTGTATATGGCTGACCAAGCATGCTTTTTTGTACAGGGGTCGTTATAGTGTTGAACTTCATCTCTCATTCTTGCGACTCCAAGGCATGGCAAATGATTTCAAAATTCAGTATAGCAGTGTTGTTCGCCTGTTTTTGCTTCCAAAGGTTTTAATTCATTACCTTCATATCAAGTTAATAGTGTTAATTGATAAAAAGGTCTTATTTTACGTATAACCTCTTCAGATATATTTTACCTACTCTTTTGTGTGTTTGACAGTCCAACCAGCCTCACACTTTTGTTGTTGTGACACTTGATCCGCCTATCCGTAAAGGGCAAACTTTGTACCCCCATATTGTCTTACAGGTATTGCCGCTCTCCTAGATCCGTGTTTACTGCATGTTCCATGACTTTTTTGCACTTATATATTCTCATTCACTTTTTGCAGTTTGAAACTGATTACGTCGTTCAAAGCACCTTGTCTATAAATGATGATCTTTTGAATACCAAGTACAAGGACAAGTTGGAACCCTCTTACAAGGTAACACAATATTTTCATGTATAAGTCCATCCAAAGCATGACCCGGTGTTTTCAAATTTACACCTATTATTTGCTGGGCTTGATAAAACAGGGACTGATTCATGAAGTGTTTACCACGGTAATGCGTGGTTTATCTGGTGCCAAAGTTACCAAACCAGGAAAATTCCGTAGCTGTCAAGATGGTTATGCGGTCAAGTCTTCCCTAAAAGCTGAAGATGGAGTGCTGTATCCACTTGAAAAAAGCTTCTTCTTTCTACCCAAACCTCCTACGCTTATTCTTCACGAGGAGGTATAGATTGTAAACTGTCTGTACATTGCTTTGTTGCTCTAATTTAATTGCTAATTACCCCCATGCAATTTCAAACGGCATATTTGGTTGTTATTTCGTATTTTCAAATGCCAGATTGACTATGTTGAATTTGAGAGGCATGCTGCTGGTGGCTCAAATATGCATTACTTTGATCTTCTAATAAGATTAAAAACTGAGCAAGAGCATTTATTCCGGAATATTCAAAGAAATGAATATCACAATTTGTTTGACTTCATCAGGTCTGGTTTCAATGTTCTTCATTTGATGACCAATTTTGTTCCATTTGGCAATATATTAACTGCTGGCTTTAAATGCAGTTCAAAGGGTTTGAAGATTATGAACCTCGGAGATGTACGAACCGCAGATGGCGTGGCTGAAATTCTCCAAAATGATGACGATGATGCTGTTGACCCACATCTTGAACGCATTAAGAATGAAGCTGGAGGAGATGAAAGTGATGAGGAGGTGAATTCTTTATCAAGTTCATGATTTATTTATTTATTTGTAGTTTGAACTTACTTCAGCCTCAAATATGAAGCATGTGTTGAGTCCATTGGTTTTTACTAGTAGTTATAGATAAAGAAAATGTCCCGGTCATCATAGTATGCCATTTATGATGCTTGCTTGTAACATTGATCGGCAACTATCATAGATGTCTGTATCGATCTTTCTAGTTTCTGCATGTCCCTACTGGTTGTCTTTATGTCAATGTTGTAAGCGCAATGAACCAATGCAGGATGAGGACTTTGTTCTCGACAAGGATGATGGAGGATCACCGACTGATGATTCTGGGGCTGATGATTCAGATGCCAGTGACAGTGGAGATGAGAAAGAAGCAAGTACTTTTTGTTCCTTCGACGTACTTTATTCTCGCAACTTAAATTCAGGACAATTTATCTTTTGGTACTCACACCGAATATCCAATCACCAGAAGCCCGCCAAAAAGGATCCCAGAAAGGAAGCTTCTTCTTCCAAGGCAACTAAGAAAAAAACTAAAGACGGGCTAGATGACGGGAAGAAGAAGAAAAGGAAAAAGAAGGATCCGAATGCACCCAAGAGGGCTATGTCCGGTTTCATGTTTTTCTCACAAGTTGAAAGGGAGGTGGGTCATGCATTTTCTTTACATACATTGATTAATGGTGAAATATTTTTGTGGCCGCCAATGAATGATGAAGTAAGTTCTGCTGGATCTCTGATTAATCTGGTTATGTTGATGACAGAATCTGAAGAAAAGTAATCCTGGAGCTTCGTTTGCTGAGGTGTCGAGAATAATCGGAGAGAAGTGGAAAAAGCTGTCAGGTACGTTACATTGCCAACTTAATGTAGTTGTTTGTTAGATCAATATGTTAAATATAGGTTCAAAATTAGCTTGGATGGTAACAATGAAAACATTTCGATTTCTTTTGTGCAGACGAGGAAAAAGAACCATATGAAGCAAAGGCTAAATTAGATAGAAAACGATACGATGTTGAAAGGAACGCGTATAAAAATCCTCAACCTATGGACGTGGATTCGGGAAACAAATCCGACAGTGCGTAAAATTTAGAAGGTAAGAGACGGTTTTGTAGTAAAAAAGTTTGGCTTGAAAGTATTAATTCTAAGGATACTTGAGAACTTGTAGGATGTGATATGAAGAAAACATGTATTTTGTAGGATGTAAGATGGAGAAAATTGGACGGTAGTACTCGGTTATATTCGGACATAGTTGTGGGATTTAACTTATTTTGACAAAACTTAACTTTTCTATTAGATGCATTTGAACAATCATAACTTGTTTTTTCTATGAAGAAATAATTAAAATGTTTTAAGAATATATTATGGGTAATTATTTTATGCACAACGAACGTCTTCGTTTTGAGTCAATTTTATCAAATTTGTACCGATACTTTTCAGCCATTATAGAATTCTTGGGTAACTTCAACTAAACATTTTGTTATTGTAATTCAAATGATAGGAACTTTATAGACAAGTCCTTTCCCCCCACTAAAAACAATCTTGTTCTTTGCGGTTCTTTTGGGTGGCGCCGCTCCTTAGGGTTTTTAAAAATACTCGACTACCAAAAAAAATAATTAGGTATTTATTTGGTATATGTTTTTGCCCGGGTCAAGCATCTGGCCTGTTATTTTTCAGGTCGGGCCCGGGTTAAAATATTTGGAATTTTTTGGTACCGGGTTATCATATTAATATATTTTTTATATTTAACATATATATTTATATTAAACTAATAAAAAAATTTTAATTTTTTATATTTTTATATTTAAAAAATTCATACTTTTATATTAAATTAATAAATATATATTTTTATATTAAATTAATAAAATATTTTTATATTAAAAAATATATTTTTTATATTCGGGTACTTGAATACCCAGATTTTTAGGTACTCGCAAATTTTAGGTATCTGACTAACAGGTACTCGCAACACTCGGGCAACACTCGGGCTGAGATATGGGCCGATCTTTGAACTATCCGACCGGGTACTCGAATTTGAACATCTCTACCGCTCCTAGTTTAAGCGCAGCCACCCTATTTTTTATTTTTTCTTTTCTATTTTGCTTTTTATCTTGTAGTGTTTCGGTTATTTTTTAGTCACGTCGTTGTAGAACCTCCCGAATGTCCAGGATTCTTATTGGACCACATTTTGTGTAGAAAAGTGGGTTGCTAACGAGATGGTTTCGACGCTTTGTTTGTGTTTTATTGGGTCTCTCTGTTGGTGGCCTTGTTATTCGCCTTCCTCTTTGCTGAATAATTGGTTTTCATCTTCTCCTTTAGTTCATCGACAAATCCTTATCCAGACATAATGATTCGATAGAATTTCTTATTGTAATACTTCAAATGTTTCAATTTTTATTTTCAATTTTTCTAAACTTGAAAAATGCGTTTCTGTAATAATAATTACTCTCTTTGTCCCACTCAATATGTCTCTTTTATATTTTAAAATTGTCACACTTAAAATGTTTCATTAAAAAAATAACTTTTAAAAGACATATTTCCCTTTATACTTATCTTTTTTAGTTTTCCAACAAAACAAAATTTAATTTTTCAATGAGAAAATTGTTGTTTCAATTATTTTACATCTTCTTACACAAACTTTTTTTTTTTAAATTACGTAAAAAGTCAACAATGGCTTAACAATCAAAATAAGTGTAAGAAGATGTAAAATAATTGAAACAACAATAAAATAAAATTTTTAAAAATAGCATTAGAAGAACCCAAAAATAAAATTAAAATTAAAAAAATTGTTTTTATATTTTTCACTTCTTAAAATATTTTCAATGAAAACAATAAAAAATATTTTTTTTTTATTTTCAAATTTTCACTTATTTTTGTTTTAATTTTTTAAATATCATTTTCTATTTTATATTTAAACATATTTTCTTCATTGTTTTTTTTTTCAAGAAAACGAAAGGCTTAACAATCAAATAAGTGTTTAAACTATACTCTTTTTTCTAAATAGGTGCCTGAACTATATTTTTGGCCAAATAGGTGCCTAACGTTTTATTTCGTGACTAATTTAATGTTTTTCCGTGACAAATGTTATTTTTTCGTTATTCAATAAAATTCAAACATGTAACATGATTTATTATTTTCTGAAATTAAAATCTAAAAAATAAAATATATTAATTAACCCAACAATCTTTAATTTCTCTGAAAACCCCAACCCTAACCTTAAATCCTTAATTTCCTCCACTCCGACCACTGATTCAACCACAACCGGCCACCCTTGTCTTCATCAGGCCCTCTCTACCGAAAGTCCCATCATTTTATCGTCAAAAACCGACGAATAAACCACCGATTACAACATCGACGAACACCCAACAATGAAGAAAAAAGAGGTCGATTGAGTTTCCATTGATGATAAAAGATGACAGATGTCGAACAGTGAGGTACACTACACTTTGGGCGGTAAATCACCGACTTGTGGGGATGCCGAACGGTGAGGAAGATGTAATTTAAGAGTCTGATTGAAAGAAATTAAAATTTTGGGGATTTTAAAGAAATTTAGATTTTTAAAGAAATTCAAAAATTAAAAATATAAAAAGGCTATGTGTTATGTTTTGATTAGATGACGAATTTTTTTTAACAATTATTGACGAAAAATTTTAAATGAATCACGGAATGAAACATTATGCACCTATTTAGCCACCTATATGAAAAATGTATAATTTAAGCATTTATTTGACTATTAAGCCCAAATAAAAACACATTCAATTCTGGATCCTAAAATTTTAAAGGGGAATCCGGGAAAAAGAAGAAAGTGGGTATAACACCAAACAAACTTTTGACTAAATGTAGGTTTAGGGCTGGGCAGCTAATTAGGACTTTAGCTTAGTGTGAATGTGACTGTGAACCTCCATTCATCAACTTTTGGAGACATACATACATACATACATACATACATATTCACACAAAATTTTCTTATGTTACGATGTTAATAAGACTGAAGAGATCCATTTGTACAACACCAAATCAAAGGACAATGACGAGGGTAATTGTGAGGTCAAAGAGTGCAGCAGCAGGCAGCTGCACACTCTTAAATCACCAACAGTACTCTAAAAATAACAACGTACAGATTAAATATCATCACGGTTGCGGCACCTATCGACTGCCCTTCACCACCATACCGTAATCCATTGCCGGCGTAGCTTTGCAGCCTCTATTCTCCAATGTAACCTGAATATGCGGAGTAAAGGTATAGGATGGCGATGAAAAACGAGAGAGAGAAATGAGATGAGCTCCCTTGAAAACAGTCCAGTATGGCTTGTTCAGTTCTATTCGTAAGATAGAACAGTTGTCCGAAGATGCGGATAGCGGATAAGAACCGAATTCTAAGTATGAACCTACGAACCTATGACTCTTTTGTGCTGGGCTTTGGTGATGGGTGAGGTTGGAGATATTGTGGAGCCTGATGATTGTTTGATGCGGATAAGCTCCTCATAGGTTGTCCCTTCCTCACTACAAATCCAGCTTGTGCTCTGGTGCCGTCTTTAGCATTTATGTTGGACCTAACGCGAACGGATTGCATAGTTTGGAAATAATAGGAAGAGCTTGCCATGACTTTAAGGTTTGGTAGAGGCTTTAGGGTTTCAACAACTTCACTCATCCGAGGTCTGGCTTTGGGATCACGGCTAAGACATTGGGCAGCCAGCTGGGCAGCTTTTTGTGCACCTTTTATCAAAAAGTGGCCTTCGAGTCTAGGATATAAAATTCGGAAGAACCTTCTCTTGTCTCCTAGATGCGGTCTTGCCCATTCAACAAGATTGTGTTCCCCATTAGGTCGGTTTTTGTCCATGGATCTTCAGCCAGTCAACATCTCAAGTAAAACTACCCCGAAGCTATATACATCACTCTTCGATGTCAAATGTCCTGAACCAATAACTGTGTTAGATTTCTATAACCAAAGATCCAAATAAAAACTCACATATTCTAAATAAAATCAAAACACACTGTTTGATTAATGCATATCAGAGGTGGGATATTTCCGAAAGGCAGAGCAGCAAGAAAGCTGGACATAAAGGGGACTAATTCATCAAACATCGTATCCGGAAATAAAACCATGATTCGACCACATACCAGTCATTACATATTCGGGTGCAGCATAGCCATATGTTCCCATAACTCGAGTAGATACATGAGTCTTATCTCTTCGGGACCATCTTTGGCCAGTCCAAAATCAGAGAGCTTGGCATTGTAATCCTAAAAGATGGAAACGGTTTTAGAACAATAAAAACGTAAATTTACTGAGGGAACTTACTTTCTGTCTTTAGCTACATACCGCGTCTAACAAGATATTAGATGTTTTAAAATCCCGATATATCACAGGTCTTTCTGCTTCTTCATGAAGAAAGGTAAGACCCTTTGCAGCGCCAAGTGCAATTTTCATTCTGATAGACCACGGAAGTGGCAAGGACCCTTCTGCGCAAAAAATGGTTGTTACCAGAGAAAAGTAAACATCAAACACGAAAATGCAAATGCATAAAGCACAATGATAACGAATATGAAGTAACAACCACACATCAGATTCCTCGTTCCAAGTATCTTGTGATATGTCACTTCGAAAATTTTAGCAGACTTGACTTTGGCCATGTAGAACCATGACAAATACAGAAGTTGCGGTAGCACACAAGTTATGGTCCAATCGGATACCTCAAATTTGAGGCTTTTGCACAAAATAAAAATGACAAATCAAGTCAATTCTACCATAAAAGTTTACTATAATCACATATGGATAACTTTTAATACGGCACACTAACTGTCAAATTCCAATTATTAAACAGAATGTTTGAGCTTACTAGGAGGAAACATGCCTGTCATAAGTAAAGAAAATGAAATAATATGAAGGAAAACTTGAGGCATCATTCGGCATCTCCAAGCTAAATATTGTACAACTGAGGACATTATGCATTTATTTAGCAAAGCTATCTGATATGCATGGCTGAGCTACTTAAGTTTTGGAATACTTTGGTTAAACAATCACTTAAACCATGCATAACATATATCATTAAACAGAATGTTAGTACGTACTTCGGAAGAGGTGATCCTATAAGCTTCCTCGTGGCATAAACTCGTATACCAGTAACCTGTGATCATCTTCAATGCAGTAACCAACCAATTTAACCAAATTGGGATAGAGGAGGTTACCGAGAAAATCCACTTCGGCCTGAAATAAAATGGAAAGCATGAAATTTACAATAGAAAATATTTCCTCAAAAAACAAACAGTATTCAGATGTCATACCAGCCACTCTTTGTGACCCTGAAGTCCTTCGACGTTTAGTGTTTTAACAGCAACAGTAAGTCCAGTACCGGGTTTCACAGGAGCAGTTCTGTTTTCCTCGATCCAACCTTTGAAGACACAACCAAACCCACCCTCACCAAGAAGACTCTCGGGTCTGAAATTCCGGGTTGCTAATTTAAGGTCGATAAACGTGAACTTCCGTAGCTGCGAAGCAACTTTCAGTTCCTCACTGTATTTTGGCGTGGACGAAGCAGTTTCTGCATTACTAGTAGTTGTTGTAGAAGACACCGAAACCACCTGCTGATCTCTGCTTTTCTCTTTTTCCGGTTTACTACCTGAATTTATACAAACAACAAGGCATTGAAATCAATGGTCATTCAACATTACAAAAAATAGTAACTATAAGATACAATTCCATACATTCTATATGCATTTATAACACAGTAAATGTTTTCAAAACTGTATCAAATGCCTCAAAAGGATTCATATTATTGGCTTTTTCAAAATAAGGACTGGGAAAAACATAGTTGCTTTCAAATTCCAACTAATCACCTCATTCAGCAGAACTAATGGAAAAGTAAAGTATGCATCTATATATATATATATATATATATATATATTCCATTAACACTTGTTTTCTTTAACACCAAAACACTAGGGTATAATCTTAAAGGTCTATATATCCATTTATATCAATACAAATTTTCTTTCAGATGTTCTCAACATATGAATATGATCATATTCCTTCAGCTCACTTACAGGAAAAGACTAAAAATAAACAAGCTTTGCACACATAAAGTTTATATATTCCTTTTATGGAGGAATAAAAAAAGTAATTTTTTTCAGATTAAATTGGTAAAAGCATAGTTGCTTTCAAGTTCCAACTAATCACCTCATTCAGCAAAACTAATCATGTGACTAATGGAAAAGTAAAGCACATATATCAATACAAATTTTCTTTCAAATGTTCTCAACATATGATCATATTCCTTCAGCTCATTTACTGGGAAAAAAAGCTTTACACACATAAAGCTTATATATTCCTTTTATGGAGGAATAAAAAAGTAATTTTTTCAGATTAAAAGAAAAAAAGGGAAGGTAAATGAGAAGATTACCATAAGGAGTAGCAGTTCTACCACTCAAAGAATTATCAACCCTTGATCTTGAAGACATGCAGCTTCCCATAAACCTTAATCTAACCCAACATCCAGTTTCTTCTTCTATTTCACCTCCATCTTTCTTCTTCCTTGATGGTTTTTTCTCTACAAATCTTTCAGATTTATGACCAAACCCCATCTTTCTAAAACCATCCAAATTCCTTCACCAAAAAATAACTTGTTTTTTTTTCAACAAAACAGATGACTTTTAATCTTAAAATTCTTAACACAAATGGTTTTAAGCAATCAAACACATAAAAAAAAGTTGGTTTTTAGCTGTTAATCTCCAAGACCCAGTTTTTAGCTGTTAATCTCCATCACACCATTCGCCCGTTAGTGGAATTACAAATCAAAACTTAAAATTGGATTCCCTTTTAGTTTCACTAGTCGGTCAAATGTTTTAAAGATATTCATATTATCTCATTTTATATAGATTCGAATCTTGATATTTATATTAAGAATGCATTATCTACATTATCAATTCACTTAATAAAAAAATGAATTCTCTGATAGTTTGTTTTTTTGGAGAAGTCTATAAAGTATCATTTGTTTGACAATTGATCGAATTTTACTTTTATAAATTTTATGTATTAGAATAACCTATAGTTCAATGTTTTGATACTCTAATTTTTTAAAGAATTTTTGGTCTTAGAGCTCAATTATTAAAAAGTCTGAACTTTTAATTATTAATATTTTAGTTGTTTTTACACTTTTATCGTAACTAAACAATCATTAAATTTATTGTATTATTAAATTTGATGTTTTAATGAACGAAATAAAAAAATTATTATCTGAACCAAATCGAACCAAATATTTCGGTTAAAGGATCAATTGATTATTTGATGTAAATAGTATGATTTAAGATCGATAATTGTTATACTTAAACTTAACAATTAATCGAAATAATTTGTTAACGACGGAAATTAATTTTGAGCACCCTATATAATTGATGTCAATGTGTCATCATTTTCTAAAGGTGGGTTGGTATGCCAACACCATCTACCATACGTGGGGAAGAAAGGAACAACAACACATGTTTTGTCGTGATGTTAAGTCTGTTTAGATTGCGAATGGTAAAACTTAAACCATTTAATGGATTTCGAATTAATTTGTTTTAGGGTATTATTTCATATATTGAAGGTGAATATTAAAAAATTTTACAAGCATCTTAATTTTAGGGTACGTAGATTTAATTTAGAGCCTATGATTTAGGGGTTTATGTTTATGGATTTAGATTTAAGGGTTATTGTTAGAATTTAGAATTCAGGGTCCATAAGTTAAAACATAAATTTCTCACCATATTAAACTTTAAATTCTAACATTAAACCTTAAATTCTAACCACTACCCCTAAATTCTAAACCCAAACTCTTAACCCTAAATTGAATCTATAACCTAAAACTAAGACAATACTTTTAGTTTTTACCATGGTATATTGAATATAAATCATTGTTTTAAATGGAATTTGTCTTTTTTTTCTTTCTAAATGCATGTGGAATAAGATTGGATATTTTTTTCCGGGACAGTGAGTCTGAAAAAATTATGATAATTACTTGGCATGTTCCAAGTACCAACCTTGTTCGTTATACAAAAATATCATTTTATTCTTTTATATATATATATATATATATAGGGATGGACCAGAGAGGGTTGGAGGGGACGTTCGCTTCTTTTAAAATTCTTATATGATTTAGAATTTTTTAAAGATTTTTTATGTATTTTCTAATAAAAATCTATTTTTGTCTCCCTAAAATTTTATAAGTTCGCCCCCTTGAATTCTATATGTTCTTCCCTTAACATAAAATTTTGCGTCTGTCCCTGCATATATACTTATTGAAAGGGCAAAAATGTAAAAATGAGCTATATAAAATGCATAAATTCTTGTGTTTTATACTTTATGTTTAGAGAATTGTGGAAAATATTTCATTTTTATGTATAAATATTTTTTGGAAAATTATTTTACATGGTTTCTTGTCTTTTAAAGAAGTTGAAAATATATAATAAATGTTGAGTGCAATAGAAGGCACATTACATTCTCGATGAGAGAATTTATGTGCAAACTTTTGAGACAACATAGTTAAAAGAAAGAACTACGAATTTCAAACATAAACCATAAAATGAATATGAATTATAAAAAAAATTGAAAAATATTAAAATCAATCGGCAAAAATCAAATAAAGACGGACAAGAATGAATATGTCCAACATCCATAGAAATGATAGTGACTTTAAGATTATACATTTATAATAAGAGAAAATATTTTATGCACTTGTGGTGGAAAAATATGTTTTTTTACTGATGAGTTAATTTAGGACTTATCTTGTAGGGTTTGAAATTTATAATTTATAGTTACAATTTAAGTTTTAGGAATTAGGACCTAAAATTTAAGATTTTGACGTTAAGGTCTAAAATTTTAGATTTTTAGGGTGAATTTAACTATATTTATAGAACAAAAGTTCCAAGTATGAAATAGTAGTAAAACGTGGCGGATGATTGAACATAATATTAATAGAAATCATCTATCTCATTTCAGTGACCCTATTTATACTTAAAAAAATTAAGTTTAAAATTTATAATTAAAGTTTAAGATTAGTGTTTAGGGTTAGAGTTTATGGAATTAAGACGATGGTATAGAGGGATATTTAGTCCACTTGCAACTGTTATTGGACTCATTCATTTGATTTGGCAGCACTAAGCCTCCCCCACCCAAAAGACAAAATATACTTTGGTCAAAATGTTTTATCAGTTATAGGATTAATCTTTTATATTTTATTTGATATTTTTAGTTTTAAAATTTAAAAGGGTAATTATTAATTCATCGACGTTTATACTTTAAACTATAAAACCATAAACCGTAAAAACTAGACACATTTGTGGAAAATAAGTTTTTCACGAGTGTATACAAAATTTCCCATTTACTAATCAGGATTAATGCCTAACCAATGGGTTATGCAAACACTTGAATTATTATATTTTTTAATCAATCCCCATTATCTGCAATTGGAGAAGGCCTAATAGACAATAGTCAAAGGCAATAGTGGGTTGAGTCATTTCAGGTTGGAATTTAACAAAACAGAACCGGAGACAACAACAAAGATGAACTCAGTCAACACAAGACTCGTTCATGCAGATATTTTCAAATGATGATTGATATATCTTGTAACACTCTTAACGTATACCCGTAGACCGAATATACATTAAAGATGTTACGGAGTCGTTTAAAGAAATCCCGACTTATAATAATTTTTTACACATAAATCTCGTCTTTATTAATTTAACTCTTTTCTCGATTTTCTTAAAATCATAACTTATGTGTAGTTGGCTAATTTCGACCCTGAATTAGTTTGTAAAACATATTAGTCAGTTATTAAAACGATAATGCAATTCGGGGTGAAGAATAGGTTCACTGCCTAGGCCCCTTTCTTGATTTTAAAATCTTTATGCAATTACCAATAAATAAAATTTAAACTGATTAAACACGTTTTACTACCTTTTTAAGCTTATCGATTATTCATATTAACAAAGTAAGCTTTCTTTCTACTTTAGTTTATGCTTTCATATAATTAATACCTTATCTTGCCTTATTCATATATGATTCATCTTTAGAAGTGATCAATTATCTACCGTTTAGTCTAATTTAATGCATCATATACTACCAGCAGATAAATAATTACATGCCCACTAGAAATTATCATAAGCTAGATTATCTTACAGATGTTGTGCAGATTGAAGCTTGATCAGCAAGCTCGACTCCTCTTCAAGTGCTCCAACTTAACCTACGTGTGAAACAATCACACGCTAAGTATGAAACTTAGTGAGGCAATAATTCTTAATATAGTGCAATATTGATCTAAATATCAATTTAAATGATTAATAATGCATATAATCACCTTACCATTTGTTATGTGTATAAACATAAATAATTTCATACGTAACATCATATATCAAAGTGATAACATTAGATCTTACCGATACCGTTGCCATTTCCATCTGTAATCTTTCAAGCTTATCATCCTGTTCCTTTGATTCATTTTACTCATTTAGCCCAAATTCAACTTGTACGGTTTATGGTGAATTTTCAAAGTCAATTTCCAGTATTGAATTTTGGAATAACCTGTTATATTGTTTTCTAACCTTTAACCACTTAAAAATTCATATCTTTTTACTTGGAACTTGAAATTAGTTTCCGTTTGCTGGACACGAAACTAGACGAACAAATCTTTTCATCGATATAAAATTCACCTTCTAAACATTTTTTTAGAATTTATGGTCAATTTTCAAAGTTACTGCCATAAATAGTTTTTCTACACAGCTTCCATAAACAACTTCAACTTTTATACTAACTTCTCCTTATTTCTCTACTTTTCAATTTAGTCCAATCACTATCTTTAAACCACCAACTCATCACATTCTTCACCAAATAATTATTCACAATAATTCTCCCTAATTTTCCTTATTTACCGAAATAGTCACTAAAATGCAAAGATAAGGATTCAAGCTTCTTAACTTTGAAATTTAGTCCTCAATTCAAAATTACTACCTTAATTCCATCATTACAACTAACAATCAGATTTAGCCCCCATACAAAACTTCAATTTCAATTCGGTCACTTAACTTTGACAATTTGTCAAAATGGTCACTAATTCGGTTCAACATCAATTTAACATTCTAACTTCAATTTCATGTCTCTAACATCATTAATAACATAAATACACACCAGAATCATAAAAATCAGATTTGGTCCTCTAACTTTTAAACTTGCCGAAATGGTCCCTATACCTTTAGCTTAGGGTTTTGCTTCCAAATAACAATTCAAGCTTACTAGATCATTAATTCAACATTACAAACCCTAAATTAAACTTGAATCCATAAACCCTAATTATCTTCATAATAATCAAAACATGTAGAGCTTAAATCCCAACTCAATATCATGATTTTAACATCATACTAACTTGATTTTAACTTGAATCCAATCATGGAATCATAAAATCTCAAAAGCCCCAATTTGATCCATAAACCCTAAATTTTTTATCATGTAAATTCTCATCAATCAAGCATGGATTCCATGAATTATTGACATCAAAAGATAGAGCTTGAAGAGTAGAACAACTTTGTAGTTTAAGAGATTACCTAAAAACCGAGTTTCGGGGTGAATCGAGCTTGAGATTTTTTTCTCTTTCTTTCCATAGCCCTCACGTTTTTGGCTGGAAAAGATGAACAAAATCTTCATCTTTTCACCATTATTTTACACATATATCTATTAAATGAATATTAAATTCATTTAATAGTAAAATTACAATTTTTGCCCTTTTTTATCCAATGGTTGAGATTGATTTTATCATCAATCAAGGGCCAGGATTTAATCTTCTATTTTCTATTTCCAAAATTGCCCTTATAAATTTTTAAATATTTCAAAATTGACATTAGGGCCAAATGACCAATTTGCCCTCCAACTAGTTTTTATTTACTAGTTTGCCATTCTTGTAAAAATTCAACTAAATCTAGTTGGAATCCAACCAACTATAATAAAATATTCTTAAAATAACATTTTATGACTTTTCCATAGCTTTTGTATTAGTCTCCAAAATTTCCATTCGATCCAATATACCAATAAATAATCATTTACTCAGAAATTAGTTGTAGGATTCCTCTTGAATCGAACTAAAAATATTTCCAACACTTGGAAATGAATTTTATTACCTTTCTCTATCATATGGAAAAATTTCAAAAAAATTTCAGTTCGGTCTGGGTATCTGAATTCCACTTAAACTTTAACTGCGATTTTCCCAATAATCAAAGTATTAGATCGAACCAATAATTCCACATTTGATTCACACCCTTAGATGATCTGTTTATTTACGAAATAAAAACCCTTAACTTTTTGGAAATTACAATTTTAGTCCCCAAAATTTTCCAAAGTTTATACTTTAGGCATAAAATTTTCAAAATTTACATTTTGGTCACTACCTTTTTAAACTTCAATTCCCATTCCAATTTTCCTTGGAATTCAACCAAAATTTAAGAATACCTTATTCAATTCACTATCTATCACAGGAGACCTTTAAACCTTAGAAATTTCCTTTCCAAAACCCATAATTAAAGAAATCCCAACTTTCACATTTTTGTCATTTTAGTCACTAAGTTAGCTTTTAAGCTATTATCTTAGTACTAAATGACCCTTAATCAACTTAGTAAATTTTGGGGTATTACAATATCTAATTGTATTTCAGTTCAAATCTCCATAAATAAATAAATGAATGTAATCTTGAAAAAAATCATTTCAGGTTGAAATTTAACAAAAATGAACTCCAGACATTGCACAACATAGATTCATTCTATCATGTTGTCTTCACCATCTTCTTGTTCACTCAACTCGAGATCGGCAAGTAACTCCTCCAATGGAACGGAAGGCACATCATCCCTATCCGATGGCCCCATCCGATGGCTGGTAATCTCTGTTGCGATACAAAGATAAGTTGAACCTTAATTCAGGGTTCTCTTCCAAATCTCTCAAGAACTCTTCATACTCCGACCCCATCTTCTGTTCATTCACTCTACCTCTACATTCATCAACTTCCATATCAAGGGACTTGAGCTTCCAGGGACGAGGTTTCCCACGTTTCTTCTGTCGTTTTTCTTCATAGCTTTTCTTTATCAAAATTGCCTCAGGAAGGACCAGTCCTTTATACTTATCTAGTTCGAAATCATTAATGTTGGCCCCATGAAGGTCGTAACCGAGAGCACGATCTCCTGGCTTTAGAATATGGCCTAGATGTGTTCTTATGTAGAACAACTTTCCATAATCACTTACACGAGCCACCTCGGCATCTGCAATTACATATTTGGTGCCCCTAAGATTATATTCAGGGGAAACGACTTCAATATTAAAGACATCATATTCCACAAGCTGCCTGCTATCGAGTAGAGACTTAAACGAATGCCTCCAATACTGCTCAGTGTCCAGGAAACACTGCCTCAGAGTAAAAGGATCCAACAATGTAGTGTTGTTGGTTACTTTTGTGCAGATAACGAGTGGACCAAGATTACCCAAACTAGCAGCCGCGCTCGGAGGCAAACATATCAGATCCTCACGGCAAATGGGGGATATTTCAACCGAGAACGTATGCTTAAAATTGCAGCTATTACTCTTAGTATCATGAGAAACAAGCTGTTTGGCCTCTGTACTCTTTGTCGGAGCAACTTCACCTAAAAAAATGCACAAACTTCACAGCATGACTCTTGTTAGGGAAGAAAAAATTGATACCCTGATCCATTTGCTTGATTTTAATGGCGTGGGCAGCAACATTATGTTTCAGGATGAGCTGCTCTAAATAGAAGAAAGTTCGCCTTTGCGTAACACGATGTCTAAGCTGCACGGAAGCCACCCACTGGTCAGGATTGGCCTGAAATCTCGTACAAGAATCGCACATGTGATCTTGCTGAATATACTCGACAGTGTAAAATTGCTCCAAAATTGCCTCGTTAAGAACCTCCTTTTGAACTTTCAGCCTGACCTTGATTATCTTAGAATGTGGTTCGGTCCAAATGAATTCAACATTCACTAGCCTAACTTTTTTCAAATCAGTCTCCAACCGTTTCACACAAAACGTCAAGAGCTCCTTTGATTCCAACCACTACAGTAAAATAGATTTTTAGCGGTGTTTTTTAGCCTTTTAGTGGCATTTTTAAGCGCCGCTAAAACTCTCTCGGAGCTAAAAATAGCGCCACTAAATCGAGCGTCGCAAAAAGTAGCGGCGTTTGGATAACAAACGCCACTAAAAACCATTACTTTTAGCGGCGTTTTAATAGACAAACGCCACTAAATGTCAATATATAGCGGCGTTTTATATTCCAAACGTCACTAAAAAACCATGACTTTTAACAACGTTTTATTACCAAACACCACTAAAAGTGATGGATGCACCTCATTTTCGTGATAATTAGTTGCATTTTCTAATTGAAACGCCACAAAATAAGTGCGACTTTCAATTGCATCTTGTTTTACAAACGCCGCAAATTGACTGATTTGCAAATATAATTTTTTACTCTATACAACCCAAAATTAACCTTTAACATTATTCAATAACATAAAACTTGAAATTTAATTACGACACAAATCAAGTAGAAATACTTAACGAAAAAATCAAAGTCTATAAACGTTAAAGTGAAATGTAATGTAATTCAACATTGTTCACTAGAATACTGAAAATAAATCCAGTAAAGTTCGCACAACCGAAACATTAACCTAATGATCTACCAAGATATGATCTATCATATGTAAAATACTGAAACAATTTCAAGCATATTTTAATGGAGTCAACATGTGATCTACCAGGTAAGCCTTTTGTGACCATATCCTCTGAAATGTAACCATCACCTCCTTTCCAAGTTTTTGTTGGATTGTCTACAGTGTAGAATACCTGGAGCGAATGAAAAATGAAAATCGGAAATAAAACGTAAAATGAAGGGAAGCAAGTCACTCTTTGAGCAAAACATCTACCTATAGAGCAACCATTTCATCATGAAAGAATCCATACCTTAATATTTGGGTGGCTAGCAGCAAGTATATATACTTGCACTCTCTAATAAATAAAGAAATAAAACCAATAAGCAGGAAATTAGACAGTGTTTATTATAAATAAAGAAATAAAATGAAAGGGAAAACTCTGATAGATTAGGCCGTGTTGTTATAAAGGTGCAACAATATACAACATTGAAGTTAGAAAATCAATAAGCAGGAAATAAGGGTTTAAGGATTTTGATAGTCAAGCAGGATAACAACTTGAAGCATGCAATGTCGCCAAATTTAGACAGCAAAATAGAGGAGGTTCGAGGCTTACTTCTTTTGAAGTAACATAAATATAGGGAATATCAGCCTCTTCACATAAGATTTAGAGACCGTGCTGCTGAATATCCCGATGTATAAATGATTTTGGGTGAGCAAATTCAACACGGTTGATCTAAGAGAAAGCAAAATAACATCACGCAACAAGACAATAAAGGAAGATGAACTGAAGCTACTGAAGTATGAAATTCCAAAAGGCTACCATTTGATCAGCAAGCATGAGAACTGACTTCAATGATAGTTTCCTACTGCAGAAATTAAATAGATCTTCAAGACTAGGTCCAAGCAAATCCATAACCATAACATTATAGTCTCCCTCTACTCCAAGCCATCTTATATTTGGAATCCCATCTGCCAAGAAATAGGATAAGTTAATATGAAATTCAAAAAACAGCCAAGTGTTGAAACAATAGCTTTATGTACTAAGAACAAAAAGAAACCGTGAGTATCATTACTTCCTCCCTGCTGGATCCTGTATAACTTCAATTCATATAACAATTGAGGACGTTTTTTCTTCACATTCTCCTAATCATCATTAAAGAAAAGGTCATCAACTTCCTTAGGTAACATAAAGAATTTAATATGGATTAAAACAACTACAACAAAGGATAAAATTATTATTAAATTCAAAATAAACAAGATTTGTTTTACAAAGTATCAAAACTTCAACTAATATAATCAAAACAACAATTCAAGCAGATAATAAATTTATTAATCATGTCAGTCAGATCGAAAGAGCACCCTTAAAAGAACTTATGAAGTATTACTGATTAATTAAAAGAATTCTAACCAAATATCAGGAGAATAATGAGAATAACATATATACAATGGTAAATTGGTAATCAACAATAGCTTATGAAATTAAAACATACAATTAAACCCACTTGAAGAGACTTAAACTCCAATCCCAAATAGAAAACATCATCCATATGCAACCATTGAAACACAGCTAAGAAGAATGACCTAGTCCATTGTTCAAAGATCAACGAAACACCCCCATTTGTTTCAAAATACATAAGATGTTTGCAGGTCCTTTATGGGCAATCAAAACTTCACAGAATACCCACCTAAAGCCTGCATATTTTTTGTTTGTCCATATTTACAGCACGTACACATACCAAGTGTCTCACCAAGAATTAGGACAAAGCTAACCATATTCTTCCTCTTTCAATAAAGGCCGAAAAACAACCAACCCCAGTGTTTTTTATTGGTCAAAAGCAAAGAAAAACTGGGCAAATACAAAGTTTACAACTAAGAGCGCAAAGGATTAATTTTAGAGCTTTTCAGACAAAAAATAAAAGTAGTGGTTTTCTCAAAGGTAAGTTATGAAACTGAGGTTAACGAAACAACAAAAGAGAGGAATTACCTGTGATGAGTATAGTCGAAACAACGAAAAAGAGGAATTACCTGTTATGAAACTGAGGTTGACGAAACAACAATTTAAAAACAAAATACATCTGAATCAACAGCAAAACAGCCGAAAGGCGAGTATAGTCGAAACAACAAAAAAGAGGAATTACCTGTGATGAGGGAGTGAGAGGCGATTGAGATTGACGATGGAGGAATTAGGATTGTTGTTTGATTTGGAGATCGGGTGAAGAAGAGCGTGACTGAGATTGACCATGGAGGAATTAGGGATTGGGGATCGGGTGAGGAAGAGCGTGACTAAGAGAGAGTATATCTCTAAAATAAATCGTATAGTTTATTTACGATTGTGGCATTTATTTTTACAAACATCACTAAATGTAACACCAAGCTTGTTGTATTGACATTAGTGGCGTTTCTGGATAAAAACGCCACGAAATCCACACCTTTAGCGGCGTTTGTGGCAAAACGCCACGCAATCTACACTTTTAATAGCGTTTGTCAGGAAACGCCACAAGAAAAGCACCTATGGCGGCGTTTGTTCTAAAAACGCCGCGCAAAGCGCCGCTATATGCCAAGTGTCACGGCCTTAGCCTTTAGTTCACTCGGTCGCTAAGCCGTGCGGCACTTGAAAAGGACTCTTCCCGATCAAGTCAGCATTTTCCCTCGATTGATCTGCTCAAAATAAGCAAGCAACACATTAGTCTCGCGCCACAAAACCATTCTTCAAGCCATTGGCGAAACCGTGGGGCATAGCGGATGCACACAGTCGACCCCCAGCTTCCCCGTAGGAAAAAAGAACGGTTTTTATTTTATTAGAAAAAAAGAAACATCGGTTACATTAGAAAACTCACCCACACCATCGACTTGGGCGGTAGGGGCCGCCTCGATGGTGTGTAGGATACATACCTTTACCAGTGGATCAGCCCAAACTCTGCCGACTGTCCACCCCCTACATATATGCAAAAAAAAATAATAGAAATGACCCGAGTAAACATTCTATTGTTTGAAACGAGGACACTTTTTCCTAACTAAAGAAATAATTGAAAACAAAGACTCTTCTTCCTAAAACATTGATGTGCTTGAAAATGGGGCATGGTAGAAGTGACTCGGTTGTGGCCCCGGAACTCGGTTGTAACACCATGTGAAGGGATGGCCACAACATCCTCCCCCACCTAACTTGTCGACGCCCTCGTTGACTGAGCTGCAAGGAACTCCTCGATTTTCTGCTTGAACGCCTTTAGGTCATGATCTCTCTCCCAACTTGTCTCTTCGGCTCCGAGACCTTCCCACTTGACCGGTACTCACGAACGGCTTCTTCTTGGACACCGTAACAAACCTATCAGCAAGGATCTCCTCAACTCGACGTTCTGATGGGGGTTTGGTACAGATGGGGCCCCGATCACTCTGTCCTCGGCTAATATCTGAGGGGCTCGTATGAAAAGGCTTCAAATTGCTCACATGGAACACAGGGTGAACTTTCATCCATGAGGGTGGCTTGATCTTGTATGAGTTATTTCCAACTTTGGCCACACCGGTCTTGGTCCTTCATACTTTCGCACCAATTGCCGATCTCTATTCCGTAAGAACCGCAAATCGTTTCGCCATTAGCTTCACAAGCACTAGATCGCCAACTTTGAATCTACTGGTCCTTCGCCACGATCTGCCCACTTCTTCATATGTTTTGCAGCTTTCACTAGATAAGCCCGAGCAATCTCTCGTATTTTGGCACCATTCCTTTGAGAAATTAAAAGCTCGGGACACTTTCCTTTGTATGACTCTAGAGTGGTGTGTGGAAGCCGCGGCTTGACTGTCACAATTTCAAAGGGGGCTTTTATTAGTAGCGAACTCTTTTGTGAATTAAAACAAAGTTGTGCCACATCCAACAAAGAAGGCCAATTTTTTCTGGTTGGCCTGGATAAAATGCCTTAAGTACTCTTCTAACAACCCATTAAAGCGCTCCGTCTCCCCATCCATCCGGGATGATAACTTGATGACAAATTCAGTTTGGATCCCAACATCTTGAATAACTCTCTCCAGAAATTTCCGGTGAACCGACCATCCTCATCACTAACGATATCTTGTGGGACACCCCAATACTTTACAACATGTTTAAAGACTAATCGAGTTGTCTCCTCCGCCGAACAATATTTGGGGGCAGGGATAAATGTAGCATATTTTGAGAATCGATCCACCACCACAATGGCAGCTCCAAGATCCCCTACCCGAGGCAAGTTCACTATGAAGTCGAGTGAAATGCTCTCCCAAGGTCGTCTTGCACCGACAATGGCTCCAACAATCCTGCGAGTCTCTTTTGTCGATCCACTTTTTCTTGCTGGCAAATAAGGCAAGTCTTGGTATAGTCCATAATATCCTCGTCGCATGTGCGGCCAATAATATCCTTGTTCCAACAGGCGCGAGTAGCCGCCAACCTTGGTGACCTGCCCGGGAGTGTCATGGCATTCGCGTAGTAGTTTCGTCTAAGTTCTCCTGCTCTCGGGACATACATACGCGGACCTTTCGTCATTAGGATCCTATTCTCTACCCAAAAGGTCTTTGATTGGCCACTTTCCACCATCCTCAATATTGCCATCATCTGCGGATCCTTTCCCATATTCTCCATTATGAGTTCCCGAATGTCATTCGTTACCCTACTAGGCGACATAGGAGCAATTAATCTAAGGGTTGCGGATCGGCCCTTCGACTCAACGCATCAGCTACCTGATTCTTCTTCCCACTTTATGCTCAAAACTGAAATCAAACTCCGCTAAGCGCTCTTGCCATCTTGCTTGCCTTGCCGATAGTTTTGGTTGTGTCGATATGACTAGCAAATGTGTTGTCTGCTTTAACAACAAACTTTGAGCCCAACAAATAATGCCTCCAAGCCCCGAGACAATGGATCACAACTAGAAGTTCCTTTTCCCGAGTTGCATATCTCGTCTCGGCACCACTCAACTTCCGACTCTCAAAGGCCACAGGTGACCACCACCGCATGAGTACTCCCCTATGGCAAAGTCGGATGCATCGGTTTCAACTTCCATTGGTTTCTCAATGTCTGGTAATACTAGGACTGGGTTGTTCATCACAACAGTTTTCAGTCCCTCAAAAGCATCTTGACACTTTTTAGACCAGGCCCACTTCTCACCTTTCTTTAACAAATTGGTAAGTATAGCTGTCCTCCGAGAGTAGCCTTCGACAAACCGTCTATAATAGTTAGCTAATCCCAAGAATGATCTGAGCTCACTGACACTCTTTGGAGTCGGCCATTCTTGGATTGCCTTCACTTTTTCCTCATCCATTCGAACATGTCCCTGCCCAACGAGGTGTCCTAGGAACTTAATTTGAATTTGGGCAAAAGCACATTTCTCCCTTTTAACAAATAGCTGATTATCTATGAGTCTCTGCAACACTAACCGCAAATGGTTTTCATGATCTGTCAAAGAGGAACTATATACCATTATATCATCCAAGATTATCACCACAAACTTGTCCATAAAATCATGGAACACTCGGTTCATCAAGGTGCAAAAGGTTGCAGGCGCATTGGTTAGCCCAAATGGCATCACAAGAAACTCAAATGCCCCATATCGAGTAACACAAGTTGTCTTCGGTTCATCTCCCTCGGCCACTCTTACCTGATGATACCCCGATCGAAGATCCAGATTTGTAAAATATTTCGCGCCACTTAGCTGGTCGAACAAGTCCGCAACTAAGGGGATGTGATATTTGTTCCGAACAGTCACTTTGTTCAGGGCTCTATAGTCCACACACAATCTCAAGCTCCCATCATGTTTCTTCTGGAACAACACGGGCGCCCCAAATGGCGCTTTAGACGGTCGAATAAACCCAGCTTTTAACAGTTCATCGAGTTGTTTCCTCAATTCAGCTAATTCCAAAGGGGACATACGGTACGAGCATCTCGTAGGAGGTTTGGCACCGGGGACCAGTTCAATCTCATGATCCACCGTCCTTCGAGGAGGGAGCCCTTCTGGCAACTGATCTGGCATGACATCTTTATAGTCCTCCAACACTCTTAAAATCCCATTTGGTACCCCTTCAAGGGTTGACTCCCCATGTAGGATAGGTAATATGACAAAAGAAGGTTCCCCCTTCTTCACCCCTTTCTTAAATTGTATTGCTGACAGCATCTTTCCGCTTCTTGGTAGAATGGTAGCGGGTACCACCCCCGGGCAATCCCCTAGAAACAATAGGCAGCTCGCAGGCGAGGGACGGGATGGCCTGGGCTTTTGTCATAAAAAATCCAGGTCCCAACACAACATCAAAATCGTCCATAGGGAAACAAAGTGAGATCCACGCTTCCCTCCCGGGACCCAAGCTTGGCCTTCACCCTCTTAACACTTCCACAAATTTCTGGCAGCAGCAGAAATAATCGCTTTCATCCGTCCCACATCTCTAGTAATTGTTAAACCGCATCTCTTGACTTCCTCGGGTGAGATAAAAGTATCTGTTGCTCCCGTGTCAACAAGAGCCCTAGTCGCCTTCCCATTTATCACCAAGTCCACGTACATCAAGCCCTTTCCCGGTTCTTTCTTTATGTTGTCCAATTGCGATTGTAATGCACTCGGAAAAACGAATAGACCCAATCCTGGCCAGATCGGTCTCACTATTCTCTGTAGGTGGGTTAGGGAGTGTGTCCCAGTGCCGTGAAAGTTCCAAAGCACTCAATGCGCCTATGTGGGCACTCACCACGCGATGAGGCCCCTTACACACAAGAAGCATGCTAGGGGTAGCCTATTTGGCCCATTCCTCGGCGTAAAGCCACCATTCCCCCTTATTCCTGCACCGGCTCCTTGTTTGGAAGTCCTCTCCGGCTCCCCAAGTTATCGTCCTCTCCCCTCTAGCCATCTTACTCCCATTACCTGCATGGTTATTGCTCCCACTAGTTGGGGCCTTGCGTTTGTTTAAGCCATCATTGTAATCATTAAGCCGCTCGGCAAGGCGTATCATGGCAAATGACTACATCCTGCACCCGTTGTCTTTGAATCTCAGTTCTAGCCCATGGCTTTAGGCCCTCAAGGAAAGCAAACATCTTGTCTTTCTCCGACATGTCCTTAATATCCAGCATCAATGCCGCAAACTCTCTCACATAATCACGAATAGTCCCAAAGATGGGTCAAATCCCTCAACTTCTTCCGAGCATTATACTCCACATTCTCCGGAAAGAATGTAGCTATTAATTCTTGTTTCAACTCGTCCCAACTTTTAATGGAACACACGCCATTTGTGAACTTCGACCTCCACCACAATTTGGCATCCCCTGACAAGTACATAGAAGCCATCGAGACCTTGTCTTCTTCTATAGAGGTGCGAGTAGCCCGAAAGTATTGTTCAATATCAAATATGAAATTTTCAAGCTCTTTGGCATCCCTGTTCCCCTCATACCGCTGAGGCTCGGGACCCTATTCCTCTGGCCCCTTTCCATGGTCACTGAATTTCCCACAGCCACTTCAATCAAATTAATTTGAGCCTTAAGCTCCTCTATCTCATACTTCAGAGTACTCATTGCCTCCTTTGTCTCATCAGTGAGGTGTTTCACCATGTGAGCCAACTCCTGATGAGAAACTTCAATTGCTCGAACTCGTTCACTGGTCACCACATGAGCCCTCAGGGCCGCCACCGCGGCTTCTAGCTCCTCATACCTATCGGGGTCTATGGTCCTACCCCCTTGTGCAGGCACTCTAGCGCCATGTTGCGCCGAAGTACCTGCGCCCGCTGGCACCTCAGTTCTCGGGATGGCTCTTGGCCCCTGATTCTTACGCGTAGTCACCATCCTTGGGTTGACTCCCACCACACTAGTTCCTGCACAGGAAGAATAATAAGCACCACAATGCCTATTAATAACTCAGCACCACTGTGCTTTCCCACTCAAAAAAAAAAAAACTCGGCACCACTGTGCACAAGCAAGAGAGCACCACTGTGTATCAAGAGGGAATAAGCACCACTGTGCTTTCCTAATAAAAGCTAGGCACCACTGTGCACTAGCAACAAGAAAGCACCGCTGTGCTTGAATAAAAAAATTGAGCACCACTGTGCCACAATTAAAAAGCACCTCTGTGCTATTGATTACGCACCTCTGTGCTTTTCACCGCAATGAACAGGCAACACCACCCGAAATTGAGTGCTACAACCTTGCTCTGATACCACGTGTCACGGCCTTAGCCTTTAGTTCACTCGGTCGCTAAGCCGTGCGGCACTTGAAAAGGACTCTTCTCGATCAAGTCAGTCTTTTCCCTCGATTGATCCGCTCAAAATAAGCAAGCAACACATTAGTCTCGCGCCACAAAACCATTCTTCAAGCCATTGGCGAAACCGTGGGGCATAGCAGATGCACACAGTCGACCCCCAGCTTCCCCGTAGGAAAAAAGAACGGTTTTTATTTTATTAGAAAAAAAGAAACATCGGTTACATTAGAAAACTCACCCACACCATCGACTTGGGCGGTAGGGGCCGCCTCGATGGTGTGTAGGATACATACCTTTACCAGTGGATCAGCCCAAACTCTGCCGACTGTCCACCCCCTACATATATGCGAAAAAAACATAATAGAAATGACCCGAGTAAACATTCTATTGTTTGAAACGAGGACACTTTTTCCTAACTAAAGAAATAATTGAAAACAAAGACTCTTCTTCCTAAAACATTGATGTGCTTGAAAATGGGGCATGGTAGAAGTGACTCGGTTGTGGCCCCGGAACTCGGTTGTAACACCATGTGAGGGGATGGCCACAACACCAAGCTTGTTGTAGTGAACTGAGCTTTTATCCAAGTTCTAGGGGGTTGCAAGTAGCTATCACACTCGGAACAATGCATAATGGTCACATGCTTTCGTAGACCTTCCGTGATATCGGTTTCAGACCTTAAACATGTCACGCACATGTTGGCAGGATTCGGTGCCATTGAAATACCACATTTACAACACAGGACAGTACCCATCTTATGAGGAATCACAAACATATTTGATGCCATAGCTACTGTTCCATGAAGAAGGTAATAATAAGTATATAACAGCTCAAAGCAACATACATCAATGGCGGAAAAAGGCTAATAATTAAAAATAAGAGAAACCCAGATTTAAAAAATGTAAAAATGGAAACAATCTCTAAAGTTCAACATATTCAACAAGACAGTAACCTATTTGCAGCCATGGCTGCCCGTCGGCACAAAAGGAAGATAATAAATATACATAAAAAAATTAAATCAAATATATTGAATCGTAAGAACAACACCTCAAGTTAACACATTCAGAGAGTTATTTATAAACGTAAGAAATCTCAAATCACGCTAAAAGAAAATAAAAAAAAATCCAATGTAATATGCAAGAACATCACCCCCAATTAAAATGTACGTTTTTAAAAGGATTCACTAAACCTGATACTGTAAAATTATATTGAAAATAAAAGTAATCCTGAAGAAATCAAATAAAAAAAGAGCAATAAGCCTGAAGGAATTTATTGAAAAACAAAAAGAACTTACCTTTATCAGCTAATTGGGAAAAAGAGAAAAAAAATAGGAAGGAGATGAACTTACCTTTATCAGCTAATTGAAAATCAAAGATTGGCCTCCAACTAATTTACATCTTTCTTCTTTCTCATACTAAACTCTGCTCTGGCTTCATGCAATGATGCTGTTATATGAATGATTAGAAACTATGATTTGTTTAGATTTGGTGTGTATGGTTTTAAGAGTCTACAGCAAACTCAAACGTATACATTACTTATGACGATGTGATTGGTTCCTGGGAAAATATTTGGTAATAGGTATGACCTTATTTCTAGTTTCTTGAAAGTGGGAAACTTTCTTTCAATTCTTTTAATGGTTTGATCAGAAACTTCATGGAAAGTTTTGGACAATGAAAAGTCACAGAAAAGAAGTGATCATATGATATTACTATGATTCATGGAAAGTTATGGAGACAAAGGATTCACGATTGTTTTAGTTTAGTTTCTTCTATGAACAGATGTTTTTATACCTCCAATGAAAAATGAAGTGTTTATGAGTTTCAGAATGATTTAATTGGACAGACATTGAATTATTTTCTGTTAAAAACTGTATTTACAAAGCAGGAGAGAACCCCCCAAGTTTCTTTTATTCAACCATAATGAGTCAAAGATGATTTCTGATATAACACAGAAGAATCAAACATTGTCAGGACCTAGGGGTGGGAATCAGGTGGGGCGGGGATAGTTTTGCATTTCCCATCCTATCCCAACACTTGCTATTATGGTTTTAGAGAATTCTCATTAAATGCTTTGGAGAATTTTTCGTCACCATACCCTCACGTGCGGATCTCCACGGTTTTTGGGAATCTCCATACCTAAAAATATTAACCAAACTACTATTTATACGGTTAATCTTCGTTAATCACACGGTAGGATATAATAATCTTCGTCCCTATCCTCATTTGAGTTTCGATTATAAAACTTTCCCGTCCTCATTCTGTGAGCGAAATTTTTAGTTATTTCTTGTACCCGTCGGTTCGAATCCTCACGGTTTTCGAATATTTTCCGCCGACTTCCCACCCTTATCAGAACCTAGCACATCTTCCCTTATTATTCTACCGTCATTCATCGCTTTACTACTCGGTGAAGATACTCGAAACACTTCGATTATAAATCTGAAGGAAGAGCCAGCACTTGGTGTTTCTAGTGGTTAAGGATGACAATCATGGACAAAATACAACAACAAGAAGAAACAATTGGCTGAGACAAAAACCCAAAAACGGCTGCAACAAGGTGAACGAAGGTGGAGAGTTGATGAGCAAAGCCGAAGATGATACCACTGCTTAAAACCCAGATCACAGATTTCAGACAATGCTTCCTTGGTGAAGTGTCCATGGGAAGTAAATCCTGGAGTTGTTTCATGCAATGGATGAGGCAGAAATAACCAAAGTAAACAAAAACTATGAAAGCCACCATAGGAAAATCACCATGAGCATAGGCCTGGTAGATTGCAGACATGCTGTTGAATGTGAGATAAAAGTAGGCTATGGCTGGTAGAAATATGGGGATTTTTGGATTGGTTGTCGGGAGAATTGTGGTTTGATTTTCATCAATATTAGTTTTCTGCATTGTTTTTGGATCGAACAAGTTATACGAATTTGAGATTGTGTTGGGTTTATTGCTTGAAAACATGGAAAATGATGTTGTGATTGGTTCGTGGGAAATACTAGGAAAATGATGGGAAAATATTTGGAAGTTGACAGAAGAAAAAGCTATTATAGTAAATTTCCATTACCAAATTTGAAAAGAGTGGGTGTAACTTTGTTCGAAGTTTCTAAAACTGAAACATCTTTTAACATGATTTAGTATTCATATTTTAGTCTACTATCTTTTGCTTTAATCATTAGTTTTCGACTCACGGTTCGATTAATTTAAATCGAGTTTTACAGAAAATGAACGACCCTTTTAATTTAATTTTTTCTGTTTACAATGAAGATTTGAACTTCTCACCTCGACTAAAGAAAATACAAGAAAATGAAGGGTAAAACTTTGATACACAAACTGTGTAAAATTAATTTTACACAAGCCTATGTATTTACACTATAAAAACACAAATCCTAAATTCCTAATTCTAACCTTAAAAAATAAACCCTAAACCTTAAACATTATACACTAAATTCTAAACACTAACCTTAAATTCTAGACCATATAACCTAAACCCCTAAACTTTAAACCCTAAACTAAAACTCTAACCCCTAAAATTAAAAGACACGTGTAAACTAAAATTTACACCGGCCAAAAATTAAAGGGAAAATATTTGGAAGTTGGCTGTAGAAAAGTTTTTGTAATGAATTTTCATTAATAAATTTGAAAGGAGTGGATATAAGTTTAGTTGAAGTTTCTTGGAAGTGAAACTTCTTTTCACATAATTTAGTATTCATCTTTTAGTCTATTATCTTTGATTTTCAGTAATTAGCTTGGATGGTGCACATGCAATTTAAAGACTAGACTAGAGATTTATATTATATTTTAATTAGACGATTAAATTTCTACCCTTTAAATGTAGAAATAAGAGTAAACTAAATACTATATAATCTAAACATTTTTCTATAACAACTAAAACAATAAACTAGTAACTTAATATCATAAAATAATCATACAAAAAAATCAATCAAAAGACTCAAACAAAATAGAGATACAAACAACACCATCAATAGATGATGAAAGGTAAAAATTAGGGTAAAGTACACAAATGGTCACTAAATTATCCTTAAAAATACAAAATAGTCATCAAACTTTTGAAAATTATAAAATAGTCATTAAACTTTATTTTTTATTATAAAATGGTCGCTAGACCGTTAACTGAGAGACCGTGGCAGTTACGAAAATTTGTATAATAACATATTTAATCGTCAATATTTACACATTCAGTCAATTTAGACATCAATAATGAGGGTTAGATTAGGAATAAATTGATTAAATGTGTCAATATGCAAGATTAAATGTTATATTATTCAAAATTTTGTAACCGTCACGTCACTCAATTAACGACAGTTAACGGCTCAGTGACCATTTTGTAACAAAAACTAAAGTTTAATGACCATTATGTAACATTTAAAAGTTTGATGATTCCTACTTCTACTTAAATTGAATGCCGAGGGACCCGATTGCCACCTCTATATATACTTATATAGTTATGATTCTATCAGGTATTTGGAAAGTAACATTAACATCCAAACCACTAGGCCTCCTCATTGTTAGTTCTTTTGATTCAATGCACTGTATTGGCTGAATCTTGATGGTTATGGTCGCAATACATTTGATGTCTGTGCTTTGGGTATCGGTCGTAGTTTTGAAGTATACATGGTTTAGAATCGATTTTGTATGCCTACTGATATGCTTTGTTAGAAGAGCCTTGCCCTCGATAATATCTACGATAGCAGTTTCTGTTTTTTCTTGAACCCTTAACTTTCAATGGCAAATACAACTCAAATAACATAACTTTCCGGGTAATTATATCTTTCTCTTTGATGCTATAGTAATTGCAGTGTATAAAACTAAGGATATATAATACAATGAGTATGCCTTTTGTATTTAATTAGTGATCAGTTAATATTATACCATCTGAGCTACATCCCAGCATACTGTTCGTTTCCAAATTACAGGTTACTGCCCCTAAACAGAATGGATGTTCATGTTTTTCATCCTTCATTGAGTCGAATTTGAGTTTTTGCCAAACTAAATTCAAGTGTATGTAAGCATAAGTATCTGGTTTAGACACTCATTGGCAGCTTTGAAATACAGTGAATGCTTGTTGTATTATGTGTAGTATCAGCATCACTGCCTTGCTTTTCCATGAATTCATTTTCTTAACTGCTTGAAAACTTCCATGAAAATTCTGATCAAAGCATAAAAAGAAGATAAACTTGAAAATGAAAAGAAAAGTTTCCCAGTTGCATGAAGAAAACTTCAAACAAAGTTATACCTGTGAATCCCATAAGCAGTTCATTTATCCCATTGGAGGTAATTTAAAAATTTATATTCATAGAATCTCTGCTTAGAGCAAGCAGTACTAATATAAATGATTGATTCCCTTTGTCTTCATTCCCCTTAATTTAATCCACCAGTACAAAATGGCGTAGATAGAAAAAACATGTTTTAAAAGCGAGAGGGTAGAAACCCTTAGTTTCAATTAAAATACCACTAAAATCATGGGAAATGGAGATGCGGGGTATCGGTCCCCGTACCTCTCGCATGCTAAGCAAGCACTCTACCATCTTAGCTACATCCCCTTTAAATTTTATTTATATATATATATATATAATTCAAGTCTGTAATCTATAAATGAATTAGAAATATTAATTAGTTGGTATGGTTGTTATTACAATATTAATGAGGATGTGAATTTATATGTGATTTTAATATTTATGGTTTAGTTTTGATTTTATGCAATTATATATTCAATTCTTAATTTGATTTGATTTTCATAAATTGCTAAGGCTGTTATCCATATAGTTTCTTTTTATGTTTAACATGTTATACACATAAATGATTATATTTATTCAATATGGAAATAAATGAATGTATTTATATTTTAGAATATATATATAATTGAATAAAATTGAAGTTCATGTATATAATTGAATCAAAATTCATATATTACACTACGCAATTAACCAAAGTTCCGATTTTGATATTTATCACTTAATAAAATTTTATTTTATAAGTAAATATAGTATCATTTATTTGCTCTCCAAAAGTACAAATGAAATTTTAGGGTAAATTACATCATACGTCACTCAATAATTAGGAATATTAAAAATAGTCATCGGATTGTAAAAAAAAGTACAAATAGACATGTTACTCTACTGTTAAACGTGTAACAGAAGTTAACTTTTAGTTACAGTTGAGTAGCTTGATTATAACAATTGATAAATTGAGTGGCTTGATTGTAAGTAAAAAGATAACATGTGTTTATTTTTAACGACAATGTGACTCGTTTGTACAATCGATTAATTAAGTGACTCGTTTGTAATATTTTAAAATTTGGTAATCCTTTTATAATCATACAATAATTCAGTGATTTTTGGTTTTATTTGCTTATGTAATTTTATTTAAATTATCCTACTTTTCTTTATGTAGACAAGGCCACATAATACAATATGTGGTTTTATTTGCTATGTAAGTTTTATTTCCTACTTTTGTTTATGTATACAAAGCAACGTAATACAATTTTGTCTCGTTTGGTACAACAGATGTAAAAGATGTATGTTGTATTAAATAATACTTGTGTATTAAAAATATGGTTGTTATTATATCAAAGTGTTTGGTTGTGAAATTTGTAATAAAGTTAAAAGATAAGTGTTATGTATAAATGTACCATTTTACCCTTAAAATTCTAACTTTTATATTTTTCTCTTGTTTTGACATTGATTATTATATTATTTTTATGGTTTATGGTTTAGTGTTTAGGGGTTTAGTGTTTTTAGGTTTAGGGTTCATAGTTTAGGGTTCATGATTTAGAGCCTATGGTTTAGGGTTTAGGTTTTATAGTTTAAGGCTTATGATTTAGGGTTTAGGTCTTGGAGTGTAGGGTTTAGAGTGTGGGTTTATGGTCCAAGGTTTATGGTTCAGGGTTAAAGGTTTAGGGGTTAGAGTTTAGGTTATTGTTGAGGTTTAGGGTTTAGGGTTGGGTTTATTGTTTAGGGTTGGGGTATTGTTTAGGGTTAACATATTTACAATGATGTAAATATGTGAAAAATAGTATGAGGGTATAATTGACAAAATTTGCGTGTTAAATAAACACTACCTCCACCCTGTGATAAATATCACCCAACTTGCGTATAAAATAATACGCCGTATTAAATTTCACATATACCAAATGCACATATAAAAGTAAATTTTATAATAAAGACGTATTAAATAATACATCATGCCAATTACAACCCAACCAAACGAGGCATATGTGCTGGTCAATGTTTTTACCATTATATAAACACTATGGGTGGGCATTCGATCGAGTGGAGTCAAAACATTTCTAGTTAGTTGAGTTGAAGAGTCCTATTTTATAACTAAAACTTTATTTGAATTTTTTTCGAATCTAGCCGAATTTATAAAATTTGAATCAAATTTCTTTTAAAATTTAATTGTAAACATTTTATAATATTATGGTACTAATTAGTTTTAATTGGTTTTCTATAACCAAATATAATATATATATCTCTTCATATGTGATATGTTATATGTATATGTCATACGTAATTGAGAGACTCGACTCGAACTTGAAAACTGATCCACTAATTACTAAAAATTTCGAGTTATTCAATTTTTCATTTTATAACTCAAACTTTGCTTGAAAATTTTTCATTCGAGTTTATAAAATTACGAGTCGAATATTTTCGCATCGAGTTGAGTCAAATAATTCAATTTTTTCGAGTTAAGTTGAGTTTTTCACACCCTTAATAGACACTAGGTTTTGGCATTTGTTGTTTTGAGCAATAGAGTCGGTGAAGGGAAATGAAGATAATAATGTCTTCTTTAAATATGATCTTTGTCTTTATTTGTCTCTTATTTGAATAGTTTATCCATCCAGAAAATATCGTTTTTTAATCATTGATATCTGATTTATTGATCGATTAATTCAGATCGAGTTTTATAGAGGCTCAATAAGATGTGACACTCATAACCTAGTTTTTCTCATTCACAACGTTAGAATTCGAACCCTTAACTTTACTTATAGAACTTAACGCCTTATCTCGTTAGATCAATTGGTTGTTGGTAAGAAAAGAATATTTGTAACGACCTGGATTCCGGGTTAGCAAATTGGGTCTTGGACCCAAGTATTGGGCCTTAGGTTGAGGGCTCAATTAAGAAATTGGATTTGGGCTTTATGGTAAAAGATGGTGGGGTTTCATTAATTATTTTGGTAGAGTAAAAAGGAAATAAAAGAAAGAAAAAATAACATAAAAAGAAAAAGGGGAATAATTTGAATTTTAAATGGGGGTGGGTGGTTGAAAAGAAATGGGGAGATGATAGAGGAGAGAGAAAAAGAAAAGACGAGACTGGTGGAAGAGAGAGAAAAAGAGAGAAAAGTTTGGAGTAAAAATTTTAAACTCCGATCTACGGAGATCTGACCGTCCGATCGTGACACCACTATTGTCATTGTGTTCATCTTGCCGAGAAGAATTCACCGGTACCAAGCTGAGCCAAGCCGTCGCCGCCGTTGACCACCATAATGCCGCTGCCGTTGACCGTCGTTGAGTCGCCATCGGCATCGTTGATCGCCGCCGCACCACCGACCATCACCGTTAACCACTGCTGTTAACTGCTGTTGAGGCACCGACCATCATTGTTAACCACCATAGCTGTCGTTGACTGCCACCACCAGCCGCCGTTAATTGTTGACTGTCATAGTTGATCGCTGTCGTTGACCGTTGACCGACATTGACCTTTTTTGATAGACCCTACCCTGGGGTTTCTCGACGTTTTGAATCTAATGTCGCAGTCCGTTTTTCCAAATTTGAACATGGTAAGCTGTTTTTACGTGTTTAACCTTTTGTTTGGTATAGAAGATACATAGAATTTAAGTATTTTAGTATTTGTTGATATGCGAGGATTATTCGAGTTCAGATATTGGACCAAGTAGATTGTTCGGGAAGTTTGGATGAGGATTTTAGCAATATTGGCTTAAGGTTAGTACACCTCGAACTCTAAAATGCTTCATGAGCATCATAAGTGTAATTGCCTTGCATGTTAGTGGTTGCAAAATAAGAGATAAGTAATAAACATGCGTTGGTTATGGTATTACGAGGCTTGGTAGTTATTGAGATACTTGATGAGTTTGTGAATGTTCGAATTTATTTTGAGCTTTAAAGACTGTGTAAGATTGTGTAAATACTCGTTCGATTATCTGTTGATTGGTTGATTGTTTGATAAATGCCTTGTATACTAGCTTGAATAAGTGGATAGGTTTGGCTAAAATGACAATTAAGGGGTAATAATGATAAATATTTGATTAAATGCTTAAAAATCGGTAATTAAAATTAAATAATTTAAATACGTTAAAAACAAACCATAATGACTTTCATAAGCTTTAGGGGTAGAATAAGGCCCCCTGATTAATATTGATGCCGTCAAGCTTAATGGCCTATAATGCTAGTTAAAGACGTGGGTGGTAATATTGGACTAATACCTGCAAATATTCGATAAATTGCTTATAAAATCGGTAATCAACACTAATTGGTTTAAATGCCAATTTAAGATGGAAATTGACAAATATGATTAATAAAGCGGTTATTAACATAATCAATAGGATAATATGGATTGATGGGAATGAATTGTATACTCCTCCATAAAATGTAACAGCTCAATAATGCTTGATTGGTTATAATAGCAACAATAGGGACCTGTTGTGGGTCGTATGATGTTGTGTGCTAGGTAGGACACTTGTATGGATCCTTGGTGGATCATATGTGGTTGTGCCATGTGTGGGAACTTGATTGGTTACGAGTCTTTGTTTGGTGAGATCCAGATACCTAGTGAGTGGGTGTTGCAACACATGAAGGCCACTCGATGTGATATTCTGAGTGATGAAATAAAGGCCATCTGATATGAGATTCTAGGTGATGACGATTGCTCGATGTGAGATTTTGAGCCTCGCTCGATGCGAGATTCTGAGTATACCTACTCGATATGAGATTTCGAGCGAAGACTCGATGTGAGATCCTGAGTATACCATTTATTGTGAGATTCTTAGCAGCTCAATGTAAGATTCTGAGCATGGGTGGGTTTCTTAATTTCGGGTGACATTGGGCCTCCCTTCTGGTTTACCGTATTGATGTTCTTGTGATATTTGTGATGTTTCATATATGGTTGATATGTGTTTAGACGATCATGGTAGCACAACATGTTTATTTATCTCTTCTTATTGCTCGCTCTAGCTTGCATGCTTACGTTTATGATTAGCATAAAGTATAGTAGAGTAGATGTGTACCACTAAGCTTTGTAAGCTCAGCATCCAGAATCGTTGTTTTTGTGCGTAGGTTGCATGCTGGATCGAAGGATCGAGGAGCACTATCAAGCCGAGATTCTAGCATGGTGATCCTTAGAGTACGACATTTGATTTTGGTGGGCTATGTGTTCATAGGACCTTACACGTTAGAGTCTTTATTTATTGTTTAAAATTGTATTATTTAAAATGTACCTTCAATTGTTTTAATTTTAAATTTGAGCTCCTTTTAATATTTTATTTATTCATATATATATATTAATCATTGATTTTAAATGTTTTTGCGACTTACTCGTTGGGTTGATCCAGTTTAAAAAGAAATTTTATGGTTTTGGGCTTGAGGCCCAAATGTGACATCCAGTTCGAGGGTGTTTTATTTAATAGTATCAGAGCTTAGGTTTAGCCAGTTCTAGGAAACCCCGAGGTGGTATAGGTGTTTTATTAAGGTGTCTAGTGAATACAAGCCCCTAAACTAAGTTCATACTTCTTAAGACTGGAATTCTGATGGTACGTCTACTGTTGCAATGAAAAGATAGTTATGATCATGACTGAGAGGGCCGAGTTAAGTGTTGAGCCGTTCATGGTAGTGATTTCGGGGGTAGGGTCACCTCAGATTGTCGAGATGCAAGTTAATCGAATGATACCAGAGTCGAGAATGTGTTCTTCTTATGTTGCCTGAATGGTGTCGTCGTTGTGCATTTTAGTCACCCTAAAGTCTTCAGATTCATTGTGAGAGTTCGTGGCAAGGAATCCTTACCGTTATGCTGGATAATGATTGTGTTGTGGGTATGGATAATCCGCTTTCAAAATTGAACGATGAGTGCACGTTGGTTGGAGAACCCTTTTCATCTGCTTAAAAATGAATTTTTGTTGATACTTGGAGAGTATCATTGCCATTCTTAGAGGCATTCCTCAGAGATAGTGGATTCAGTACCCATTAGTTCGTCAAAGTATGGTCGAGGTTAGACGTTCTTTAGGTTTGAGGGAAAGCTACCTTCTTGAGAGTTACTACACCATAGATATTGTTCCGGTTAATTAAGTGTGGTGCTGGCCAGTGATGTCGGGGGTGAGTTTGAGGCTTCAAGACCTCGATGAAACCCAGCCTTTAGAATGAAAATGTTGGATCATCGCCCTTTTATCGTGATCTTCGCAATGATTGTTTAGAGGATGGCAAGGGGTTGTGAGATAGGTTTGACAAAATCAATAGGTGTTAATGTGTTCAATTTGATGCTTGAGATCTTTTAGACTGCCAAAATATTTGTTTATGCTTCATGGAGGAGTCATTAGGATCTCTCCCTATCAGGAACGTGAGTAGATGTTGAGGTGAGACCGAGTTAGGTGCCGGTGCCATTGCCGTTGTTAGAGGTTATCGACCCAGTTGAGTAGTCAGAGATTCAATTTTGAAAGAGCAACTTGAATAAGGTCCTTTTCGTCTAAGTGCTTCGTCCAGGGGAGAGTCGGACTTGTTCGCTCGTAATAATTTGTTTTCATAGAAGTGATGCTCAAACCATTGAAGTTCGTTAAATGATAGCGGAAGGACGTTACCCGTCTCCTAAGGTAGATAACTCGTTTAACCGAATGGGAGGTGTTTGTGTGTTTTTCTGAGATTAGGTTGAAAATGTGATGCTTATTGTTAATGTGTTGAGGTTAGAAAAATGATAAATGGATTTTAGAATGATTTTTTTCTCTATAAGTATGTCGTGATAGCGGATAATGTTCACGGTGACGTAGAGGTGTTTCGGTGAAGACAAGGTGGGAGCCACTATGTTGTTACTTGAATATAAGTTGGATGTTTTTTGTGACAAGTGTGGATGCAAAGGAATACGAAAAGTTTGGTATTGAAAAGATAATTATCTCATTAACCGTGTATGGGGGAAAGGTTAATTACCGTGCAATCAGTTAAGGAAGCAAGAGTTGAGACTTCGTAAATGTTTTAATTGTATCACAATTTCCTTGGAACGAGCCGAGGGACATCGGTGAAAACCTGAGGTACGTTAAGCCGTTTTGTTGTGACAGTGGTATGGACCTGATCAGAGCCAAATGAGATTTTAAGGTCTTCAAAGATGTTTTTTGTACCATTAGGGCTGCATTTTTGGTGCTAGAAGGGAAATGTTGTGTTCTTCCTAATAGTGTAAAGTTTGAGGTACTTGATCTCTAAGGAAATTTGAGGTTTCGATGATGAAATGGGGGCAGGGTATGTAAGAATTGTTGATGGTGTAGTCGATCACCACCTAAGCAAAGTGAGCTAAATAAGTAGTGGATCGTACCGAGTAAGTACATGAGTGGAGTATCATACTGTCGTATGGGGCTATCCTAGGTAATTATCATATAAGAGAGTGTCAACACTAGATTTATGCAGTACTGTTACCCGTGTGTTCGTTAACATGTTTCGAGTTAAGAATTGATTTGATTTGGAAGCCACGAGAAGGAGCATTTGATTTTAGTTAAGAGGATATAATGTAAGGATTGAAATTGGGTCCAATGGTTGTTAATAGACTTTGAGATCTTGTGGTGGGTGTGTTGGAAAAGATATATCAAGGTAAGAGATTTTTCCTTACTAGTACAATGGTCAGTATGTGGTGAATTTTGAGAGTGTCAGTTTGTACCGAATTTTTACCACGTGCTTTAGAGACAGTGTGGAGTCATGTGTTTGCGATAGTGATAAGTAGCCGACTTGCTATCAATTGAGAGTTAAATAGTGAGTTCTTCGGAGTTGTTGGGATGCTTGGTATTCATCAGTGGAAATTAAATAGATGATCGTAGATCTTGTACAAGATTCGTGAGTGCACAGTTTCGTTGAGTAATAATATAGTCCCTGGGTATGCACCGTTTGATAAGTTTTTAGTAAAGGTGTGAGCCACAAAAAGTCTGCTTGGTTTATTTGCAAGTTGGGTTGTACGACACATCGAAGTGTTCATGTACCTTTTAGCATGAGATTCGAGGTTGATGGAACCTATTAAGTGTGTAAAAGTACTATATTTCTACCCTATTTACTCTTAATTATTGTTAGACTTATGCTCATTCTAGTTGCATTTTTAGTCATTCATGCATAATTGCATTGTTTCCTTCATTGTCATGTTTGATTACATAATTCGGTTGATTTTTGTGGAAAAGGTGCTGCTGGTATGTGTTTTTTTGTGTGCAGGGTCTAATTGCCCAAGCAAGTAGGAAATTGCTGGAGCAATTGAGGATAAGAAGAAGGGAGCTACCTATTTTTTAAGGATAAATCCAATTAATTCAAATTAATTACGAGAAGCAAGGATAAATCCTAGAAGAGTTGGAGTCCCACGAAGAGATCAAAAGGAGATTAAATTCCAAAAAGTTTATGAGGAGTTTTTGGAAAATAAATAAATAAAGAGATTTATCTCTTTTATAGTATTTAATTCCAACTTAAACTCACCCTTCCATAAATAGAATTTGACCTAGCCATCTCCTATATAAGGGAAGACAAGCCGCCACTTTGGGGGGAGTTGAATTGGAGGAAGAGAAAAATATGGCTACTCGACATCTTCTTTTTCTTTTTTCTTTATTTTATTCGATTCATGTTGGGTAGATTTTATCTTGTATTTCTTTTGCACCCAGCCATGAACTAAACTTCGCTTGGCTTGGGTTATTGTGTTTTTGTGGTTGTGAAAATGTTTGGATTTGTTTAGGTTTTTGAGTTGCAATTCAATTTCAAAGTTTGTTCATTCTTGGTTCTTAATTTTGATCGCGAGTGAATTGAGAGAAGATCTCATGATTCATCCATTTATCTAATATCGGGAGAGTTAGATTCAAGAAACGAATGAGCATGGTTTTTATACAAACGAATGTTGGTGAAGACTAATTCGACTTAGGGATAAGTTGCGAATTTCAACGGCTAAGAGAAGCACAAGATCGGTTGTTGTTCACCCATGGTTAATGCAGGGATGTATCACCAGGGCATGCACAATTAACAGTGTTGCAAGTTAGGGACAACGCGAAGCCATTGAAGAACGCTTTGTCGAACTTTAAAGGAAGTTACCCAGTTGCCCAGGCAATCGCACCATTCCCAGTTTCCCAAGCAATTCGACTGATGCTAATTGTTAAGACAATTGAGTTACTCTTGCATTCAATTACCACGACAGTCCATCCAATCATCACACCACAACTTACGATAACCCGACCTACTCCCTCATTCAGTCAACATCTCTTTTATTTACATGCTCTTTTATTTTTACTTGTTAAATCAATTCTTATTATCATCACCAATTACTTTTCTTTTCAGTACAAGAAGTTAGAATTCAAAAGTTGCACCAATCCCTATGGAGACGATATCTATTCTATACTATAATTTACGACATGTACACTTGCACCAATTGGGAATTACTCTAAACACGCAACAAGTTTTTGCATGCACCCTATATACGATTACTAAAGATGAATGCAACTAAACATGAAACTAACTAGAAACCAACACCCCCAAACTCAAAAGAAACATTGTCCTCAATGCGTGCAAGTACAAAAGAAAAGATTTGAGTGGTTGTACAGAGGATATGTTCTCCAGACACGTTATGGTTTGAATTATAATATCCTTGCGAGAAACGAATTGGTGAGAGCTATATTAGTTGCCGATATGGGTTCTATGCCGAGTTTAATCTGAATGCTTGAGCATAGTTGAGGTGTCATTTGCTTTCAAACAGTTTGAACTCGAGAAGCAATGATTTAGGAAGGGAATGTCGTTAGAGTTAGAGTCTCCATTAGAGAGTTACCACGTGAGGAGTTGTTTTGTTTTGGATGCAACGGCTGTTTAGCATCATGTTCTTTTGATCGTGTGTTGTTGTAGAAGAATTTGTATGCAACAATCTCTTGGGTTCTACAGTGTAAGTTCAGCTTCTTTGATGAAGTATCTGTGTGATGTTTTTATCAAGGCACCAATATAAGGCAAGGGTCGTGTTGATAAGTGTTGTGAGAGATCAGAGTAGCACGACGGGAAATCTTGAGGACGTCGAAGAGTTGTAATAGGTTTGGTATCTTTTCGGTTATGGATGCAAATTTCGATGACGAAATTTCTTTTAAAGAGGGGAGAATTGTAACGACTCAGATTCTGGGTTAGCGAATCGGGTCTTGGACCCGAGTATTGGGCCTTAGGTTGAGGGCCCAATTAAGAAATTGGATTTGGGCTTTATAGTAAAAGATGGTGGGGTTTCATTAATTATTTTGATAGAGTAAAAAAGGAAATAAAAGAAAGAATAAAATGGAAAAGAGGAATAGTTTGAATTTTAAATGGGGGTAGGTGGTTGAAAAGAAATGGGAGATGATGGAGGAGAGAGAAAATAAAAAAGATGAGAATGGTGGAGGAGAGAGAAAATAGAGAAAAGTTTAGTAAAAATTTTAAACTCTAATCTACGGAGATCTAGCCGTCTAATCGCGACACCACCATCGTCATTGTGTTCATCTCGCCGAGATGAGTTCGTTGGTACCAACGGTACCACCAATGAAGTCACCGTCGGAGGAGGTGAGAGAGAAGAAGTTTTGGGTTATTCAGTTTAAAGGGTTAGAGGGCTCAAATCGAGAAACAAAGGCCACCATCGAATTTATCGACTCGAGAACAGTCGGCCGATGAAGTTTGATCGCCAGAAGTCGTCGGGAGAGCTGTCACGCGCCCATACGTACCGCCGCTGCACATGGGCATTATCCCACTTCGGGGGACCGAGTAACCCGAGTGAACTCGACCCAACTCGACTGAGTCAGACCGAGCTGACTCAGCCCGAGCTGAGTCGCGCCAAGCCAAGTCGAGCCACCCCGAGCCAAGTTGCACCAAGATGAGCCGCCGCTGTCGCGCTACCTCTATCGCTGTTGACCGTCGTACCGTTGACTGCCGCTGTTGTCTGCCGCTGTTGTCTGCCGCCGTTGACCGTTAACCAGCATTGACTTTTTAGGGTTTCTCGACATTCTAGATCCAATGGCACAGTCTGTTTTTCCAAATTCAAACCCGGTGAGCTATTTTTACGTGTTTGACCTTTCGTTTGGTATAGGAGATACATAGAATTTAAGTATTCTCGTATTTGTTGATATGTGCTGATTATTCGAGTTTGGATATTGGACCAAGTGGATTGTTCGAGAATTTTGGGTGAGGATTTTAGCGATATCGACTTAAGGTTGTACACCTCGAACTCTAAAATGCTTCATGAGCATCATAAGTGTAATTGCCTTGCATGTTAGTGGTTGCAAAATAGGAGATGAGTAATAAGCATGCGTCGATTCTAGTATTACGAGGCTTGGTAGTTATTGAGATACTTTATGAGTTTGTGAATGTTCGAGTTTATTGTGAACTTTAGAGACTGTGTAGGACTATGTGAATACTCGTGCGATTATCTATTGGTTGGTTGATTATTTGATAGATGATGATGCCTTGTATGCTAGCTTGAATCAGTGGATATGTTCGGCTAAAATGACAGTTAAGGGGTAATATTGATAAATATTCGATTAAATGCTTAAAAATCAGTAATTAAAATTAAATGATTTAAATGCGCTAGCAATAAACCATACCATAAGCTTTAGGGGTAGAATAAGGCTCCGTAATTAATATTGATGCCGTCAAGCTTAATAGCCTATAATTCTAGTTAAAGACGGGGGTGGTAATAATGGACTAATATCGGCAAATCAATAAATTGCTTATGAAACCGGTAATCAACACTAATTGGTTTAAAGGTCAGTTCAAGATGAAAATTGACGAATATGATTAACAAACCTAGGAAGGCTTTGAGTACCGGTATGCTAGGGTAGGTGTATCGGTACGGGTAATGATCAGTACGGGGCGATCCCAGTACTGATATGGAGTACCAGTACAGCACGGATCGTATCAATACAGGCAAAGGCCGATTTCTTTCAAATCTAAATGGCGTATCGGTACTCATCAGGGAGTATCAATACCTAGAGGGGGTACCGATACTCACCCTGGAGTATCGATACTCGCTGGGCAATCTGCCAAGGTTTTTACGTTTTGAGTTCGGGGTTTCTATAAATTGTGGTCAAGGTTCTAATGGGTATAGTATAATATAAAATGACCGGTAAAACCAAGAATGAGTGTTTCTTCTTGCCTATGTAGATTGATTGAAATAATTGATGAGAGCGAATCGTGCACTCTTCCATAAAACGTAACAACTCGGTAATGTTTGATTGTTGGTAATAACAACAGTAGGGACTCGTGGTGGGTCGTGTGATAGTTGTGTGCCAGGTAAGGTACTTGTATGAATCCGTGGTGGATCATGTATGGTTATGTGCCAGGTAGGGCACTTGTTTGGTTATGAGTCATTGTTTGATGGGATCCAAATACCCAGTGAGTGAATGTTGCAACACATGAAGGCCATCCGATGTGAGATTCTGGATGATGAATGAAGGTCATCTGATATGAGATTTCGGGTGATGATATCTGCTCAATGCGAGATTCTGAGCCCCGCTCAATGTAAGATTCCGAGTGAAGACTCGATGTGAGATTTTGAGCAGCTCGATATGAGATTCTGAGCATGGGTGGGTCTCCCAGTGTTAGGTGACATTGGGCCTCACTCCTGATTTATTTACTTTTATGTTGTTGTTGAGGTGCTGTTTGTTTATAGCATGTGTTTAGACGGTTATGATAGCGCCAATGATTTATCCTATCTTGACATTATATCATAGCACGCTTTTAATTATGATTCACCTGACGCTTGGTCGAGTGGTCGTGTATCCACTAAGCTTTGTTAGCTCAGCGTTTAGAATCGTTGTTTCCATTTGCAGGTTGATAGATAGTTCGAGTGTAGCGGAGCACCATCGAAGCAAGGATCCAGCTTTGGCCTTCGGTAAAGTACAAGTACTTAGATGTAGTGGTTATGTATCTGTAGGACCCTATGTAATTGTAACTCTATTTATTTTAACTTGTATGGGCCAAATGTTTTATTACTGTAATTGGAGTTCCTTTAACTATTTTGAACGTTTTAACTAAGTATGGATTTAAATGGTTGATGTGTCGCGTTTGGATTTATAAGGTTGAATTTCTTTTACTGGATTTTAAAAGCAAAACTCTTGTGAGAGTGGTTCGGGATTGTGGCCCAATTGCAGCATCCGGGTTGAAGGTGTTACATTTGGTATCAGAGCCTAGGTTTAGCAGGTTCTAGGAAAACCCCAAGGTGGTTAGGAGTCAAAAATAGGTGTCTACCGGATACGAGCCCGTGTGTCTAAGTCGTACTCTTCAAGACTGAAATCTGGATGGTGTACCGAATTGAATCTAGGTTTCCTAACATTGCGAGAGCTGAAGGAAATCAATTCCCTCTTAAACCAAGTTTTCAAAAAGTGACAAAGTGAAGAAGCTTGGCTACGGGGAGAATTTCAAGTGGCTAACAAGAGTTCAAGGAAAGACGATGTTTATTCTTGTTAAAGTAACGTGTGACAGACGTATCACCAAGATTTGCACAAACGTCAACCCTTCAAGTTAGAAATAACGTGAAGGCAGTGAAGAACACTCTGACAAACATTGGAAACACAATTGGCTTACCATGACATCGTACTTGTCGTAACAATTAAATTGTCAGGGCAACCATTTGCCGAGAAGGGTCATACTCTGACTTAACCACTTGCGATTGCATTTCACTAGTTACGGAGAGTCCTACTTCCAGCAAACTACTTGCCTGGGCAATTACTTGCCACGACAATCTACTTGCCAAAGTAACTCATCCGGTATACTCCCAATCCTAATAATCCAACCAACTTTTTCATTGATTACTTCATTTCCTTTACAATATTTAGTTATTTTTTTTATTTTTCAATTACCATATATCATCACAACTATTCTCTTATTTCAGTTCAAGGAGTTAAGAGTTCAAGTCCTTCAGATCAGTCCCTGTGGAGACGATACTCTACATTCATCATTTTATTACTTGCGATGTGTTCGCTTGCACATTTGCGTAGCACTCAAAACACGCAACAAGTCTTTGGCACCCTTACTAGGACTGGCAATTACGACTTTACCTTTAATTTCTTGCATTATTTTTTTCTTTTTTATTTTGTTATTTTTTTCAAGTGGCTAACACCCTTTGGTTTTGCATCTTTGTATGACCAGGGCAAGACCAACAACACAAGACTATCCACTTGAACCTGAGATTGAACGTGTACTTTGTAAGAGAAGAAGAGAACTGCGCACAGTTATGGCATATCCAATTGCCAATGGCAATCAAAATGTCGTGGCAAGAGGCAATGCAGTCGTAGCAGATCAACTAGTTCGAGTGCGAAACAGACCCATTCGAGATCACTTACTACCAGACCTTGGTGATCTCAATCCAGAATTCTACTCCTGAGATTCAAGCCGCAAACTTTGAATTGAAGCCCGTAATGTTCAATATACTAAATTCAATTCAATTTGGCGGCTCAGCAAACGAAGATGCCATGCAACATCTAAGATCTTTCTTAGAGGTTTACGATTCTTTCAAACAGCAAGGAGCCCGTGAGGATGTCCTTAGACTTAGACTTTTCCCCTATTCACTGAGGGATAAGGAAAGAACATGGTTCAACAGCATATCACCAAGCACTCTAGAATCTTGGACAGATCTATGCCGAAGTTTCCTTATCATGTATAATTTTACTAGCATCACTACACCAAACTTGGTATATAGCGGCATTTTTAGCTGAAACGCTACAATACTCGTACTTTGGTGGCGTTTTTTATAAAAGCGGGCATTCTTAATTTTAAACGCCGCAATAAGTCCACAAATACGTGTACTTTAGTGGCGTGTTTATGCAAATGCCACAATTGTTGAATCTTTGGTGGCGTTTGTACTTACAAACGCCATAAATCTCTTATTTAACCCTTTATTTTATTTTTAACCCTAATTTCCCAAATATTTCTTGATTCCTCGTGCCCCCTCCTCTCAATCTCTACTGCTGCATCGTCCGACATTCCCATTGGAGCAGCTTCCTCGTTGCCGCTCATCACTGCTCGTCACCGCTCATCGCCACTCGTCGCTGGTCTATTTTTTCTTTATTTAAGGTACTTCTCCATGAAACGATCTAGTTTTTGCTTTCTCTACAACAGATCAGTGAAGTGAATGAGATTTTCAAAGATCTAGCAGTTCTGCTTTAGTTTTGTAATGTTTTGATTGATAAATCCTATGTTTATCCATTGAAGTTGCATCGAATTTTAGATTAAAGAACGATTCATTCTTTTGTTGCAGAAGGAAATAGTTTTGCATGTGTTTTGTATTGAAAAGAAGAGAAAGGAAGCTGAAATGTTTGAACTCGATTATTAAAAAAAAGTATGAATCAATTGAACAAAACATTAGGAAAGATTCTTTTTTAATTAAGTTTGCATTTCACTAAGTACTTTGAATAATTTAAATGTTGTTTCAGTCTAGCTAAGTCGGAGTGCATTTAGATTTGATCATAAGATGCTTAATTGTGTCAGTGGTGTACTTACATTCTTATTTTGCTCGGTTTTCAGGGAAGTTCTCTCTTTTAAATTGCAGGAGAAGATGTTGGTCTCCTTGGAGAAGAAGCTTCTTTGATTTGCTCCTCTTGATATGAGGTTTCATTTTTATGACTTGATTGGATCTGGTCACCACTCAATCATTGCCAATATACAAACCGGCATAGTTGTTCGGTTTTTTTAAAGGTTAGATACCACTAGAAGTGACAATTGGATCGTGTTGCTTTCCTTTTGGTTCGATCTTGATATGAGATGTAGCTACTAACTCACCAATCAGCTTTTAATGCTTAATGTCATCTGTTAATAGAATGATGGAAATTTTTTATCATGTTAACGATTGAACAAAGAAACAACCATTTTCACGCAATCATGCACGATGAATCTTTGGATGAAGTGAGTGTCTTCTTTTTAATCTTTTATTATTCATTTATTTAGCAACCTTCCATGATTGATTAAACTGCAAAGTAAGCCTTAACACTAATAATATCTTAATTGAATGCTTGTCATGGTGATCAATTACAATTGATTTTGTTTTTCTTTTGAGTGAAATGAACCACTTTGTAAATGACCTTTATAAAGTTATGCAGATCGGACCTTAATCGAGGCGATTGAATATGTGATATTTGCAAATGTTATCAACATTGGAAAGCTATTCTTCTTGAGCCTTTTTTTGAATTAATGATAAAACTTTAATTCCAAAGATAAATATCACATATGTTACCACAGAAATATAATGTTTTTGTAAGAACAAATATTCTGCTCTGTGTTTGTATATATATGTCCTTAAAATATTGAGCATTTAAAATATTGTAATATTCGTATGGATTTCAAATAAAGGATTTCTACGAGAAACATTATGCTATGAAGATTTTCAATAATTATCGGAATAATAGACTGAGTTAAGAAAATTCAGTCTAAGTCTTTATAAAAGAAAATTTTTAAGGTTTAAAAGTACCATGTGATAGATAGTGAGCTGAATTGGGTACTTTCAAAGTTTGGTAAAAATCTGAGGAAATTTGAAATGGGAATTGAAGTTCAGTGACCAAGCTGAAAATTTTAAAAGTTTTGTGGCCAAAGTATAAACTTTGGAAATGTTTAGGGACCAAAGTGTAATTTTCAAAAGTTATGTATTTTAACCCCGTAAATGAATAGTTCACCTCTAAGAATGGCATTTTTGTGTTACTCGGATTTTTCGTATGAAGCTTATATAAGTGGCTATAAAACTTTAAAAATTCAAAGGGAGAAAATTTGAAAAATCGTATTGAGTGAAATTCAAATTTTTGGATCGAATAAATGCTATAAATAAAAATATAAGATATTTTGGGACATGGCTGGTTGGATTAGAACCAATTTGGTTAAATTTTTATAGAATGGCAATTTTCAAGACTTGTTGTAAATAAAGACTAGTTGGAGGGCAAATTGGACATTTGCCATGGATGGCATTTTTGAATTATTTTGAAACTTTGAGGGCAAATTTGGAAGGTGAATAACACATGGATTAAATCATAGCCATTGAGTTTTGATAAGATTGAATCATAGCCATTGGATTAAAGGGGCAAAATAGTAAATTCACTATGTAAAATGAATTAAAAATTCATTTTATTTTTAAACATGTGAATTTGTTTAAAAGATGAGCAAAATATCATATTCTTATTATCAAGGCTATTCTAAAATCAAGAGAAAGTGAAGGGAAAAATACCAAAATTTTTTCTAGTCCAATTTTAAAGCATTTGATCAAGAATTCAAGCAAGTTTGTTTGAGGTAAGTGATCTATTCTTCTTTCTCTATATTTTGATGGTAAAATTTCATGGAATTATGGACTTTTTGAATTAGGGTTGAAAAGAGAGAAATTAGGGTTTTATGGAATCTGTTAGAATTCATGAAGAAGATGATGAATTAAGTTTAGTTTTGATGAAAACAAGTTTGAAATCAAGTTAATTTCATGTTGGAAGTTATAAACCCTAATCTTGAATTTTGGGATTTGTTAGGGTTTTGAGAATTAAGAATGGAAATGATTAGATTTTTATGTTTGAAGCTAGAAGATTCAAATTCTCTTTTGGGGGTAATTCGAAAATTATGAGATATTAGGGACTAAGTTGTCAAAAAAATTATTTGATGATGGAAATGAATATAAAATAAAGTTTCAAGCTTGAATTGACAATTTAGGACCAAATTGAACATTTTGAAAGATTAAGGACCTATTCGACAAATTTGAAAAAATAAAGGGAATGCTTATGAAATTATTGTTTTGAAGAGGGATTGAAGAGTGATTTTTGATAATGTGATAAAATTGGCTTGAATTGACGAGAAAGGACCAAAATGAAAAACTTGGAAATTAGGGATCAATTCGGCAATTTGAGAAAAATGGGGGATTGATTTGGAATTAATAATTATTTGATAGAATTGATGCTTCAAGCATAATAAGATATTAAAAGGGTTGAAATGACAAGAAAATAAAATTAGTGACCTTTTTGAAAATAAAAGAATTTTGAAAGACTAAGTTGGACCACGTTGAAAGTTAAAGGAAGATTCTAGAAATGTTGGGAATAAATAAGAAGTTAATTTGTATATGAATTAAATGTGCAAATATAGTGTAGTAACTAAGATGTTACATTTATAAAATTTAAGCACTAAAAAGGAAAATAGTCCTAAATAAGTAAATAGTAATGGAAACTTGTCTAATTTGATCTTGAACAATTGAATGATGTTCAAGATGGTCACTAAAGACCTAGGGACCATTTCGGTGATGATGTAAAATATTGGGGAAAGTTTCAAAAAAAATATTTTATATTCGAATAAATATATCTTGAATCGAGTTAGTAATATTAGATTTGAGTTTAACAAAAGAATAGCGATAAATGTATTCGATTGGTATTCTACAGTTCAAAGGGAGACTCAAGTAATAACAAGAAAGGAAAGGATATCAAGTAAGCTTAGTGGGGCTAATCCGCATTAGAACAGGTGAGTGCATTTACAGTTTTTAAAATGCAGTTAGGAAGACTTGCGAATAGTCTACCTTAAATTAAAATGATATTGCATTATTTATATATGTTAATTTGTGTTTGTCATAACCAATTATGTTGAAGTATGAGATATGAAATGTTTATTTATATGATGATCTATGTTTACCATGAACATTTATGGTGAAACATGATCCTAAATTGGAAAATGATATTATATTGTTTATATGAAGTTTGATTTATTGCCTATGTCAGTAAATGTACATCTCAATAGAAAATAAGGTAAGAATTTTATTCTGTATAATAGTAATGCATGTTTGTACATGGAATATGGGTAATAACAAGATTAAAACGAAACAAGTAGACATCTTGGGAATTTAAGCCCATGGTGTCAATAGCACTAAAGAGGTGCGAATATAGGGAGAAAATAGCGTCCTTTTATAAGGAGCAAAGAGCGTCCTCGAGTACGTACTCAAGAATTTAAGGCTATGGAGTCTTAATAGACTTTTCAGCCAGTATAGCACTACGGTTCAATATGTAAGGCTATGGAGTCGTAACGGACTTTTTAGCCAGTAACGAAGGTTATGGGGTCAAAATGGACTTTTCAGCCAGTAATACTACAAGATGAATATATGAAATATATGAATATACAAATGATTGTATGATAAAAGCATAACTATGATAGAGCATATGTTATGCGAATAATTATATGATGAAAACATGCACATGTTGGAGATTATGATAGCATGGCATACGATTTACATGACAATACGATACATGGATATATGTTAGAGATGATACATAGATTATATGATAAATAGGATATGTGACTTACATGATATATATAAGATAGTGATAACACATGACATACATGATAGAAATGTTACACGATGCATGATAGAGATGTTATATGATGCAGAATATAGATGATTCATGTTATATATGATAATGATGTTTCGTATGATAGGGATGATACATGGAAAGTTGACATTGTGATATGATTGCTAGATATAGAAAATGTGTAATGCACTTTATACATGATATGCTGAATTGCATTACTTCATGTTTTCTTAAAACTGTTTTCGAATGCCTCACTAAGTTCGTACTTAGCGTGTGTTGTTGTTTCACATGTAGATTCTCCGAGATAGACTTAAGGAGGAGCTGTCATTTTGGAAAGATCAAGTTACTAAAGTAATTACGGTATGTACATCTTCAAAAGTAGTTTGACATCTAGTGGCATGTACAAATGTTAAAAGTATATGTTGATATGTAATTTAGAATGAGCATACTGGTTTGTAAACCTAAGTTTACAACGTAATTGTATGTTAATATGAATGCATGGGTTTGAAGAAAAAAATTAGTGCAAGTTTTCTATAAGCAACCTAGTAACATCTTTAGTGTATATTCGGTATACGAGTATACATTAAAGGTTTACAAACTTACCACTGGTTGAGGCAGTCAAGCATATGCCGAATTACGCCAAGTTCATTAAAGAAATAGTATCTAAGCGTAAGAGGTTGAGAGAGTTTGAGACAGTTGCCTTGACAGAAAAATGCATGGCTCTGTTACACAACCAATTGCCCCTTAAGCTTAAAGATCCAGGCAGTTTCACAATACCATGTTCCATTGGCGAGCATTATATCGGAAAAGCTCTATGTGACCTTGTAGCAAGCATAGATCTTATGCCCAAATTTTTGTTTCAACGATTAGGTATAGGCAAGGCGAGGCCCACCACAGTCATGTTGCAGCTTGCCAATAGATCATATGTGCATCTCGAGGGAAAAAATAAATATATTTTGGTAAGAGTTGATAAGTTTATTTTACCCGCTGATTTTATTGTTTTGGACTGTGAAGCAGATGAGTTTGCACCCATCATTCTTGGGAGACCATTCTTAGCAACATGGAGGACTTTGATCGACGTTGAAAGAGGAGAACTCATAATGAGGGTGAATGAGTAGCAAGTCACACTCGGGGTGTTCAAAACGTTCAAGGATGCTGATGATCCAGAAGAATGCCAAGCAATAGAAGCCACGACAAAGTTCAACTTCGATGTAGAAGACTATTGCCTCGGTAATTCTCTTTCCAATTCTGAAATAAAAGAGACAGGGAAGACCGAACTAAACACTATAGAGCAACATGAGGTAAATTGGGTTGTGAATCAACCAGGTAAGAGTTTTGAATCCCTTGATTTTTCAAATACAGAATTTAAACCTGAGAAACCTTCGATTGAGCAACCCTCTATTTTAGAATTAAAACCTTTGCCAGAACAATTAAAGCATGTTTATCTAGGAAAGGGCGATACCTTTCCCATAATTATTTCTTTTAAGTTGCAGCCTGAACAAGAACAGAAATTGATCGTTGTATTGATGCTACACAAAAAGCAATAGGTTGGACAATAGCAGATCTAAAGGGGATCAACCCAGCAGTATGCACACACAAGATCCTGTTAGAGGAGGGCCACAGTAACTCCATGAAAGCCCAAAGAAGACTTAACCCCCAGTCATGAAGCAGGTTGTGATGAAAGAAATCATAAAGTGGCTAAATGCTGGTATCATATACCCCATCTTCGACAGCTCCTACTTAAGTCTGGTACAATGTGTTCCGAAAAAGGGAGGTATGACTGTGGTAAGAAATGAAAACAATAAACTTATTCCTACTAGGACTATCACAGGATGGAGAGTTTTCATGGACTATCGTAAGTTGAATAAGGCTATTAGGAAATATCATTTTTCTTTACCCTTTATTGATCAGATGCTTGAACATCTTGCAGGAAAACTTTTTTATTATTTTCTTGATGGATACTCAAGTTATAACCAGATTGCCAGAGCGCCAGAAGACTAGGAGAAAACCACCTTCACTTGCCCATTCGGTATATACGCATTTAGGAGAATGCCATTTGGACTTTGCAATGCACCAGCAACTTTCTAGAGGTGTATGATGGCAATTTTCTCTATATGGTGGAGGATTTCCTTGAAATTTTCATGGACGCCTTCTCAGTTTTCGGGGACAGCTTTGATAGTTGCCTTGGCAATTTGGACAAAGTGTTGACACGATGTGAAGAATCTGACCTAGTGTTAAACTTAGAGAAATGTCATTTCATGGTGAATGAAGGCATCGTGTTGGGTCACAAGATCTAGCACAAGGGCATAGAAGTAGACAAGGCAAAAGTGGACGTGATTGAAAAATTGCCGCCGCCAAACTCAATCAGAGGAATCAGAAGTTTCCTTGGGCACGCAGGTTTTTATAGAAGGTTCATTCATAATTTTTCTAAAATCTCTAAACCTCTGTGTAATTTGCTTGAACATGATAGAGCTTTCAAGTTTGATGAATCTTGTGCCACGACATTTAAGGAGCTAAAGCAGAAGCTTACCACGGCACCTATAGTTGTTCCACCAGATTGGACTTTGCCGTTTGAACTAATGTGTGACGCAAGTGACTACGCAGTGGGAGCTGTCTTAGGTTAACAAAAGGTAAAGCTTTCTGTGTATATTATGCTAGCAAAACACTTAACGGTGCTCAATTGAACTACACCACTACGGAAAAGGAATTGTTGGTAGTTATATTCGCATTTGACAAATTTAGGCCTTATTTGATCGCCACGAAGGTAATTGTTCACACTGATCATTCGACAATTAAGTCTTAATTTCTAAAAAAGATGCTAAACCTCGTTTAATTCGATGGATTTTGCTTTTACAAGAGTTTGATGTAGAAGTTAAAGACAGGAAAGGAACAGAAAGCCAGGTTGACGATCATTTATCCAGACTTGAAGGGAGCGAAAAAGATGGTGACTAGGTGGAGATTCATGACACGTTCCCAGATGAGCAGTTGTTAAGATTAAAGCACTATGTTGGAGGCCATGTTGGGAGAGACAAGCTCACAGTCTCTTTGGGAGATGCATGAAAATGCTCTCGCGAAAAAACCTTTTGGTTTTAAAATTTTAATTTGTTACTTTCAGTTAGTTAGGTTATTTATTGTTTTTGAATTTTAAATTGTGTTATTTATATTTCTTTTATTTCTTTTTTAATTTTAAATTTGAATCTTTTCTCTTTTTATTTATCCATTCTTTTATTTTTATTTTAATCTTTATCTTTTTTCTTTTTTTAGCTTAACAGTGTAAATGGGGAAGAATTGAAGAAGTGTGGGGAATTTTTTCAAAAGAGATCAAGGGTCGATAGGTTATTGTAGGTTTCAATACCTAATTTTGCTCAAACCCTAGAATTATTTCACATTTTTCTTCTACCCTAGCTGCACCACTGTTCCCCTTCCCATCATTGTATGCTTTTTCACCCATTGGTGAGACATCATTCAACCTTTCACATTTCCATCACTCGTCATTCACTTCACCATTATAACACCAACCTTTCATCTCTCCCATTCATTTACTCTCTCATATTCACTTCATCTTCTTACCACTTCCTTTTCTCCATTTTTGAAATTTTGAGTTTTTCTTTTCTTTTTCTTCTTGAATCGAAATCATGTTTACAAACCCCAAAACTATGGATAAAATTTGTCCCTCACACACGCCACAACCATCATACTGTAAGTTCACCACGACGGCAGTACAGAAGCGGTTCGAAGAGAAGTTTGTAACAAGATGAGTTTGGGAGGAGCAAGGCTTTTCCTATGACATGCCACACCCGAGTTTCGGTCTTGAGGAGTCCATATATGCCACAATTGAGAGTCATAAATGGCCAATAATCTGTAAACAACCGGAGTAAACGTCTTATGGGTAAGAGAATTTTAGTCTCATATTTCTAGTCTAGATAACACGGTCGTATTTGTATGTGGCAGGGCCATTTTTCTCGACACTACTACCATCAACGCCTATTATGGTTTGTTTTTCAAAGAAGACAAACATGCAAAGTTCGTGGAGAATGTGACTTGCAAGAAGATGGACCGAGTTTTGAAGGATCTTACCTTGGAAGGAACAAAATGGAACAATGGAGAACTCAAGGGAACGGTAAACCGCATTATGTTAAAACCTGAAGCTAAGTTGTGGATTAATTTTATTAAGACTCGTTTAATGCCTACCACACACAACAACATTGTTTTGTTGTCTCGATTGTTATTGTTGCACTATATTCTTCACAAACGTGTTATCAATGTTGGGCAAATAATTGTGAATAAAATTTATGCATGCAATAAAAAGGACGTAAGAGCCTTATATTTTCCCAATTTAATATATATTTTGTGTGAAAAATAAAAGGTACCAATCGAGCCAATCGATGAATGACTGCCAAAGCAGGGTGGGTGGACAAAGGCGCAGTACATGAAAGTAATGCAAGAAGGAATGCCACCACCAAAACTAACTGTCCTAGCTGCCCCGACAAGTACACATGCCGTGGCAAAAGACATTGTACCAAAAGAGTTTGCCTCGGCAAGTTCTCAAGGGGTGGTCGATCTAGTATGCCCTTTGTTGGAGAAGTTAGAGTGCATGGAGGAGCGAGAGATGCAGCTCCTGCAGTATATCAAGGATTGAGATGTTGCACTAACATAAATTATCTTGAAGAAGTACCCCGATTACTGAGTACCATTCCCCGTGTTCCCTAAAAAGTTACTTGCCTCGGCAAGTGAGGATGGCAAGTCTGGCCCAACTAAGAAGGAAACTGCCACGGCAACTGATGCCAAGGATAAAGTTAAAAAATCAGTGACTAAACCTATACAAACTGAACCATTTGTTGATCCTGCAGATTCTGAAGACACCACTTCCACACTGTTGATGCCCTCATAATTGGATGAGCTACCACAGAAACCAACGAAGCGTAGAGCTTCACCACTTAAGGCAGTCGGCACAATGGGTGAGTCAGAGGAGGAGGTAGATGAGACTAAAGCTTCAACCCTTGCACCACCAGCAAGACAGCAACCAGCATGCACTAGAAAGCGTGTTAAGCACATGGCCACCAGGAAACCACGAGCTAGAGGTGACGACCTCTCTGACTAGCATTTGCATTCTCATTTTTTGTTTTTTTTTTGTTTTCATGCATTGATGACGATGCTTTCCTCGAGTTTGGGGTGATTGTATTGGTTGTTTCATGTTTAGTTGCACTTGCATTCATTTGTTTTTAGTTAGTGTCACTTGCCAAGATAGTTTGCCCGACTGAGCTTATTAATAACCTGCTGTGATATCTTATAACGATTTATTTGCCACGGTATTAGGTTAAGAGGACTTTTGACTGTAGGCTTAGCATGGAAAGTTGCTTAGGATTTCGTTATGATGCAGCTTTAATAAACACTATTGTGACTTGTTAATTTAGGAGAACTTAGTGAACCTTAGGTAAGTAAATATTAAAAAAATGCTAGAGGTGCCTAACTGGCTCTAGCGGGGGAAAATAAAAAAACGATGAATAAGCCTTTGCTAGCGGTGCCTAAAACTGGCTCTAGTCTTAGGGATTTTAAAAATGCTAGAGGTGCCTATCCGGCTCTAGAACAAAAAAATGCTAGAGGTGCCCGAAACTGGCTCTAGTTAGATCGTTTGCTTCAGCAAGTTAATAAAACTAAGGTTTTACTTGAAACTCTTATGATTAACTTGTACATGACTACGTACATGCTTCACTTGCATCATACTGAATTTTGAGTAATCATTCTATATTTTCCTAAAGTCACAAAGGTAATTAATGCTAGTTGCCTCGGTTCTGAGGATTGAAGTCAGGTATGCAACTTGTTTGTGTTTGGTAAATGCCTTGGCAGGTGATGGTTAGTTTTGCATTGCTTGAGGACAATCAATAGTTCGAGTTTGGGGGCGTGATAAGTGTGTAAAAGTACTATTTTTCCAACCCATTTTACTTACATTATTGTTAGACTTAAACTCATTTTAGTTGCATTTGTAGTCATTCATGAAGTTCATAGTTTCCTAGTTCAATGTGCTTGGCTATGCATTTTATTACTTTTTGTAGAAAAAATGTTGTTCTTTTGCTCGTTTGTGTGCAGGACGAATTGCCGAGCCAATTGTCGAAGTTTGCTATGGCGTTGAAGGGATCAAAGCGGTTAGGATCTCCAACTGCCCAATTTAAATTCAAATGCAAAGGATAAGTCCCCAATTTTTATTTATTTATCAGCTATATTATCTCTCACATTTGAAATTTAAAATGGAAGCCTTATCTCCACCAAATTTTCACACAAGAAACTCTCATCCACACCTATTTAAAGGGATCGAAACACATGAAGAGAGGATAGGAAATTGTGAGAAATCAGATCGAGAGAGAGATCAATGGGGAAGCTGGTCGTGGGAGTGATTGGATTGAAGAGTTCATCTCCTCTCTTCTTTCTTAGTTTGTTAATGCACATCATCCACCATGTTTGGGGAATTTTTCTTCGTATTTTCTTTCCACCTAACCATGAACTAAATTAGATGGTTTGGGTTATTAGGTTTTGAGAGGATTTTGTATGGATGATTTGATTTCGGTTTAAGGTTAAATGCACAATGTCAATTCAATTCTTGTTCTTGCAAATTGAGTAGTTTAGAGATAAACACTTGAGTGAGAATCATTTATTGAAACTCAAATCCCTAAATCAGTGACAGCACAAGAGAGAGCGAGATCAATGAAGGATTCGTGAGAATGAATCATTTTAATGAAGTGACATCCATTGGAGGTTATTCAACTAAGTTGATTTTCAAACATTACGAGAGTTGATGAAGATCAACTGACCGATTTGAATCTGGGTTTCCTAACATTGCGAGAGCTGAAGGAAATCAATTCCCTCTTGAACCAAGTTTCTAGAAAGTGACAAAGTGAATGAGCTTGGCGACAGGGAGAATTTCAAGCGGCTAACAAGAGTTCAAGGAAAGACAGAGTTCATTCTTGGTAAAGTATTGTGTGACAGGCGTATCACCAATATTTGCACAAACGTTAGCCTTTCAAGTTAGAAATAATATGAATGCAGTGAAGAACACTCTGTCGAACATCAGAGACACAATTGGCTTACTACGGCATCGCACTTACCGCAATAATTAACTTGCCATGGCAACCATTTTCCAAGAAGGGTCCTACTCCGACTCAACCATTTGCGATTGCATTTCACTGGTTACAGAGAGTCCTACTTTCAGCAAACTACTTGCTTGGGCAATTACTTGTCACGGTAATCTACTTGCCTCAGCATTTCACTTGCCTCCAGCATTCAACTTGCCAAAGCAACTCATCCAGCATACTCTCAATCCTAATAATCCAACCAACTCTCTCATTGATTACTTTATTTCCTTTACAATCTTTAGTTATTTGTTTTATTTTTCTATCACCATCTATCATCACAACTATTCTCTTATTTCAGTGCAAGGAGTTAAGAGTCCAAGTCCTTCAGAACAGTCCATGTGAAGGCGATACTCTATATTCATCACTTTATTACTTGCAACGTGTTCGCTTGCACATTTGCGTAGAACTCAAAACACACGAAAATCCTTTGAGCAACTGCAGATCTTGAGATATTAAGGGTACCATTTTAGATTTGTTCACTCATTTGGTCGAAGGTCGTTACCTCACTCCTAGGCATTTAAAGAGTACGCTTGACTCATTAGCCCAGAGTTTTGATCTAGATAGTAATTGTGGTTTTCATATGGCGGAACTGGGACATGCCACCAAGAGGTGTAGGTCATTACTGGAAAAAATCAAGAAGTTGGTTGATGATGGAGTCCTGACACAATAGTTGATCTAGTAGTGAAAGACAAAGGAGATAGGGCAAGCATATACTGCATTGAGAAGGCCAGAATGAGTTGGCACCCTGAGGACAATTCGAAAGTCCCTATGCTTGGGCTCTCACCTTTTTTTCAGACTCATGTACATTTTGGTTTCTCCCTTTTGAGAACAAACAAAGCCTATGGTTTAATCCTTGAAACAGTAGGAATATTTTGTAAAAACATATGTTTATTTATTCTTATTAAAATTAAAACCGTGTTTTCTTTAATTCTTACTTGGAAAATATTTTGCATTTTTGATTCCATAAATATCTTATTCATTTTCATAGGGTAGTTTTTATTCTCCCATACGCATATACACATTTTGTGAAAAGGACATGCATATGTATATATCATTTTTATCTGGTCCTCGAATCTCAATTGTAGAGTACCTTTGATTCCAATATAAAGATTAATTCTAGGCTGCTTATGTTTAGAATAAATTGAATATTGTGATGATATTGCAAATGTGAGTATCCGCTAATCCATTTAGGCCTATAGAGGAACAAAGTGAGTGTTTAGATAATGGGCATATCCCATTTAGAGAATTCCCCTCTCAGGCATTTGTTGTTTAAGATCCTTGAATCGAGTGTTGACCCTAAACCTCTACCCCCTGAAGACTATCTCTAGATGTCTATGAATGAGATGACGAATGAAATTCTTTCGCTTTTCAAGGAATAAGAAATGAGGCCAGATATACGAAGGCCATAGAATCACCAAAAAGAAATGGTTGAAGATAAATAGGAAAATGCCAACCAGAAGGACGAAGCAATCAAGGATGAGTAATGCACTAAAGAGAAAAATGAAGATACATGAATAATTCTCCAATCAATAGACATCAATTTAGAAGAGCTGCGAAGAATGGATTACTTTCAAGCAAGAAGTATACATCAATGTCCAAGTATAGATACAGTTGAATAAAAAGAAAGGGACTCAAGACTAAAAACCCAAAATGAGCAGTCTAAGAAAAAGAAAAAAAAATAAAAAGAAAGAGAGAGATTTTACACTCTACTGTTTGGGTTTACTAAAAGGTATTCCTAGATAAGAGTGTTTAAAAGAGAGAAACGAGTAAAATTTTTGGGGCACTCCTCTGTAGCGAAAAGCTAATTAGCTTAGAATGTGGTTGTATGCTCAATCCATCTTTTAAGTCAAAAGTGGAGTAGCTACATGAGTGATAATAATATATTCAAATCATGACTATACCAAGTAACTTGGGGTTCTGTTGTATGCTCCATCATTATCCTCGAGACAAAGGACTGTGATGAGTTAAATTTTTTTAAAAGAAAAAAAACAAAGAAAAAGAAAAAAAGAATACTTCATATGAGCACACCTAGATTAAGCAATACAAGAATAAGATTTTGAAGAGCCTTAGAGGGTTGATCATCTTAGAACAAATGCGCATTTCAAGGCTGAGTCAAGGTAGTCAGCCCGAAGACTTCTAAATTTGAAAAGAAAGAAATGAACTCTGGGTGAAAACCCAAAATTGGGCAGTATAAAGCGATCCAAAGAAATAAAGAGAAAATATAGATTTCATTTGAGCTTGCCAAGTATAGGATTGAAGTGATTCTAGAGAAACATTTCGTTCAAGTAAATATCAATTTTGAAGAACCTTGAAAGAATCAATCACCTTTGAATAAAAAACGAGAACCAATATCTAGCTAGAATGCAAGGCGACTTACAGTTATAGAAAAAAAGGAAATAAACTCTAAGGTGAAAACCCAAAAATGGGCATTTTAGAGTGATCCAAAGAATGAAAGAGAAGAATAATGAGCATATCTAGTTTACACAAGTACATAAATGTGGTTTCACATGGCCTACAATCCTACAAAGACCATTCTGATCATCCATGGTGTCTAAGTTGGATGAAATAGTCTTCAGATTACATTTTGCCTATAAGGGATAACCTTTCTTCAAGGGACGTCAAACTTCAAGTGCCTGATCGACAATATAAATAAGGGAAGGATGGGGCATGATGAGTTGGTGAGATTAAGATATCTATCTTAAATGGGTTAAAAATTAGGAATGGGAATTGTTCCTCTCAAAAGCCTAATAGACTAAAAGAGACCACACATATGCATATATCTCCACAACAGTCAAGATTTTCTAAACATACGCCTCATTTGGAATTGATCTTTGTCTATTTGAGGCAAACTTGCTATTGCATTCTCTATTTTGGGTTCAAACATTATTTTTTAAATGCTTGTCATTTTCTCTAAATTTTGATTAAAAAGTGATTGACATTCTTTTCAAAGAATCTTCATTATTTTCGTATAAATGCAAGTAAATTACCTTTTTGCATTACATTATTTTGAGATTTAAAGCATAGGGACTTAGGGTTGATTTCCCTAAGATGCTTTGATTAAGTTCAGCAAAGAAGGATTAGACTTAAGAAATTTAGGGAATTGAGGCATTTTGCTCACCCCAATAATGATATAGAGGAGGACTCTGTGTGGTGGGTCAGTACCAACAAATTAATTAAACCCAAGCTCAAATGGGGCAACGATACTACGCGAGATAGCGTGAACACATGACAGAAGAATACATGGAACTAGAGTTGGTTTCCACCAAGATGCTTCAATTGAGTTCAAAGAAGATGGAATTCAAAGGTGAGTACGGGGAATTTAGGCATTTTGCTCTCCCTAATGATGAGATAGATCAAGACTCTGCATGATGGCTCAGAAACTTAGAAGTAATGGAGCCCACGATTGAAGTGGGCAATGATAAACAAAGAAAATGACGAGGGTTCCTACATAAGAATAGTATAAGGATCAAAGGCAGAGTATTTAGTGAAGATGGGTAGTAACCATGAAGATGAGTAAGCCTTCCATGCGAAAGATTTCAAATCATGTTGCTTAACCAGATGAAAAATTAAGAGCATACTTCAAAAGAAACAAATGAAAGAAATCTGAGAATGACCTTTCAAGGAATAGAATTTTAAAAATAGATTTGACAAAAGTATTTAAATACAAACAAAGACTTTGATCTACAGCTTCATGTTGAAGAAGTGGATCCTATTGAAGATTTCCAATTGGTAGCCATGTTGGGGTGAATCTAGATTTTAAGAAGGATATTGGTAGCCATGTTGGCATAAATCTAGATCTTAAGTCCTTCAGGCCATCGATAAGTCCTTTGGGCATGATGATAAGTCTTTCGGGCCACTGGTAAGTTCTTCGGGCCATCAGTAAGTCCTTCGGGCATGAGGCTAACATTACTTTGATGCCAAGACAGTCTGAAACTGGGGCATCCTTCAAGGTTTTCCAATCTTCAGCTTTTAAGAAAGTAGTGAAAATCATATTGTAGTTTCAAAGCGAGATACCCCTTGATGCCAAGACGATAAAAAATTAGGGCATTCTTCAAAAATTTCCAGTCTTCAACCTTTTGGGAAGCAGTGGAAATTTTTTGGTACTCACGCCATAGGAAATGTGGTGCCATTTTCGAAGATAAAGGTTTTATATAAGAAGAACCCGTATTTTCAAGACTTTGAAGTGAAAGGTTTTATATAGGAAGAACTTGTAACTTCAAGATTGCAGAGCAAAAAGTTCTATATAGGAAGAACCCTTCAAGTTCTATATAGGAAGAACTTGTAGCTAAAAAGATTCGAAGCAAAAGGTTATATATAGGAAGAGCCCACAGCTTTAAGATTTTAGAGCAAAAGGTTCTATATAGGAAGAACCCGCCACTCCACCATTTCAGAGTGAACAGTTCTATATAGGAAGAATCGATTACTTCAAGAGTGAGAGGTTCTACATAGGAAGAACTCACAGCTTTAACACTTCGATGCGAAAGATTCTATATAGGAAGAAACTGTAGCTCAAAGACTTTAAAACAGAGAGTTTTATATAGGAAAAACTCACCGCTCTAGATTTTAGGAAAAAGGAAAAGAAGTGAAAAAGAGAAGAAAAAAAGATAAAAAGAAAAAAAAAAGGAAAAAGAAAAGAAAAGAAAAAAACAGAGAGAGAACCAAAGTGAAAATCTGAAAGGGCACTTTAAAAAAGCAAGAAGATGATCAAAGTCGATCAACCAGAAGTATGTATGCAAAGACCAACAAAGATTTTGATCTAGAACCTCACATTTTGGAGAAATAGATCTCATCAAAGATTTCAATTCGGGACTTCGTCTATGAAGAGGTGGACCTTAGCAAAGAATCAAGTGTTCTTGTACTTACCCAACAATTTTGACGCCAAGACGATAAGAAATCAGTGCATCATCTTGAGAACTTCCATTTCTTCAGCCTTTTGGGAAGAATCAGGAAATCTTGGTGCTCGTGCCATTAGAAAATGGAGAGCCATGTTTGAAGACAAAGGTTCTATATAGGAAGAACCCACTTCTTTAAAATTCCAAGACGAAAGTTCTATATAGGAAGAGCTATTAGTCCTAAGATTTCAGAGTAAGAGGTTCCATATAGGAGGAACTCATGACTCTAAGTGAAATGTTCTATATAGGAAGTTCTTGCAGCTCAAAAGACTTTGAAACAAAGAGTTATGTATAGGAGAAACTAATGCTTTAGGATTTCAAGACTAGAAGTTCTATATAAGGAGAACTCTCATTTTGAAGAATCCAAGACGTAAAAGGTTTTATACAGGCAAAACCCGCAGCGTTGATAGTTGAAGGCGAAAAGTTCTATATAGGAATGACTTGCAGCTCAAAGGCTTTACCGAGGACAAGCTAAAATTCTATATAGGGAGAATTTCTTTTCCAAGGAACCAGTCAGAAGAAAAGAGAACAGTTCTATATAGGAAAAACTTGTGACCTCGAATTTTTGATTTCAAGATTTTGTCTTCCCCAACGGATCCTCCATTTAGAAGATTGAAGCTTGAAGAGTTGGTTGAGGAAGTGCAGAAAGTTTTAGAAGAATCTGTGATTCCAAAGCCAAGGACAAAGAAGTAGGACAAAAATGAGTGCTTTTGATCTTTGCTTTATTTTCGTTCCACAAGAACAAGCAAAGAGGGGCAGTTGTAATCACTCATTTTTGTCTGGGTTGTATAATATTATAGTAGTATTATCTTTAATATGTAAAAAAATAATAAAAAAATATTAAAAAAAGAAAAAGATATAAAATTTAAAAAATATAAAATTAAATTAAAAAAGATATATATATATATATAAAGAAAATTAGTGGAGCATAGTGCTCCACGTCACCCCTCAATTGCCTATAAAAGGCGGGGAAGAGGGAGCATAAGCTGCCATTGAGAAGCAAAGGCACCCAAAAAATAACAGTCAAAGGCAGCCCGATCACAGCTTGCCAAGGGCTGAAAGCAGTGCTCTCGGCCCCAGCTGGTTCGATCCAGCATTCGATCGGGGGTCCCTTTGTGGTCCGATCGAATTAATTTTTGGGTCATGACGAGATGTCACAGAGATTTTAGTTGGGGTCGGTCAAAGTTTTTTATCCGAGTTTCTAGTGGAATAAAATTTGATCTTTATCTCTGTATTTATTTTAATATTAGTTTAGAAATAGGATGATATATAATTTTGTATTTATTTAATATTGGCATATTTTTTAAATATATTTTTGTATGTTGTATTAGATTTAATACATGGTTTAGATATCATGATATATTAATGTAGATGTTTAATTCTTGTTTGATTTTGTTATGTTTAATATACGTACCTTTGCCATGTTCATGTTTTTATTTATGTTTATGAATGATTTATCATGTTTATTAAGCTGCATATCGGCGTATAAATTGTTAATGCGGTGCTCCCTTTTTCGAGGCTAAACATGGCTACCAGTCTGAGAAGTAGATGGTAGTTTTGTTTATCCCTCGAACACTGGAACCCTTAAAATTTACGTAAAGTTCCAGTTTGCGTAAACTGCTATCAGTGTAGCAATCTGTTCATCCAATTCCTTCAACAATCTCAAAATTTCCGTATAACTTCGAACAAAAAGTGCAGGAAGCCATGGCTTACTTTTATTACACATTCTCCTACTCCTTCATGGTCTTAAGTTTTATTTTACTGTTTTCTTCACTAAGTAGTAAGTAGTAAAGTAATGAACAAGAAACCGTATCTACTTGTGGTATTTTGTCCATGATGGTCGTTTCCCACCACCACCAATAGAAACACCAAGGAAGGTTAAGTTTTATGTCATCTTCAAAAGCTGCAGCTTTAGCAATGAAATGTATTTCTTTTTTCTTTATAAATGAGATTCCATAGCATTCTCGTTATACCACAATTACAGTAGCACTGGTAAAAATAAGCAGGAAACAATCATTGTTCAAAAGAAAGCACAAAAAAGAATGTGTGTTTCATAGAAGAACAAACTCAGCTAAAACCTTAAACAATGGTGATTTCCTTTGTCTCCATTTCACTTGGCACTCCTAAATGATTGATTTCCTTTGTCTCAGGATTGTTTCAAACAAAATAACACTTAATCACAAAAAGTGCATCGACCTCTCGCATGCTAAGCGAGCACTCTACCATCTGAGCTACATCCCCATTTGGTATTTTACTTTATACGAAATATATAAATTATATGCTTCATATGTTTTCAATATTGTTAAGTTTCTACTTGGCATACTCATATTTTTCAAGCATAATATAAACCCAGAGTTATATATCATTAAAACTCAAATTTATAAACTATAAATGAATTAAAATTACTAACCGGTCGATATAGTTGCTATTACAACTTCAATAAGAATGTGAATTCGGTCGTTCATAGAATATAAATTACTGTTGAGTTATGATAAAAATGAATTGTTTAGTTGGATTTTTAACCATTTTTTATATGGTCATAACTATTCTTAAGTGGTTAGTTTTCGCACATTAATAGTTTTACAGAAAATGTCACGTTGATTTGCAGACTCTTCTTATAATATTATTATATTTCCTCTTTATTCAGTTCGCACTCATGGACTTCACACAATGTATCATACAAAAATTTACTATTTTGGAATAATTTCACCAGAGATGTAAGATTCCAACTTCCAGATAGGATATTTTAGTATTTCATTAACTCAGCTATTACACAAGGCGGCAGATGTTTCTACATCAAGACAAGAGAAATAGATACTATTTCACTGAAGATTACCAGTGATGAGTCAAAAATTACAGGTTAAAGAAACCATAATGGTATAAATCACCTGTCTATAAATGAGTACTCCAGCTGCTGGCCTCTCCGCTCCGAGCAGAGGGTAATAACAGGCCCCACATACCTACAAGTAAGGAAAAAGTCCTAAAGAATAAAACCTTTGCATGCTGTAGAAAATAGACAACAAAGGGTAATGGGAGCTTACTCACTAGGAATAATAATAGTTGCTATTACAGTAGGTTCCCAACAAGCTGTAACTCGTTTCTTGGGATTTGAGGGCAATGCAGCAGGATTCTGAACTTCTACTTTACTACATAAGATCAAGATATGTAAAACATGTCAAAAGAAACTTCACAAAGCTTACGTTTATAAAGATTGATCATAAAAGGCCACTGTTATATGTACCTTCCATCAGAATACTCAAAAATATATGGAACAGTTGGAACAGTGGAAATGACATGAGCTCCATACTCCTACATCCGTGATAAGAACTGTTATGACTTGAAAATAAAGAAAGAAAAATTGGGTAAAGGAACAAAAAGGAAAAATCAATCACCTGTTCAAGTCTTTGATGAAAAACATCCATGTGAAGTAAGCCTAAGAATCCACACCTGCAGAAGGAATACAGGACACACCAGAGATTATCCCATTATAACAAAGCAAGTGTCCATAATTAAATAGTAGAAGAAAACTATTAGACTATTGGTACTTTGAGATTAAGTCATAAAACATAAGACAGCACACCTAAAACCCAGTCCAAGTGCTGTGCTACTCTCCTTAGTAATGGAGACGCTGGCATCATTGCAGGTTAGTCTCTCTATAGCATGGTTAAGTGCCTCAAAATCAGATCCATCTGCAGGGTAGAGACCAGAAAATACCATATGTTTTGCGGGTTTGAAACCTGCAATTTAGAAGCATAGCAAATAAGAAGAGGGTGTAAAAAAACTAAAAAGATGAAATAAAGCCTCATGTATACCAGGAAGGGGTTCTACAGTAGTCCGAGTGTGATATAGTGTATCCCCAATACGTGCCTCTTTTGTGGAACGCATGCCAGTCACCACATATCCAACTTGTCCACTTAGAAGGACTCCCGTGGGAGTAAGCTCAGGATGCATGATCCCAACATCCAAAACTTCATAAGCTTGACCAGTTGCTGCAGATGAAATCTTATCACCTTTACGCAATGCACCATCAACAATGGCAACATGGCAAATTACACCTTTATACTCATCATAATAGGAATCCAACAGAAGCATACGCAAAGGTGAACCGCTGCTTCCAGGAGGGGGAGGAATCCTCTCTATGACTGCTGGAAGGACATGCTCGAGCCCCTGCCCAGTCTTAGCAGACGTCAAAAGCGCATCACTAGGCTCAAGATCAAACATTGATTTCAACTGAGCTTTGACACGATCAGGGTCAGCAGTTGGCTGGTCAATCTTGTTTATGACGGGTATAATAGTCAAGTTAGATTCAAAAGCAAGATAAAAGTTTGCAACGGTTTGCGCTTGAACACCTTGGGCAGCATCAACAACCAAAAGAGCACCTTGGCAAGCTGCCAGAGATCTAGACACCTCATAACTGAAGTCCACATGACCCGGAGTATCGACCAGATTTAGCAAAAACGACAAAGGCTCATTGCATCCATGGAACTTGTGTTTGTGGAACATGGTCGCTGTTTGAGCTTTAACAGTGATTCCCCTTTCCCTCTCTACCTAATAACATCAAAAATTCAATATCCTTGCTTTTTTTTCTCATTTTAAACAAAATTGAACGTTTAAATGAAAATATAACAAATACCCAATTCTAGTTTCTCTTTAAACCAACAATTGCAATGCCAATACCCTGCCTTTCCATCAATTTGTAATACATATACATAACTACCGATTCAAGTTTTAAACCTAACAAAAAAACACGATGAAAATTAAAAAGGAAAATTACCTGCAATTTGTCAAGATACTGGGGCTGACCATGGCCTCTCTTAATAGTCCCAGTAAGCTCCAAAAGCCTATCAGCTAAAGTAGACTTTCCATGATCAACATGGGCAATAATTGAAAAGTTCCTTATTTTTTCAACGGGATATCGACTCAAATCTATTGGAGCAGATTCTTTACTGTTTTGACGAGAATGGGAGCAATATCTTAGACATGAACCAAAAGCATCGAATGGGTTGCTGATTGAAGATAATGGAGATAAGTACTTTCGAGTTTTTAGGGTTTTTGAAGCTCTGAATAAGGAACCCATTTCAGGGTTTTAGAGAACCTTGTGAAAGCAAGAGAAAAAAAGAGCTGCGCTGCACTACTCTTTGAAGAAAAATTCAATCACTAAGGCAAAACTTCGTCGTTTTCCCAATCATTAGCACATTTCTACTTTGGTCGTAAAACTATTTTCTTTTCTATTTAGTCGCTAATGTCTATGAGCTTAAATGAACAAAGCGTTGTCTAGCGGTTCGTATAATGTTCGTCAAGTATAAACAAAATTTTTATATTTATTTAGTAAAAGAAAAAAACGAACAAAAATGTATTTTGTTTGTTTATTTTCACAAACAAACTCGTTTATAAGCTTGTTTTCCTTTTTTCTTTTTATTTTTTTACAGTTTAAATATTAGTGAAGATAGGAGCTACATTGGGCACAATGTAAACTTTGGAGTTCAAATTGCAAAGCCTAAAGAGCTTAAGGACTAGTGGTGTAATTTCACCATTTTGATTATAAATGAAAATGTTCATGAACGTTGAACGAACATGTTCGCGAGCGTTGCATTAACATATTCACGAACGTTAACGAACACGTTCGCGAGCATATAAACGAACATGTACGTGAACATGTATATAAATGAACATGTTCTCCAACATTAAACGAACATGTTCGTGAACATTAAACGAACATGTTTGCAAACATATAAACGAACATATTCGCAAACATTAAACGAGCATGTCCGCGGACGCTAAACAAACAAACACCTTGAGAAATAAATAAACGAACATGAACCGAACATGAACATCTTCAAAAATAAATAAACGAACATGAACTAAGCTTTGTTCGTTCAAACTCAGTTCATTTATACTCGTACTAATAATACAAAAATTGGTCATTCTCGTGACATGTCTCAATTTTAATTGGTATAATAAAACTTTTAGACCTTAATATTTATATATTCTATTAATTTAGTCGTAATTTTAAATAATTTAATAAATTTAATCAGAATATGATGATTGAATAAAAGGGAGCTAGGTTTCAGTGACTAAAATATCAAATTTTATAATGCTAATGATTAAATCATAATAAATAATTTAATGACCGAAATAGAAATACGCTAAAAATTAGGTAACCAAATTTATTATTTACTATTTGGTATTTGCACAGCTGTGCCTCAAATTATAATTTAATGTTAGGCAAACTATACTAAAAGGAGCCAAATAATTATTAAGTTTTAAGTCTACGTATTCAATTTTAAATAGGTGTAAAACCCAGTAAGTTGTTTCCGGTGAAAAATATATGATATTTATCTTAAAAGACCTGAATTTAAAAATATGTGTTGTCAAAAGATTAAGAAAAAAATATGAACATATAATACACGTACATATAATACACGTACATAGTACTCACACTAGTATAATAAAAAAAGTATAAGTTTATGGTAAAATAACTTCTCGAACTTTGTTTAAATACAATATATTGATCGTTAAGTCTGATTATGCAACAACTAATAGACTATGATATCATCAAATTTTACTGATGTTATAGATCATTTGGATATTTTTTTTTCCGTCATGGCCACTTTGTCTTATATATTACATTAATAACTAAAAGACCCTTAAATTTTGTTTCTAAAAAATCAATCATCCAACAAAAAAATTTACTGAAATATACCCTTAATTATGAGAAATTTTTATAAAATTATAAAATTTAATAATTGTAAGAGAATTAAATATTTAAAATATATATATACACACGTTGGTGCATGTGTGATTGGCAAAATCAATTGATTTAATATATAGGCTAAACTATAAAATAAGTGCTCAAACTATGTCTATTTTTTTTAACAAGTGCCTAAAGTATTTCTTGTTTGAAATATGTGCCTAAACTTTTATTTTAGCTGAAATAAGTGCCTAAACTTTTATTTTTGGCTTATTTTAAAGTCAAATTTGTCACCTACTTGAGCACCTATTTCAATCAAAAATAAAAGTTTATGCACCTATTTCAACCAAAAAATACTTTAGGCGCTTATTTCAGCCAAAAATAAAATTTTAGGCACATATTTCAACAAAAAATACTTCAGATACTAATTACAAAAAAGAAGCATAGTTTATGCACTTATTTCATAATTAAGCCTAATATATAAGAGACTATTTGGCAAGTTTGAAACATCAACCAACGCGTGACGCATTTTAGATGAGATCTAAATCAATTTTAGCCACATCATCATGTCGTTTCATTTTTAATGACATGGCATAAAAAATCTAATTTCCAAATTTTAATAAATGCATGGAGACTTTTAAAAATTAATGATTAAAATAAGACAAAAATAAATAAAAAAATTAATGACTAATAGTAGTAGTTTTACCAAAAAGAAAGTTGGATTATGAATTCAACTTCTAGTGAAAATATTTTATCTATGGACTTTTGTATTATAATACTAATAGTTTAATAAATCCATACTTAAAAAGGATAAAAATTCGCTAAATTATGTTTAACCTTATAAATACAACAATGAATGTCTATTAAAATAATATAATATAATATAATTAGGAATTTCATGTGGAATATTTTTTCCTTCTTGTAGTATAATCAACACTACTGGACTTAAAATTCAACAAAAATTATTAATGTTTGCAAAAACATTTAAATTTTTATTATGTAAAGTACATTAATAATCACTAAACTGTGAAAGAAGATCGTTTTGATTATTGGACTTTTAAAAGTTACAAATAATCATTAATTAAATTGTTGTAAAATGGTTATTAAATTAAGGCCTAAGCGTGTTTGAAGCCCTTGAACTTTTGAAAGAAAAATCAATTAAGCTCCTGAACATTTTTGCACCCAATTAAGTCTCGAACCAATAAATTAAATCAATTAAGCTCTTTGACTAATTTTGACTATCAATTTTTGACGGATTTTTTTCTTGAAGTAATATTGTCATGTGACATTTACATATATTTTTTAAAGAATTCTTTTCTATAAGTTTTTTTAGAATTTTTAAAGAATTTTAAATAAAATAAAAATTTCTAAAAAAATTAAGTGACAAACACGGTAACACGAAACATTGCATCAATTAATAAAAAACTATTAGATTTTACCGTCAATATTGATCAAATGGTGAATTGATGAAATTTTGGACTATAAAGGCTTAATTGGGTGCAAATAAAATTAAATGCTTAATTATTTTTTTAATTTAAATGGCTAATGATACCCTTAAGACTTAAATTAAATAAATTATTACATTATTCTATAACGTTAAATGATAATTTTGTAACAATTTAATTATTGTACTGATAATTTTGTAACTTTTAAAAGGACCAATAATCAAAATAATGGTGAAACTTTTGTCTCCATTTCACTTGAAGAGACTCAGCTTAAACAATGGTGAATCCTTTGTCTTCATTTCACTTGACACTCCTAAACGATAGGGCAAAATAACATGTTTTAAAAGCTTAGAGGAAAGTCTCAGCTAGGCATTGAACCCAGCGTTGATTTTAATTCTAACACTAAAATGAAAAAAGTGGTATGGTTCGATCCCCGTACCTCTCGCATGCAATGTTCATCTGAGGGAATCCCCTTTGCATGTTTCAATCCAGAATTTTATTTAAGATTTAAAATATTATATCAGTCACATATACTGTACAACATCACACACATTGATGAATTCGGTTGATTTTAATTCTAATAAGTTGATATATGTTATTAAATTATTTCAAGCATATGTTACTCTTCTATTTAGATTAAAAAATATGTATAAATTATTAAAGAGCTAAGATTCATTAAAAAATATCACACCAGAATATTAAAAAAAATTGTCATACCATATCTCTCACATGCTAAGCAAGCGCTCTATCATTTGAGTTAATCACCTTTAGACTTGTTCTATACAAATTTTATGAAGTATATACGTATCTTTCTCGGGCATAATATAAACCCAAAGTTATATATCATTAAAACTCAAATTAGTAAACTATAAATGAAATAGAATTACTAATCAGTTGGTATAATTGTTATTACAATAAAAATGTGAATTCGAGTGTATATTATCCTCAAGTTGAATTTTGATAGGTGTTATCATTCATAGAATATAAATTACTGTTTAGTTTCTCAACAAGCTATCCATTATATCTATCTTTAATCTGAGTAGTTTAGTTCAATTTTTAACCATTTCTTTATATGATCATATTTATTATTAAATGGTTAGTTTGTGCACTTTAATAGTTTTAGAGAAAATATCCGGTTAACGTGATTAGTCTACTGATTTGTAGACTCTTCTTGTAATATTATTATATAAATAAGACTTCTAGTAAATCTAAACTATTGATTAAGAATAAACTCTAATTACACATTAAATAAAAACTCTAATATTCCTCGTCAACTTACACTCTCCCTCAAGCTCTAGCACTTCTCGGATAACTTACAGTTTCATTGGTTGAAAGCACAGCTACTACTAAAAACAACCTAATTTTCCAGATAGGATATTTTAGTATTTCATTAACTCAATTATGACACAAGGCGGCAGATGTTTCTACATCAAGACAAGAGAAATAGAAACTATTTCACTGAAGATTACCACTGATGAATAAAAAATTACAGGTTAAAGAAACCATAATGGTATAAATCACCTGTCTATAAATGAGTACTCCAGCTGCTGGCCTCTCCGCTCCGAGCAGAGGGTAATAACAGGCCCCACATACCTATAAGTAAGCAAAAAGTCCTAAAGAATAAAACCTTTGCATGCTGTAGAAAATAGACAACGAAGGGTTATGGGAGCTTACTCACTAGGAATAATAATAGTTGCTATTACAGTAGGTTCCCAACAAGCTGTAACTCGTTTCTTGGGATTTGAGGGCAATGCAGCAGGATTCTGAACTTCTACTTTACTACATAAGATCAAGATATATAAAACATGTCAAAAGAAACTTCACAAAGCTTCCGTTTCCCCGAACAAAGATTGATCATAAAAGGCCACTGTTATATGACCTTCCATCAGAATACTCAAAAAATATATGGAACAGTTGGAACAGTGGTAATGACATGAGCTCCATACTCCTACATCCGTGATAAAAACCGTTATGACTTGAAAATAAAGAAAGAAATTTGGGTAAATGGACAAAGTGGAGAAATTAATCACCTGTTCAAGTCTTTGATGAAAAACATCCATGTGAAGTAAGCCTAAGAATCCACACCTGCAGAAGGAATACAGGACACACCAGAGATTGTCCCATTATTACAAAGCAAATGCCCATAATTAAATAGTAGAAGAAAACTATTAGACTATTGGTACTTTGAGATTACGTCATAAAACATAAGACAGCACACCTAAAACCCAGTCCAAGTATTGTGCTACTCTCCTTAGTAATAGAGATGCTGGCATCATTGCACGTTAGTCTCTCTATAGCATGGTTAAGTGCCTCAAAATCAGATCCATCTGCAGGGTAGAGACCAGAAAATACCATATGTTTTGCGGGTTTGAAACCTGCAATTTAGAAGCATAGCAAATAAGGTGGTGTAAAAAAAACTATAAAGATGAAATAAAGCCTCATGTATACCAGGAAGGGGATCTACAGTAGTCCAAGTGTGATATAGTGTATCTCCAATACCTGCCTCTTTTGTGGAACGCATGCCAGTCACCACGCATCCAACTTGTCCACTTAGAAGGACTCCCGTGGTAGTAAGCTCGGGATGCATGATCCCAACATCCAAAATTTAATAAGCTTGACCAGTTGCTGCAGATGAAATCTTATCACCTTTACGCAATGCACCATCAACAATGGCAACATGGCAAATTACACCTTTATACTCATCATAATAGGAATCCAACAGAAGCATACGCAAAGGTGAACCGCTGCTTCCAGGAGGGGGAGGAATCCTCTCTATGACTGCTGGAAGGACATGCTCAAGCCCCTGCCCAGTCTTAGCAGATGTCAAAAGGGCATCACTAGGCTCAAAATCAAACATTGATTTCAACTGAGCTTTGACACGATCAGGGTCAGCAGTTGGCTGGTCAATCTTGTTTATGACAGGTATAATAGTCAAGTTAGATTCAAAAGCAAGATAAAAGTTTGCAACGGTTTGCGCTTGAACACCTTGGGCGGCATCAACAACCAAAACTGCACCTTGGCAAGCTGCCAGAGATCTAGACACCTCATAACTGAAGTCCACATGACCCGGAGTATCGATCAGATTTAGCAAAAACGTCGAAGGCTCATCGCATCCATGGAACTTGTGTTTGTGGAACATAGTCGCTGTTTGAGCTTTAACAGTGATTCCCCTTTCCCTCTCTACCTACTTTTTTCTCACTTTAAACCAGATTTAACGTTTATACGAAAAGATAACAAATACCCAATTCTAGTTTCTCTTTAAACCAACAAGTGCAATGCCAATACCTTGCCTTTCCATCAATTTGTGATACATATACATAACTACCAATTCATGTTTTAAACCAAACAAAAAAAAAAACCCCACGAAAATGCACCTTTAAACCAATGCTAAACTCAATATCTTTATTTTTTTTCCCCATTTCAAACCAAATTTAGCGTTTATATGAAAAGATAACAAATACCCAATTCTAGTTTCTCTTTAAACCAACTACCAATTCAAGTTTTAACCCAAACAAAAAAGCCAGGATGAAAATTAAAAAGGAAAATTACCTGCAATTTGTCAATATACTGAGGCTGACCATGGCCTCTCTTAATAGTCCCAGTAAGCTCCAAAAGCCTATCAGCTAAAGTGGATTTTCCATGATCAACATGGGCAATAATTGAAAAGTTCCTTATTTTTTCAACGGGATGTCGACTCAAATCTATTGGAGCAGATTCTTTACTGTTTTGACGATAATGGGAGCAATATCTTAGACATGAACCAAAAGCATCGAATGGGCTGCTGATTAAAGGTAATGGAGATAAGTACTTTCGAGTTTTTAGGGTTTTTAAAGCTCTGAATAAGGAACCCATTTCAGGGTTTTAGAGAGCCTGATGAAAAGCAAGAGAGAAACAGAGCTGCGCTGCACTACTCTTTGAAGAAAAATTCAGTTCACTATGGTAAATGTCGTCGTTTTCCCAATTATTAGCTCATTTCTACTTTGGTCGTAAAACTATGTTTTTACTATTTAGCCACTAATGTTACAAAAATTGGTATTTTGATGACATGTTTCTAAAGGTGGCAATCAAGTCGTTCGGTTCGGGGTTAGGTCATTTCAAGTTATTTTATTTTTGATTGGAGTTTAATTCGGGTAGGTTGGGTCTGATTTGAATTTAATTCATGTTTATGTTATTTCTGGTCGAATCGAATATCGGGTCGAGTCAATATCGGATCAGTTTAATTTTCTGGTCAAGCTAATTTCAGATCGATCAATTTTCGATTCAGGTCAATATCAGGTTGGTTGCTTTTGCGAGATGGGTTAATATCGGATCGGTTGATTTTTAATTTGAGTCAATATATGAAGATGATCTTTTAAACGAGAAAATATGATATTAAACCATTAAACTATTACTAAATATAGTTGTTAATTAGTAATATAATACAAAAGGAGAATAAAACATACATATTTGAGCAAATTAAAATCAGGTTTCTTTCTATTTTGGCTGATTTTTTGTTCGGGTTGCTTTCAATTTTGGTTATTTTCTGCTCGGGTTACTTTTGGTTTAACTAAAATTCAGTTCGGTTCGTTTTGTTTCGAGTTCAGGTCAAGTTTGGGCTATAACATACTGGTCCATATCATATAAATAGATTTGAATCTCGGGTCTCGGGTCAAGCTTGCAGGTCTATTGATGTCTCATTTTTAATTAGTATAATAATAATTTTATACCTTAACATTTATATAATCTTTTCCAAATCGATCAAACAACTCTCATAGTGACAGAAAAAAAAAACTCGAGAAGTGTAGAATATGATGATCGAATAAAAGGGAGCTAGTTTTCCCGGAAGGAGTGATTAAATTGATCAATTTTTACAATATTAATGACTAAATCAAAAAATTAGTTTAATGACTAAAATAAAATATACTAATAATTGAATGACTGAATTTATAGTATACATCTTGTAATTTGCGTAGCTTTGTCTCAAATTATAATTTAATGTTAGGCAAACTACACTAAAAGCTGCCAAATAATTATCAAGTTTTCAGTCTCCTCATTCAATTTTAAATAGGTTTATGGTATGTGTCAAAAAAAAGTTTATCGTAAATAGCTTCTTGAACTTTTTTAAAATACAATTTAGCTCATTTGGACCTTTCGCATTTGATTAAGTCCTTCAATTATAAAATTTAACTAGATATACCCTCGGAGCAATGATGATCGTTAAGTCTGATTATGCGACAATTAATAGATAATGACATCATCAAAATTTACTAATGTAATATTTCATTTGGATGATTTTTTTGGTGTGGTCACCTTGTTTTATATGTCACATTAGTAACTAAAAAAGTAAAATAAAAAATCCCTCATTTTCTTTAAATTAATTAAGTCATCCAACCAAAAAATTTACTAAAATAGGCCCTTAATTATGAGAATTTTTTATAAAATTAAAATAATTGTGAGAGAACTAAATATTATAAATATTAGAAAACTATATAAAAAATCTGTTGTGCATGTCTGGTTGGCAAAATCAATTGATTTAACATATAAGGAGACTATTTGGCAAGTTTGAAACATAAACCAATGTGTGTCACATTTTAGATGAGATCTAGACTAATTTTAGCCATGTCGCATCATTTTGTTTCATTTTCAATGACTAATAGTGTAGTTTACCAAAAAGAAAGTTCGAGTGTGAATTCGAAGTCTAACGATGTTGATTGACTAATTGTCTTTTATCAAGTCTAAAGCCAATTCCAGTGAAAAATATTTTTATCTAACCCTGTGGATTTATTTTTGTTGTCCTTCTTATTTCTAAAATTTTATTTTGACTAATTCATACTGACTCGCATCGCACGCGTGTTTTTAGTGTGTGAGTCTCTTGGCAGAGGTTTTTTACATATACAATAACTCGAACTCGAGACCTACTTAAGCGGTATCAAGCTGCCTACCACTTGGATCAACCTCGTTGATTAGCCCTCATTGACTTTTGTATTATAATAGGGATAATTGTTTGATACACCTCGGCAAAAAAAATTTTAGTTTTCACAAGTGCGTTAGTTTTAGGGTTTAGAGACTCAATTTACTCTTTTTTATTCTCCTAATTTTTTTGTTCTTCTCCCTTAATGCTTTTTTTTTGATAAATTGAGCTTTATTTATCCAAAAGTACCACAATTGTACAATAAACAAAGTTCAACTATACAAGCATCCAAACCAAATCAAGGAAACAAAGAAAAACTATACAAGCCCCCGTTTTACAGCTAAAGCACTATGTCTAATCTTCCTATAGCCCTGTAATCTCGAACGTATAGTATTTTTAACAAGAAAAACCACATCAGAAACTGCTCAAGGGGAACGACCATGTATCCTGCCATTTCCCTCTTGCCAAACAAAGTAAATGAAACCACACTAAGCCAGCCGAATGACAATAGCTTGCAAAGATCTCCCTCGACCATATTCTAATACCCAACTAACCATTTCCATCCAATTTGTGGCATGACACACTATATGACAAGCAAGCATCAACCTCTCCCAAATCTGCCTTGAAAAATTACAGTCTGCAAAGAGGTGGTCTCTTGTCTCAAGCTCAGGAGAAATTATTTTATGGACCCTTTAGTGGACAGGATCATGGATGACGTAGTGGGCCAGGACTATATAATAATTTTTCCAAGCTCAGCATCACACAGAAAACACCAAGTGTCCACTTGGCAGCCCATCGTACCATTCAAAATTGGGTTTATGGTGAATCGAACCTAGGTGTGAGTGTATAGCACACATGCACTCAACCACTAGGCTAAAGCCTATTAATTAAAAATAAAACATTCTTCCACCACCTGAACTCGAACCAAAGACCTTCAGTGTGTTAGACTGATGTTATAACCAACTACACCATAACACCATAACAATTGTGCTAGGCCAAGAATTTTAAAAACATGAGAATTGATAACTTGTTATATTACTTTCCCGTCATAATAAAAGTTTAATGGTAACTTGTTATTGTTTTTATCGTAGAATGTAGTTATCCAACTGTCGCTTTGATCTGATAGACTCGTTTGGTTTGATAATATCATAAAAATGACTAAATTGATATAATTTCTAAACATGAATGATTAAAGTTATTGAATTGTTTTGAATTAGGATCAAATTGATAAAATGTATAGATTTTGGGATTAAAACTATTAATAAAAGTACTAAAACAGTGAATGAAATTAAACTACATGTATCAACTTGAGAGCAAAAATTCTTTAGTTACCAACTTTAGAGAATGTATCAAGTTCAGGTACCAAATATATATTTAACTCTCTTATTTATGTTTAACCTCATAAATACAATAAATGTATCAAGTTTTATGTCATCTTCAAAAGCTGCAGCTTTAGCAATGAAATGTATTTCTTTTTTCTTTATAAATGAGATTCCATAGCATTCTCGTTATACCACAATTACAGTAGCACTGGTAAAAATAAGCAGGAAACAATCATTGTTCAAAAGAAAGCACAAAAAAGAATGTGTGTTTCATAGAAGAACAAACTCAGCTAAAACCTTAAACAATGGTGATTTCCTTTGTCTCCATTTCACTTGGCACTCCTAAATGGTTGATTTCCATTGATAATAATAATAAAAAAGAGACTTTTTTTACGATTGAACAAAAACCTTAACCAATCGATCTGATATATACCCGATCAAAAAATCAATCGATCTAATATTGACATGAACCGAAGACCGACCAATCTGATATTGATCCGACTTAAAATATCATAGACTGAAACTAAATCTGAACCAGACCCTATCCGACCCGAATCTAACTTAAACCAAATACAATCCAAACTTAAAAATGGCCCGACCTGATTGTCACCTCATAGTTGGAAAATTCATAAGTCAAACTAAATAAAAAAATTCTTCAGATAACAATATGATGACAAGGTACAATTTCAGAGGTTAAAACACCAGTTAACCCAAAAAAATATCGACTCTGTAATCACTATTCAATAATGAAAAGATAAATTATTGGTCCTCCACCTAATATTTATGACTTTTTTATGAGTTACTAATATATTTCTTAGAATATTGTATTGACAGAATAATTAAAGTACACTTCAAAAAAATTAAAGTAAAATATATACTCTAATACTTAATTAAAGAAAACATGATTTATCAAAAAAAAAAAAATAAAGGAAACATGAATATAATTATGTAAAGAAATTCATAGACTTTTGGGTAAAAGTACACTAATTGCCATTAAATTAAGATAAAATAATTCTTTTGGTCATTAAAATTTAAAATTTATAAAGTAATCATTAAACTTCTGATTTGATTACTAAATACTTTCTATTAATTTTTTTCTTTAAACTTTGTTAAAATTAAATATCATTTCCCTTATAATAAGACATTAAATTTGAATAATTATTTTGTAATATTTTAAAAACATAAAAATCATATATAATTAAATCAAAAGTTTAATAATAAAATTTTTTATGTCAACGCCATCATCATTCATCAGTGTATTTACTCTCCCTTCGATAGGTTTAGGGTGTGGTACTTTAGGGTGCGTCTAAATTAATGTTGCCTCCAACCTAAATTCGTACATAAGATAAAACTTAATCTAAAATTTATTTAATTGATAAGAATATCAATTTTAACCTAAAATATAATAAACAAGTAAGAATTTTAGTTTTAACCTAAAATATTACTTAATTGATAAAAATTTTGATTATCAACTTAAAATATTACATAATTAATAAAAATATCGATTATAACCTAAATTCTTATTCAGTTCAACCAAAAATATTTTCTAATTAATAAAAATTTGTGTTTAAACATAAATATGCCGTTTTGTAGCCGCAGCCTAAGGTGCCGCATGCTAGCGTCCCCGCTCTTTCCCACCTAAATTTTAGCATAGAGATTCGACAAAACCCGAAGTTGCCGTCCAAGGAAACATTGTCTTCACTTTTTCATTTCTTTGACATTGACCTTGAGAAAAAGGGGGGGAGAATGGGTTCTTTCTTCTCAAGCTTGTTAGGCAATTCAGATTCAGCATCAGAAGATTTATCTTCTTCATCTGAGTCTTCAAGGGTCTTATCCTTCCATTCAGCTCCGAGATGGCAGCTTCACTTCAACTCTGTCAAAGAGACCCCAAAGCTTGTATCTTTCTCTCAACCCTAAATCTGATTTCTTGATAACTATTCTTTTGGGGCTGTTTTGCTTGTTGTTTTGGTCATTACATGAAAGATCTGACTTTGGGCTTTTGTTGTTTATGATTGAACAAAACTAAAAATTGAGATCAGATGGTTATAGATTTCTCAGCTTCATGGTGTGGACCCTGCAAGCTCATGGAACCTGCTTTGAATGACATGGCTGCTAAGTTCACTGATGTTGAGTTTGTGAAACTTGATGTTGATGAGCTGCCTGTATGTGTATATCTATCCTTTTCTTTACATATACTGGAAATCCTTTTCTGCAATTCATTCTATGTTGATCTTGATCATATATTTGTTAGATTTTTAGAGGACTTTATTTGTTTGTTTCCTCGATTTCGGTTGCTGATCCTTACGTGGTGGGTTTCAGGATGTGGCCCAAGAATTTGGAGTGCAGGCAATGCCAACATTTGTGTTGCTGAAGAACGGGAAGGAAGTCGATCGGGTGGTTGGAGCTCAAAAGAATGAGCTTGAGAAGAAAGTTGACAAGCACAAGTGTTAAAACACCATACAAGCTGGTATCTGAACTTTCAGTTTGTACATTTCCATTAATAAATGCCAAATGAAGTTTTCTGAACTTGATGATGGTATAATGTTGCTTCAACTCTTTATTGTGGAAAAATGATGGTTTTATGTAATGTGATTGATAATCTATTGTCGGATGCTTTACATTCACTTGTTTATGCATGTGTTTATCTGATGTCTTGTATTGAATTTGTAGTTTAAATTTGTGGTCATTGCTCCTAAAACAGAAGGGATGTTCATATGTTTCATTTTTAATCAATGGCCTCCGATATCAGTTTCTTCATGTTAGGACCAATAGGTTCTCTTTAAGATACTACAATTCAATTTGCTTAATTACTCAAGCGGTTCCAAGCTAACCTCGAGTAGTTTGTGAGCAAGAAGGCACATTCAAAAGTTGTATAGAATGGAAGGTTGTATAGAGCAGTGTATGCAGAAATTACCTTGAAGACATGGCAAACATGTCTCTATCAAGAAGATGATGGATTTAAGCGGATAGAAAGCGGTTTCTACGGTAAGATGACAAACTATAGATCCGTATTACTCTTATATGGTAAGATGACAAACTAGAGATCCATATTACTCTCAGCAGTAGCAATCCCAGCAGTATGTGTACAATATATGCAGAATTAAAATGTTTGATGCCTTTTCTCAGACAGTGTATGCTTGCTGAATTGTGTCTATGTCGAGACCCTTCAGTCTAACGACCGATTCGACATGCCCTTTTAGCATTGTCAGTTCTCTCAACCTGCGAGTAGAAAATGCATATGCGTAGCATTTATCAGACATTGCCGTCAGTTATGCATACAGTATGAACCAACTGAACTAAATTCGAGTTTCAAGCTTTGGCTTTATTAACGATTTCAAAGTAAAGTTGAACTTAATGGACGAACTAATACCTTTCAATTTCGGCTCTCTTCAGCTATCTGATTAAGTTCATTGTAACTGGTGCGGTCATTGAACATCTTGGTGTCTGGTGGCTGCATTCTATGGAGCGTCCTCTGAGCATGTGCCCATTTTAGTTCACGTTCTTCTATCCCGAAGTCTTTCTTCCTCGTGAAAGCAATTTGCAAAACAACAACCCGAAAATGAAACGTCAAACAAGTTTCTCAGCCAACAACAATGGAAGTTACTGCATCAGTTGAAAAGAATTCATACCCTTTGTTCGATAACGATATCCCAAGTCTTTCCACTGAGGGCGTATCAGATGAAGAACTTGATGAGGTCGAGTGGAAAGTAAAAGATAAGGTTGTAAAGCCGTATCACGCCTGCCCAGCCCCATCCAATTCCTTCAATTGCAGCAAAGTTCCAGTCTGCGTAAACTGCTATTAGTGTAGCAATCTGTTCATCAAACAAAACTGACGAATCAATAGCAGTTTTTTTCGTTATTATTGGTTTAACCGAGTTGATTCATATGCGGCATCTAGCAAGACTGTTTACGGTTTCTTGCCTTGCAAGCAAAATAAACCAGAAGTTGACTAACCAGCTGAGCAATGACAAAAGCCGTGACGAGTAATAGACCGGGACACTCAATGAAAGACCAACTCCTTGATCTTGTCACAAAATGAGGGCCTGACTTATAATGCTCACTTGCAGGTATATCGCTGAAGCAAGCATTTTTATGTCCTTGTGGTCGGTTTTATGAAGGCTCCTAACCCCAAACGTACGCTGCAAGCAACAGAAAACACACAGAATCTTACCGTAAGCTGAACCGAATAGGGGCAAACCTAAACTAGGAATGATAAAAAAACGAACATGTATCATCGAAATGTAATAATGATGCGAAAAGTGTTCTCTTACAAGGAAGAAATCTGTCTTGTATGCTGCCCAAAAGAAAATGACAGTCAACATGGCTAAGTAACCAAGAAGAATGACTCCAGTTGTGAAGATCTCTGCTAACTTCCAACTGTCTGGCTGAGGAGATGGTTTCACTCTATCCTTGGATATTGTCATAATCGTACCTGCAGACCGATGATATCCTGATATAGGTAATTGTCGAGTAGATCCATGCCGAACACATATCCATGTCCGGAAGTCGTACATAAAGCCGAGTTTCATCCAAGCATACTAAATGGAATCAGAAAATTGAAGTTTGAGCATACGAAGAGAAGCAAATACTAACTATCATTAAGGATAGCAATAATGAGGACCATGAACGGAGGGAAATCAAACTGCCATATCAATGCCAGTAACATGAAACCGAGCTGTCAAGCGAGAACGTGGAATATCTAAGTCAGAATCAAGCTACTTTAAGAGGAATCTATCGATGTGTTCTTTTAGCGGCGAGATTTCTGAGTCAATGCTGAAACTTACCACAATACGGATTGTAATGGAGACTGCATATATCTGTGAAAATGAAACAAATCAAATGGCTTAACTAGACAACAATGTTGATCAAGTTTCGATTGAATGGTATAGGCAAATGTCTAGACTCACTATGCAATTTTTCATCCTCTAGAATATGGCTCGACTGGTTAGTACGGCACTGATAATGACACTTAGACCGGGTTCAGTAAAGACGATGTCCGAGGCACTACGAGCTGCATCGATTGCATCGGCCACTGCTATGCCGGTTTCAGCCTTCTTAAGAGCAGGAGCATCATTGACCCCATCACCGGTCATTCCACATATATGTTTCCTGGCTTGCAAGCGCTTCACGATCTCATACTTGTGCTCTGCATCAACAATTTGAAAGCCATATAAGCAAGCAACAACAACAACAAAATCCATGTATTCTAAAACCAAAATTGAGCACTGCATTATCGATAAACTGCCTCCAAACATCACATGTTGAGATGGAAAAGGTAAAGATACCAGGGAAAACACCAGCAAAACCATCAGCCTTCTCAATCAAATCATCAACCGGTAATGCCGCAATAGACTCTTCTTTGTTTTGTCCTAACAAAGCTGATGAAGGATACATGTTGGTTCCCATTCTGAGACGGCGTCTGGTTTCCTTTGCTATCGCCAGTTGATCACCTAAAGGTTTTTAAATCAAGAAGACAAAGTGGTTTTTAAATCAAGAAGACAAGGCATAAGAAAATACTCCAACGGTTTGTCGCAAAAAAGAAATGCTCAGCCGGAAACAAGTACATCCATTCATTTAGTACATCGAAATAGTTTGACACAGTATCGAAATAAGGACATGCACCTGTGATCATTTTCACATTCACTCCAAGATTCAATGGCCTTCGTATTGTGTCTGCACTGTCATGTCTAGGTGGATTGAACAAGGGCATCAGGCCAACAAATTGCCATGGACCTCCCGAGCTCTCCTTTAGTCCATAGATTGGTCGATAAAAATATCCAAGAATGTTACCAATTTCATAAAACATAAAAAGGATCAACTAAAGGTTTTTAAATCAAGAAGACAAAGTGGTTTTTAAATCAAGAAGACAAAGCATAAGAAAATACTCCAACGGTTTGTCGCAAAAAAGAAATGCTCAGCCGGAAACAAGTACATCCATTCATTAAGTACATCGAAATAGTTTGACACAGTATCGAAATAAGGACATGCACCTGTGATCATTTTCACATTCACTCCAAGATTCATTGCCTTCGTATTGTGTCTGCACTGTCATGTCTAGGTGGATTGAACAAGGGCATCAGGCCAACAAATTGCCATGGACCTCCCGAGCTCTCCTTTAGTCCATAGATTGGTCGATAAAAATATCCAAGAATGTTACCAATTTCATAGAACATAAAAAGGATCAACTCGTCGAAATTTCATACGACATGATATATGTACCTGATATGCTACTGCAAGTGATCGCAATCCCCGCTCCGCAAACTTATCAATTACTGCATGAACTCGACGCTCCAACTCTGATTTATTGTGTGCAAGACTCAAAATCTGATATTCACATAACAGATGAATTACTTCGAACAGCATTGTACTATGATCGAAATATATTAAGTACCACATTAAGTAAACCTACCTGTTCAGGTGCACCTTTGCTAACCAAGTGCATTCGACCTTGATTATTGATATATGTAAGCGCCATTCTCTTATCAGTTGGATTGAATGGAAGGAAGTGGACTTCTTGAATACTGGCTCGTGCCTAGGTAGTTTTCAGAGGCAGTAGCAAAGAAAACAAACTAATAGGAAAAAGATTACATCAAAATTGTAGGACTGAATTATGTTTGATGCATTAACATTGAGGGTCATACCTCCTTTGGATCAGACAACATCCCTACTATAGCAGCATCTATGGCATCCTGGTTTTCCAGCCAAGATGCACAAGCTACCATCAGAACGACGGTATCGGAATTCACTCCTTTCGCAAAGATCTATTCCATAACATCCGTATAAATGTTGGAACTGGAAATGAAATCCGAAATCTAGAAATAAAATAGAAGCAACTGCCAATCTGCCTCAATAAGAGATTTGTCAACTGATGAGTTGTTCAATGTCAAAGTTCCGGTTTTATCGCTGCAAAGGACATCCATGCCTTCCATTTCTTCAATTGCTGTCATTCTTTTTGTGATAGCTCCTTGCAGTGACACATTTATATCATCATGATTAAGCAACATTGATAAAGAAACAAATTCGCAAGACGAATAAGCGCAGACCTGAAGAGATCAGCGATGAGACCCGATTGCCATTGTAACAGATAGAACTGTAGGCATGGCAATAGGAAATCCTCCAATAAGTAGTACCAGCAAATTGTCAATTCTGGGACGATAGTTATGGTGTTGAATCGGGTACATGACAATGATTTCCGTTATCATCCCGAGCATAATGGAACATATACAGAAATTACCGATGGCCGTCAACGCCTGTTAACAAAATCCGCAACCAAATCATTTCATGAATATAACAAATGAAGAACATGGAAAACAATTGAAATAAGCTGATATTTAGACCTTTTGAAAGTGACCTTGTTGATTTGTGGAATCAACAAGGTGAGCAGCTTTGCCGAAGAACGTATGAACACCGGTGGCGATCACGACAGCTTCAATCTCTCCTTGTTTACGTGTAGAACTCGAGTAAATACTGTCACCGCGCTTTTCGTTACCGGAAGCGACTCGCCAGTTAACGCTGATTGCAATTCCGAAAAGATAATTAACATTAAGAAAATGAAGTTCAACATCGATTAATGTTTCGAAAGAACCTGATCAATTTTCAGCGGATCACCATCGAGGAGTCGAGCATCCGCCGGAATAATGTCCCCAAGTTAAATGCTGATGATATCACCGGGAACAAGAACCGAGGCGTCTTCTTCAATCCATCTCCCATCTCGAAAAACCTGAGACAAATCATTTTTTAGTCACTTTTCATTTCTTATGAAAGATCTTTTCAAAAGGCTGGCTTGTTCTTCCATGTTACCTTAGCTTTAGGAGCAAGATGAGCCATTAAAGCAGCAGCTGCATTGCCAGCATTGTTCTCTTCTATGAAACTTATTGTTGAATTAATGATAAGGAGAGTAATAATCCCAGCAAAATCTTGCCAACGTAAAATTTTGTAAGTTTTACATTTTTTTTTAGATTAGATGAGCAAAGCGGATGGCTGAGATTAATAATAGAATATGTGAAGAAAAACGTGTAAAATCGTTTACAAATTTGAAAAAAAAATAAATAGTTAATCTCAGTCATCCATTTCTCCTTCCAACTATCCAAAAACGTATAAAACCTACAAAGTGTAGGTGGATACTAACCTCTATATATATACTCACTCCTCCATTGGAAGAGCAATGGCCATGATAGCAGCAGCTTCCATAACCCATGAGAGAGGGTTCCAAATTACCCCCAAGAACTTCAGAATCTTACTCTCCTGCAAAAACCTAGAAAAAATGAAAAAGAAAAAAGAATTAGCTAGTTAAGTTGAAAAACTTAATCTAAAAAGAACCCTGGGTTAACCATAAGTTAATGGCTCTTAAAACCAACAACTCAGTCCATAAAGCTTAATAACCAGTTGTATAAACCCAGACGATTAGTCCTTTTTTCTCACATGAAAATCAAAAAGAAAAAAGAATTATAATAAGTAAAGGTTTCATCTTTTGAAAGATATTAAGACCTGTTTTTCCTCAAGCTTATTGTAGCCAAAAATAGCAAGCCTTTGCTCAGCAGCTTCTGTGGTTAAACCATTTTTGTTACACCTCAAAGTCTCAAAAACCTCTTCAAGTGGCACATTTTCCTACACCCAAAAAGGCTCAAATTCATCAAAAATCAAAACGAAAATCCCAGAAAAGAAGAAGAAGATGAATTTCCTCTGTTTAAGCCGATTATAATAATAATATCATACCAAATCAACAGCTTCCTTCACCACAGCATCCAAAGTTTCATCCTTGTTTGCCATATATAAAAAGTTGGTATTTTTCAAAACATCAAAAGACTAAAAAGGAAACAGGAAGAGTTGAAGCACAAAGAGAATCAGGAATTCAGAAGATCATTTCCTCTGTTTTATGTTTCTGTCTTTCTCAAAGTTTGGTTAATATTGTTTTTGTTTTGTCTCATAAAATCTCAAAAAAATGGCAACTTTTCTTTTTCTCAAGGCTGGATTGTTTTGAAGTAGGGATAATTTGATAACCATGAACACATATTATGCATTTTGTCACGGACTTACTCTTTCTTTTCGTCCGTGCGGCACTTAGACACACTTGAGTGACTAAGTTAGTCTAAACTTCTTGAAGATACAATCTAAGCGTAGTGAAAGAAGAACAAGGCAAGTATGCTTCAAGTAGGAAAGAAGAGAACTTAAGTATTGAATACTTGAAAAGAGAATTTTATTGGCTTGGAGAATATTTTACAAGATGTTAGGATTCTTAGCTTTCTTGGGTTACCTTGCCAAATGGCCAAAGCCATCTATTTATAGCCTTCCACCTCCTCAATGGACGGTAGAGATCAATTTAATCCTACAGTTAATATTTTGATTCTAGAGAAATCTATACAACCTAGAAATATCTTACATCTCCTAGAACTTTCTACATAATCCTAGAATGGTCTAGTCTTGGAGAAATCTCCATAACCTTCTAGAATATCCATAATCTTCTATCGTATTCTAGGACCTTCTAGAATATTCTAGAGCCTTCCTCAACATTCTAAAACCTTCCAGCATATTCCAGATCCTTCTAGAATGTTCTAGAACCTTCTTGAATCTTCTAGAGCTTTCTAGAATCCTTTAGTGCATTCCATGGTTTTCTAGAACATTCCAAAGTGTTCTAGATTATTCTGTAGAGTTCCAGAACTTCTTTTAATACCCTAGAATTTTTCACCAATATCTTTATCCTTCCAAGACAAGTTTAAATTTAGTTGATTTAATTTTTGGTCTGTGACATTCTCCCCCACCTAATTCGGCGACGTCCTCGTCGCTTCTTTCCAATATGACCGAATCTTGTCTTCATAGTTCTATAAGGATAACTCGTGCTCCCAAGTTGATTCGACCTCAGACAAACCTTTCCAACGTACCAAGTATTCAATGTAGCTTGGATGACTCCCTCGTCTTGGAATTACTCGATGCGCGATAATCTCATCTACATCATGGTCATGAGTAGTAGTGATCGCGGTAGGAGCCCTCTTTAATTCACCCCTACTTGGATCTTCTTCATCAGCATGATATGATTTTAAGAAACTTACATGAAACACGGGATGAACCTCTAGGTGAGATGGTAAAGTGATGCGGTAAGCGAGCTTATCGATTCTTTTCTCCACAGGAAACGGTCCCTCATACCTCCTAAGTAGTCCTTTGTGTGATTTACCATAATTTCGGATGGTATGTGGAAGTAGCTTCTCCGTGACTAAATCTCCCTCCTCATACTCCACATGTCTTTTTTTTTGTATCAGCTCATTTCTTCATTCTTTTTGTTGCCTTTGCCAATTCAGACTTTTCTCGCCATCCTTTGGCAAATAGAAAGGCACCAGAACTCTTCCCTGCATAAGAAGTTACCATAGTGTGGGGAGCTAAGGGTTGCTAACCTGTTGCTAACTCAAATGGACTAGCTCTCGTTGACTCGCTTCACTGTAGGTTGTACGAAAATTGGGCAATATCAAGTAACTTTACCCAATCTTTTTGGTTGGCACTCACAAAATGCCTTAGGTATATCTCCAATAGAGCATTCGCCCTCTCAGTTTTCCCATCGGTTTGCGGATGAAAGCATGTAGAAAAGTTCAACTCAGAGCCCAAAATCTTGAATAGTTCGGTCCAAAATCTCCCAGTGAACCTTGTTCTATGTCACTCATGATCGATTTAGGAATACCCCAATACTTCACCACATGTTTGAAGAAGAGCCTTGCTGCATCATCAGCATTATACTTCTTTGGTACTGGGATAAACACCCCATACTTGCTAAATCGATCGACCACTACCAGAATATTGCCACATCCGTCTACTGTTGGCAACCTCACAATGAAGTCCATTGAGACACTTTCCCAAGGTCTTTCGGGGATAGGTAAGGGCTCGAGTAGTCCAGCATGACGGTTTTGCTCCACTTTATCCTGTTGGCAAACAAGACAAGTTTTCACATATAACTCCACATCGTCACACATTTTTGGCCAATAGTATGCTTGCTCGACCAAGGCTTGCGAGCGATGCGCCTCTTGATGTCCTGCCCATAATGAGTCGTGACACACTTTTATAATTTCTTTACGTAGGCCATCCCACCTTGGTGCATAAAGTCTCACTCCTCTGGTGCGAATTAGGTCATCTTCTAGCCAAAATCTACGAGTCTTCCCTTGTTTAATTAGCTCGACTAAAATTTTGGCTTGAGGGTCCTCTTCCATACCTTTCTCAAACTTCTCCAAGATAGGAAATTTTGGTTGCGTAAGGCTAGCTAATTCGGCCTTGCGACTTAATTTATCTGCCACCAAATTAGCCTTGCACGACTTGTACTTTATCTTGAAGTCGAACTCGGCCAAAAAGTCTTGCCACCTTGCTTACTTTGGGGAGAGCTTTTTTTTTTATCTTGAAAGTAGCTAGTGGCCACATTATCAGTCTTCACTACAAACTTGGACCCTAACAAGTAATGTCTCCAAGTTCGCAAGCAATGTACAACAACCGTCATTTCTTTCTCTTGAATAGTATACCGCCGCTCTGTGTCATTAAGCTTTCGAATTTCATAAGCAATGAGATGTCCCTCCTGCATTAGAACACCTCCAATAGCGAAATCAGAAGCATCAGTGTGTACCTCAAATGTTTTGGTGTGATTCGGAAGGGCCAACACTGGTTCTTCTATCACAACTTGCTTCAAGGCTTCGAAACTTCTTGACACTTCTCGTTCCAATCCCACACTCGATTTTTCTTCAACAAGTCGGTTAAAGGTGTGGCTATTTTTGAATAGCCTCGAATGAACCTTCGGTAATAATTTACCAATCCAAGGAATGACCGTAACTCAAGAACTCTTTTGGGTGGTTCCCATTCTTGAATGACTCGTATCTTTGCCTCATCCATGCACAACTTCCCTTGTCCAACAATGTGCCCCAAGAATGCTACCTCTTTTTGTGCAAAAGAGCACTTTTCTTTCTTTACATAAAGCTTGTTTTCCCTTAGAACTTGGAAAACTTGCTTTAAGTAATTGATGTGCTTCTCTAACGACTTACTATATACTACAATATCATCTAAGTACACTAAGAAAAAACGGTCTAAGAAAGGTTGGAACACTTTGTTCATAAGTGTACAAAAGGTAGCAGGTGCATTGGTTAGGCCAAAAGGCATAACCAGAAATTCGAAAGAGCCGTACCTCGTTACGCATGCAGTCTTTGTAATGTCTTCGTCAGCTATCCTTACTTGATAGTACCCTGACCTTAAGTCTAACTTGGAAAACCACATTGCTTCTCCAAATTGATCAAATAAATCAGCAATAAGTGGGATCGCATACTTATTTTTCATAGTAATCTTGTTTAGTGCACGGTAGTCAATACACAGTCGAAGTGACCCATCATGTTTCTTTTGGAATAATACTGGCACACCAAAAGGAGCCTTTAATGGTCGAATGTACTCAGCATCCAACAACTCATTTAGTTGTCTCCTTAATTCTTCAAGCTCGGGAGGTACCATACGGTAAGGTACCGCAGTAGGGGGTCTTGCACCAGGCTCAAGCTCAATAACGTGATCCACCTCCCTCTTAGGCGGAAGTTTTTTCGGTAACTCCTTAGGCATGATGTCTTGGTAATCTTCCAAGACCTTCTCAATCTCCCTTGGCACCTCAGTGTTTCTCTCCTCGATTTCCTCTTTGATAGCCATCAAGAAAGTAGGCTCACATTTCTTAAGCCCCTTGGAGAGTTGCATGGCCGATAGTGCAGGTACTTGGCTTCCCTTTCCTTGAGATAAATGTACTATACAAGAATGTCCTTCCTTCAATATACACATTGTGTTGCGAAGGGTATCGGTATGGCCTTTACATTGTCTAAGAATTCCATGCCAAGTACTATCGAATAATCATCCATAGGAACAACAAAAAAGTTGATAAGCCCAGACCACTCACCAAGGTTTATTTTGACGTTGCGAGCAGTACCAAGAATGGGGTTTGGTTGAGAGTTCACTGCCTTTAGCCATCATTTTTCTCCAACATAGGTGATACCCAAGCGTCTTGCTTCTTCTTCCTTGATAAAGTTGTTCGTTGCTCCAGCGTCGACTAAGGCGCGTACTAGTTGTCCTCCAATCTTCACTTGTACGAACAACAATCCCTTGCTTTCAGACTTAGGCACCTCAACATTGGCCTTGATGGAGTTGAGAATATAGAAAGATCCCATAATTGTCTCTACTTGTTGTTGAGTAGCTTGCTCTCTTTCTTCAATTATAGTCAAAGTTGGCTTCTTTTTGGACACTCTCAGGCCAAGTATGGACCCTCGCAAAAAAAACACTTTAAAGGTGGATGTTACCTCCTTTGTCGTCCCTTTTTCCCTTGAAATATCATTCCTTATAGGTTGACTTCAAGCTTCCCTCTTTGTGTGGTTTACTTCCTCCTCCACCATAGCCTATGTTTCCCTTTGATTTGGAGCTCTCACTTTTCTTAAGTTCAGTGAGGGATTCGGCAATAGCAATGGCAGAAGCGAGGTCTCGTGCACCTCTTTTCTCGATCTCTAACTTAGCCCAATTTTGTAAGCCATCACAAAAAGCGTAGAAAGCCTCATTGTCAGGATAGTCAGAAATCTCCAAGAGTACTTCAGAGAATTCTTTAACATCCTCTCGGATGCTCCATTTTTGGGTAAGTCACCTCAGTTTTGCTCGGGCCTCTTTCTCTATATTCTCGAGATAAAATTGACATTTTAGCTCCTTCTTGAATTCCTCCCAAGTAGAAATGGTGCAAACTCCCCTCTAGATCTCACCATGCCTACGACGCCACCATAGCATCGCAGTGTCTTCCAAATAAAGTGAGGCATGATCGATCTTCCTAACATCCTCTACAATATTTGTAGCTCGAAAATATTGTTCCAAGCTCCATAAGAAGTTATCTACCTACTTCGCGTTCCTATCCCCTTTATACGCTTTAGGTTTAGGAACCTCCACCCTTGAAGGAGTTAAATTGGGACAGATGAGGTAGCTCCACCATCGTGAGCTAGTGCCTTCTTAAAAAGCACTATCTCCTCCATCATGTTTCCCAATTCCCTATTTACCTTTTTAAGCTCATTCCTTAGAGCTTTGTTCTCTTCTTTAAGGACAAGGATTTCACTAGAAAGAGAATTTGAAGAAGTCTCACATTGTTGTGAACACTTACCAGTAGCCCCGTTTAGGGCTCACAACATTTCCTCTTGGAGCTCATCGATCTTTCCATCAAGCTCCTCCAAATGGGATTCCATCTCCCTGAACTTGTCCTTCCCATCGGCTACTGAAAGCTCTACCTTCATGAGCCTTGTGTCCACATCCCTCATTTCCTTCCCTCCTTTCGAAGGTCCACAAGACTTCGACCTCCCCCTCCTTTGCTCATCGCCAACACCACCAACAAGAGTGATTTCGTTGCTTGGCATACTTGTTTAATGCTAGCTTCGATCCTCAGAACGTTTGCTCTGATACCAACTATTACGGACTTACTCTTTCTTCTCGCCTGTGTGGCACTTAAACACGCTTGCGTGACTAAGTTAGCCTAAACTTCTTGAAGATACAAGCTAAGCGTAGTGGAAGAAGAATAAGGCAAGTATGCTTCAAGCAGGAAAGAAGATAACTTAAGTATTGAATACTTGAAAAGAGGATTTTATTGGCTTGGAGAATACTTTACAAGATGTTAGAATTCTTAGCTTTCTTGGGTTACCTTGCCCAATGGCCAAAGCCACCTACTTATAGCATTCCACCTCTTCAATGGACGGTGGAGATCAATTTAATCCCACGGTTAATATTTTGATTCTAGAGAAATCTATACAACCTATAAATATCTTACATCTCCTAGAACTTTCTACATAATCCTAGAATGGTCTAGTCTTGGAGAAATCTCCATAACCTTCTAGAATATTCCATAATTTTCTATCGTATTCTAGGACCTTCTAGAATATTCTAGAGCCTTCCTCAGCATTCTAAAACCTTCTAGCATATTCTACATCCTTATGGAACCTTCTTGAATCTTCTAGAGCTTTCTAGAATCTTCTAGTGCCTTGTATGGTTTTCTAGAACATTCCAAAGTGTTCTAGATTATTCTGTAGAGTTCCAGAACTTTTTTTAATGCCCTATAATTTTCCACCAATATCTTTATCCTTCCAAGACAAGTCTAAATTTAGTTGATTTAATTTTTGGTCTGTGACAATTTATATGTAGGGTTTTATTTTGATACACAGTCTGTGTAAAATATTTTTATACAACCTTTCTATAAAATTTAAAATCTAAAATTCTAACTCTAACACCTTAAATTCTAAACCCTAAACTTTAAACTTAAACCCTAAACGATAACCATAAACCTTAAATTCTAAATCTTACAATCTAAACCCCTAAACTTTAAACCCTAAACTAAATCCCTAACCTATAAATTTAAAAAGTACGTGTAAACTTTAATTTACACGGACTGTGTATCAAACTTTTTCTCTTATAGGTACTTGGCATGTAACCTCTGTTTCTATCATATACTCATCATTTTTCATTAAAAATAAATTTTAATTTGTGACAAAGCATGTGATGTATTGAAGAATGATAGTGTTCTAATTCTATTAACATTAGATATTAATATTGATTTTAAATAATTTCTTTTTATGGAAAATAAACAAATAAATAAATAAATAAATATCTTTGTATTGAAATAAATGAAATTTTAATTTTAATTATTAATTTTAGTCGACTTATAAAATTATGTTTATTAATTTTATCAATTTAAAATAAATTTAATTGTTGTTTTTTTTTTTATCAAAGTGGAATTGAATTTAATAAAATTATTATCTCACGTTAGGGACTCTCTTCTACCCTTTTCTCCCTTACCCTACTTTATTTCCTTTTTCATGTTCTATTTTTTTAAAAATGTTCCACATTTGCATTAATGCAGTATTAATATTTGAATCTATAAATTTAATATTAGCATTAAAATTAAGAGGGACTAGGGATAGGAATGTCTAACTAAAGGGTGTTTACTTTTCTATGAGTTAATTGTATAAGAGGTCTCAAATTATAATTTTAATTTTAAATTGGCCTCAAAATTTTTAAATATTTAAATAATATTGGTTACAAACTTTTAAATATTTTAATTTTATTTTTAAATTATTGTTTATGTAAAATTACATTATTACATAATATGTATCATTGTTTAGATAACAATTAATAATTTTTTATAACGATTTTATTTATGTTATAATTTAGAGATACAATTAGAATACTTCAAAGTATGGAGAAAAAACTAGAATGAGACAAAAAAACCTAGACGCCGCTCTTCCAAAAATCTCAGTTGTTCGCAATTCTCTGAAGATCTGTTGCTCGATTTATGTCTCTGGGTATGGTTCTCAACCTGAGCTTAATCGTCGGATTTCTCGGCTAAAATTAGTCTATTCTGGTAAGTTTTTGGTGACCAGTTGCAGAGAGGATGGTTGGTTTGTTTTTTTCCCTTTTCCTCTCTGTTCTCCATTCTTGCTTCGTTTTAAAGATTTTCCTCCTTCGTTGCTGTCGCCCCGCCTGGCTCTTTAACGGTTGGGTGTTGTGGTTGTTTCTTCCTGCGTTCTTCTGATCCTTTTGCTTGTGCCGAGTTGGAGTTTGTGTTTTCTTTGTTGCGCGTCTATCTTTGCTTCTGCATTTCAGTTTAGTCTACTAGGGTTCCTTCAAAGGTTCGGGGTTTCCTTTCTTTGGGGGTTTTAGCAGGAAAGCCGAATCTCTCAGCGCCGTTTAAGTTTTTGGGGTCCAAGCTCTAGTTCTTTTTTTTTGTTGTTTTTTCCTTGGTAGAAGATTCCCTCCTCCGATGGTTCCGGTTTCGCCAGGAACCAAGTCATGCTCGGTATAGAGTGTTGGTCGCCGCGTTCAAGCTCAGGCAACATTTATCTTCCCAGTCGTTGTTCTGTTTGTCAGTGCAAGAGGTCCCCTGTCGGCGAGTCTGGTTCTTCTCCTAAGAAGTGGAATACCCTTCTCCTAAGAAGTGGAATACGACGTTTGAAGCTCATGGGTGATCCCGTTTATCCCCCGAGCGATGTCGTCTTATTTTTTAGATCTATTTGCGTGTTTTGCTGTTGACATTCTGGTGATGTGGGCTATTTTCTTTGGGTTTGTGAAGTCGTTTCCGACCTAGGAGCTCTCCTAATTCGAGTTGTATTGAAATATTTTTAAATTTTAAGTTGGTTTAGTGGTTAAACTTTAGCCTATCTTTCAATAAGTCATGGATTCAAATCTCCTCAAATATAAAGCTTTGTATTTTTTCTCGTGTAAAACGACGCTCTTTTGAGTGATAACCGATATAGGCATCAAAACAACCTCACTAAAACGATATCATTTCAGTGATGCTTTCACATTAGCTACCATTAGCCACACGCCCACATCATCGAATTGTTAATGGTAAAATTGTATGGTTGAGTCTAAAACTAATTTAGTTTTAGATTTGAACAATTTAGAAGTTTAGTGATATAAACGAGTTAACACAAATAGTTTGATGATATTGGGTGTAGTTTCATATGTTCTAGAATTTAGAACCCCACTTTTAAATAAATAATTAAAGTTTATTGACTGTTAGTGATAAAAGATTTAACTTTCGATCAAGCCTGTGGTGTATTAATATAAAATATTTTTTAATAACTATGAAATACTAAATTTAATTTCGTATAATTTTCCCATTTTTCTTATAAAAATAAAAAACAATTATTAATATTTATTTAATAAGATATTATTAATGCAATTAGGTGACCGTTTTTAGATTTAGTAGACTTCATCCTTTCATTTTAGTCGTTTTTCATCTTTTGTTTCAGTTTGCTCTATTTCTTTCTTCAAGTTTTTTCACAACCTTTATTGTGTTTTTACTTTGCATATTTATGTCATTTTGCTTAATTGTTTTTTTATGAAAATTGTGGACATTACTTTGGTTATAATACATGTCTATTTTATGGTATGTATTCGGAATTCGTTGTTCTCCCTCCCAACAATGTGTATTGCCGTTACACTCAATCATTGTTAAAAAAATTGTGGATATTTTGTTTACACTTATATAACTTTTTTTCCTTTTCTCGGGGTTAGATTTGTTACATTTTCCATTGACATTTATTTGATTTTCTTGTTATCTACCCCTGCTTTAGACTCTCGGATTGATTTTCAAAGTTTGATTTTTTAACCCTTTATTGTATGGCCATATTGCCATTATTTTAGTGGCTAGCTTATATTCTTTAATGGTTTTAGAGGAAAAGATATGTTAATGTGACTAGTCTACTTTTTTTTGAACGAATGTGACTAGTCTACTTTTTTTTTAATTTTTCATGTTTGGTAAATAGCGGTTTGAGTCAAAATTGGAGGTTTGAACTAATATTAGAGGTTTGACCAGTCAAATATGCTAATTTGGTTGTTTGGTGAATAGCGGATTGGAATAGTAGATTGGGGTGAAACCTCTAATTTTAAAAAAGTTGTTAATATGAGCTTTTTGAAATTAGAGGTTTAACATAAGAGTTATAAAGACTCTTTTACCCTTAATAATTATAAAAAATCTCCAAATAACCCAAATTTAACATTTTCTACGTATTTACATTGTGACATTTGTAAACTAATACTTTTGTATTTTTACACATTTATATTTGTATTTAAATTTAATAATTAATTAACTTGTATTAAAATTAATTATATAAATAATAAATTAATATATATATATATATATATCTTTCAAATATGCTTAGTAATGCTATATTAAAAACATATTTTTCATAATCAAATTAATTAAACAAGTATCGAATATAATCATATCTTTATATGTCATTTTGCTTGTTTAAATAATCAAATAACTATCAGCTATCAGTTAATTTTATCAAACAATTTAATATAATTAGCTAATACAATCCGCTAGTCAAATCAATTATCAGCTAATGTAATCCGCTATCAGCTATTCACTAATTGTCAAACAGAGACTATCTATTCAATAAAACGAGTTGTTATTATTAGTTAAAAAATTCAAATAGTTTTATTCATTTAATAATATATTTTTATTTTGTGTAATATAAAATAGTTAAAATATTTTATTAAGATTGCTTATTTATAAAATTCAATAGTTCAAATTACAATAGAAGTGAAATTCAAAATTAATGAAAAATATAATCTAACATTTATCCCAATTTATTTATTCAAAGTTTATATTTAATTTTAAGAGTTAATATTTGATACACCGTAAATGGAATATTTTTTGACAAATTCTAATTCCAATCTTAATCCTACCTAGAGGGGAGTGGAAGGAGGACTCTGAGAAAAAGAAGGGGGTGCTCCTAGTGGGTCTAGAACCCATGACCTAAGGAAATTTGAAAAAATAAATATGAGTAGTTTGATCAACCAAATATATGTACTTGCTCTGTAAATGGAATATTTTAATTCTTCAAACAATGTTTAAAAACATGTCCTTTTATTTTTAATTAATGATTTGTCCATTTTTATATTGACAACATTTAGATTCAAATTTCTGATCTTAATTAAAGATATAACATCTCATCTCACTAGACCAACTGATAATTAATTTTCTCATTTTATTTTTACCATTATTAAATTTAATTAATAATCCAAATATGTTAAAACACTTAATTTAATCCGTTGATTCGTACATCTCCGAAGCAACCACTCCAATATTAGATCATGATTAATAATGTTTCCCCCAATTTCTTAAAAGATCTTGCAAGGTTCGAAATAATCCAAAAAAAAAAAATCAACGGGTTAGACACATGTTGGTCTAAGTAGTAAGCAGTTTGGTAGTGCTTAAGTATGTTTTGAGTTCGAGGTATTGTATGCAGAAAATTTTCGCTGAGAAACTCACCTATCAAAACCCGGTATACGATGTCGGCCAATATGAATTAATCAAGGTAAAGTCCTGAGGAACCGAGAGGCGCCTAAAAATCCAAAAACCATTAAAAGTTTGGTGTATAAACCTACCATTGAGTGCAATGAACATGAGAAACATCCATAGGTTTGAATATTTGAAGATTTCCCCTATTTTGCTAAAACTCTATTTATATGGACTGCTTAGCTACCGAAAACAGTATTTTCTAAATAAGAATAAGACATTAAATGCTCGAATAGTGAATAAGTTTCCCTTATTAAAGTTGTAGGATTCCTACAAGCAAGGATGAATCTAGGGGCGAGTAGTCATATACATATGTATATTTGAAATATATATATTAAATTTAGGCCTGAAACGAACCGAACGAGGATGTGTTCATGTTCGTTTAACTTTAACCAAACAAATGAATGAACACGAACATAAACGAACACAAAATTTCTTGTTCGTGTTCGTTCGTTAAGGAATGTAACTTGTTCGTGTTCATTCATGTTCGTTCGTTAAAATGATAAATGAACATAAATAACATATATAATATGTTATATTTAATATTTTGGGTTAGTTCGATTAATTAAGTTAATTAACTGATTTTAAACAGAATTAATCGATAATTGAAATTTGAAAAAACTCTTAATCATTAGCCGAAACCTAAACTATCTCAGATTAACCAATTTTGTTCTGGTTTGGTCAGTTAGTTCGGTTTAACCGAACAATGAACACCCCTAGCTGATAAGAAGGAAGTTTTTAAAGAGTCATAAAATAGGACTTGCCAACTCGAATAACTCAATTTTTTTTGACTCTACTTGACTCGATATAATGCTCACCCCTAGACACATGTGAATAAATTTAAACAAACATAGAAGAACGTAAACGAACGAAAATAAATGAACATAAACGAACATAAACGAACGAATATAAACGAACGGATTACCGAATGTTTATGAACATAAATGAATGAACGAGTCATTTGATCGTGTTCGTTCATTTAATTAAACGAACAAAAAATCTTGTTCATGTTTGTTCTTTTAAAAAATAAACGAACATAAACGAACTTCCCGCCGAACGGTTCACGAACGGTTCGCTAAGCGCTCGGTTCATTTACAATCCTAATTAAATTCATTCATTTAAAGAAAAAATAATTATATATATGAGAATTTGTTTTACTTTAAAAGTATGTGTGATATATTCAAATACAATATAAATTTGTAAGAATAAAAAAGAAAAAATATTAGCTTACAAATATCAAGGACAAAAATATGTTTACATCTTTTAATTTATATTCAATACTCTAAACAGAAAACGTTGCTCCTTGTAGTTTATTTAGTTTTAGAGGATTCATCTTGTTACAATCCTTTGTTTATCAAACAATCAAATTAGTAGTTTTGACTGGCTAAAACTCTAAAAATTATTTAATTCTCTAATTTTGACTCAAAACTATATTTACCGTACAAAGCTTATAATTTTATCATGGTCCTATAAAATAATCGTAGCTTCGTCGGTTGAAATTTTCTTTTATCCTTATAAATTTGGAAAAAAGATAAGATTAGCAAAACTTAGGCTTTGCTTTGTAGGAGAAACGAAAATCGGGAATTATGAAAAATTAGTTAATCAAATGGTTAATATTTATAATCGATTCATTAGTCGACAAATTTATATCAAGTATTGTAGATGTTTATTATGGACAACTTTTCTAATTTAATTTGTCTCATTCAAAACATTAGGATTCGAATATCTAACCTCACTTAAAGGACATAACATCTTATCTTGCTAGACCAGCTGATAATTGTTAAAAAATATCTTTTTATAACTTATAATCTTCAAAAAAAACTTAGGAGCTTAATTAATGAATATTGTATTTGATTTCCTTATCTTTGAAACTTTGAAAATCACAACAATCAGTGTGGAAATTTTATAACATTTCCTTATCTTTTTATAGATTTTTTTATTTAATTTCACAATTTTGAATTTTGATTTTGTATTTGATGCATCCTTTATGCTAGAATTTGCTAGATAGTTTTATTTTTTAGAAGGAATAATGACTTTTTTATCTTTAATTTCTATACTTTATCAATTTAACATTTTATTTTTTCATCTCATTTGACTTTCAAACTGTCATTTTTAATCAGCCAAAATCGAAAGAAAAGTGATGGAGCCATTATGTTGATATAATCTATTTATTCAATTTACTAATACTAACCTTTGTTATTTTTTTTTTCAAATGCTGATGTTAGTTATTTTGTCCTTTAATATAAGAAAAACCTAAAAATCTAATAAAAATTATTTAAAATATAAAACTATTTAAAAAATTTAAATTAAAAAAAGAAAATGTGTATTATCCTTCATTTTTTATTTATTAAAATTTCCTTTCGAGTTCTTTAATTTAATTGACATCACTTCACTTGCTATATTGATCTATTAATAAAAGAAAAATATTTTATATACAGCGATGGAAACTTTTAGTTTCTACAAGTGCCTTAGATTTAGGGTTTAAGGATTCAATTTAGGGTTTAAAGTTTAGTGATTTAGGCTAGGGGTTCAAATTTAGTGGTGGTTAGAATTAGGGTCTAGGGTTAGAATTTAGGGTTTTGGTTTTAGGGTAGTATGTTAGGGATTTATGTTTTAATGTATAAACCCTAAATTCTAACCACAACCCTTAAATTCTAAACACCTAAATGTAAACCCCTAAATCATAAACCCTAAATCAAGTCCCTTAATCCTAAATCTAAGGCGCTTGTGGAAACTAAAAGTTTCCACTGCCCACTGGTATAATTACCCTAAATAAAATAGAGTTTCAAATAGGGGTAGAAATTGAGTGGGGGATATCTAAAAACCATGAGGATCCGAACCTTTGGGGATGGGGTAACCGGAACCTTCACCCACGAGGACGGAGATGAGGGAAGTTTTATGACCAAAGCTCAAATGGGGATGGAGACAGAGATTGCTACATAAAAACCATGTGGATAACCGAACTGTAATCGCATAAATAACTATGGGGATCCCCAAAAACTATCCTCAATGATCTCGATATTTTACAAAATTGTTAAAAAATATAGAATTAACTCTCATTTACCTGTATACATACCTATCTTATTATCAATATTCCAGTTCATCAAGATATTTGTGTCTTTTCTTTAAACCTTATTAAGTTTAGGCGGCCTCTCTAGTAATATACCATTTTTTTGTTAATTAAGAGTATATAATCTATTTATCTCCCTATTTCTGCCGTTCATGTTACCCAAAAACCTTGTTCCCCTTCAACCGTATGTTTAATTATATTGAATATATGACTTGTAAATTGAATTCGACCATATATTTTGGTTAGTAAAGTAGTAAATTTTGTTTAACTTTTTGGGATGAGGATTTCCCGAAACCTGTGGGGATCCGATGAGTATGAGAATGGGGACTAAAAATCACCGAAACATGTAATGAGGATTACCTGGAACCATAGCCGCAAGTGTAGGAGACGAAGTGGGGAATGCAAAACCGTACCTGCATCGACCGATTCCCGCCCCTAGTTTCAAAGCTTTTGAAGTGTCTAATATATACTGATAGTAATTTTTTGAAGAGTTATATTTTGATATATAAAATGCGTAAAAATAATTCTTAAACTCTAAACTCTAAATCTATAATCCTAAAATCTTAAATTCTAAACCCTACAATCTGAACTCATGAACCCTAAACCCTAAATTTAAAGTTTATACAACTTACGTATCAAAGTTTTTCTCTGTTTTTTGAAACACATGTTGTGTAAAGAGAATACACAAACTTGTATATTTACTCCTTAAAAAATTTAACATCTAAATGTCTATCCCTAAAATCATAAACTCTAAATTCTAACCCTAAACCTTAAGTTTAAATATTAAAAACTAACACCTAAACCCAAAACTAAATTGTTAATCCATAAAATTAAAAATTTTGTGTAATGTGTATTGAATTATTTTCTTTTTCCATATATATTATTGTTTTGGTTTCTTTTCAAAATTAGTTGGGGATACGTTTTGATGTTTTATTTCTTCTTACTTCAAACTTCTGGTCTAACCATCAAGGTGGACGAAAATTAAAAATAAGTATTTATTTCATACGTAATTTTAATATATAATTTATCAATGAAGTCTTGGACTCTTGGTACAAATGATAAAGGATCTCCCGTAGCGGCGAGGAGGTGGTTTCGACGGAAATTTTTTATTTTGGTAGCTATCGTTTTTTAGCTTCGATTTTGTTTGTTGTGCAAGTATGGTGAGTTTTTATATCTTTGTTCCTCACCCTTCAACGCCCTCGACAGATTCTACCTTTTTGGGTAGTTCCTCTGAAGAAATAGATTTGGTTGTTAAAGATTTTTTGTGTCTATCTCTCGCCGTCAACATTGGCCCGATCGCTTGGAATACACGTCGGCTCCTCCGAATTGCCAAGGATCTCTCGTAGGGTGGACTCTAAATTGGTCACGACGCACGGCTCCACTCATCTGTTTAGGATTGCTCAGATGCTTGTTTCGGCTTTCTTTTTAAGATTTCTAGCCACCATATTTGGCCATGATCTTTTTATTCTTGTTTGACTCGTTGTGAGCTTGTTCATCTGGGTCTTTATGCCTTTGTTTGTTTGTTTTTCTCTTTGATTTGAATGAATAAAATCTTTATTTGGTAAAAAAATGATAAAGGTTTTCCCCATAAAGCATAAATCTTGTGTGCTTTTTCTAATTTTAATGTCAGTTAACGTAGTTGTTGAGTTAATTATATTGAGAGTCGCTGTTATATGTGTTTGTTTGTTCATGTTGTCAGCTTGTTCTGCTTTCTTCTCCTCTCCCTGTACTCCTTTATGTGTCTTTGTTTTTCTGCTTTCGTTAATGGATGTCGACTTATTGTTTAAAAAAATTATACGGAGAGTCGCTCTTATATTGAGCCTATGTAAAATCTATCTGAATTAATCAATCAATAAATCGGTTAAGGATGATTAAATAAAAATAATTGGGTATATAATTGTTATAAGACCTCAGGTTGATTCTCATTGTAAATTTAGGAACAGACATAGAATTTTATGTTAGAGGGTGAACCAATAAAATTCTAGGGGAGGCGAATTTATAAAATTTTAGGGGAATAGATTTTCAATAGGAAATACATAATAAATTTCTAAAAAAATATAAATCATATAGGAATTTTAAATTTTTAGGGGGTGACCGCCCCTTCCAGCCCTCTCTAGGTCCATCTATGATTGTAATTTTTGTTCTACTTAAAAATTATATTTATTTTTTAAAAAATCATATTTAATTCGATTTTTTTGAATTAGAAAAAAATAAGTATATATATTTTTACAATTTTTATTAAAAAAGCTAGTAAAACTAGTAGGAGTTGTTATTTGAAGATTTTGGAATTTCGTATCAAATAAAATAATTATTTAATTATCAATAAAAAATTATAAAATTAGGGGATTTTCACGTATTCTAGAGGTGTCAAAGCCAGAGTATGGGTTATGTACGCTCGTGAAAGCTCATATAATATTAATTTATTAAATGATATTTTTAAAATAAAATTTATTTAATTAAATAGGATAAAGTACATCAATGATCATTAAGCTAAAATAAATAATCTTTTTGACCACTAAAATTTTAAAAGTCATAAAATGGTATTAAACTTTTGATTTGGTTATAAAATGGTCCCTATTAGTGATAAATTGTGATAAGTTTAATGATCATTCCGTAACAGTTTAATATAAGTTTGAGTGATCATTTTGTAACATCTGAAAAGATATAATGAAAATCTTGTAACCGATTTAAAAGTTTAATAATCTTTTTATAAGTTTTGAAACTTCAATAGCGAAAATATCACTTTTACATAATTTAGTGACATGTAGTATACTTTACTCTGTCAAATATTAAAACCATGTAGACTAGGTTCAAAGGTTGAAAAATCTAGCTGAAGATTCAAAACCTAACATTAATAATTAAGTTGTAACTTAGGGCATATCATCAATTCATGATTACAATTCAGTACACTTATTTAATGTTAGGTTTGGACTCTTTGCAAAAGTGTCCAATTGAGGCCTCTTACAATATGTTTGTCGCATTCATATTTTTTTTTATCATTCTTAATATATTCTCATGATAATATTTACTTAATTTTTATATAAAATTTATATATACTTTGTAGATAAAATTATCCGAATTTGAGCCTCTTATGGAGAATATCATTCTTTTTTCATTAGGACTATTTATATTAATATATATATAAAAAATAAACATGGATACATATGTAATAGATCAAGATTGGATTACACATCTTGTATCCGGATTCAAAATGGCCCTAATTCGAAATTGGTCAACATAAGATAATCTAAAAAATTTAAAATTCAAACTAATACGGTTCAAATTGACTTGTCCCAAAGTTAACATGTTTATACCATATACTAATAACTCGACCTACTCAGCTGACATGTTTATATTATATTATATTTGTTAGGATTTATGTTTTGATACAACAATTGAAAAATAGTTTTGGATTAAATTAAAAATATTTCAAAAATGTTTTTAAGTCCAAACAACCTGAAAATTAGTTTGAGAAGTTTTTGAGAGGTCTTGGAAATGTTTTAAAGTAGCCAAAATGTTGCTTTCAACACAGGCGTACCGATACGGTATACCCCGTTTCGATACGGCATACCCCGTTTCGATATGGCAAAGGTTTCAAGCTACAGTGATTTCCAGAACTGAAAAATCATACCAGTACAGGCTTACCGTACCGATACGGGTAGGATCGTACCGATACACTTGTACGCGTACTGATCTAAATTTCAACTACCCCAACGGCTATTTGAATTGCAGGGCGTACCGAAACGGACCAAGGCGTTCCAATACGACGTACCGATACGGCCCAAGGTGTTCCGATACGGCCCAAGGTGTTCCGATACGGGCAACCAGATTGTGCATAACGGCTAGTACCTGTACCGATACGGGTACACGCGTACCGATACAGAAAGCTGTAGAACTGCATTTATTGCGGGAAGTAAAGCCTCCAACGGCTCCAATTCAATCCCAACGGTCTTCAACGGCTAGGAACTCAATTGAGAGTATTTAAGGACCATTCAAGCTTCAGCAACAACTAATGAAACAATTGTCAACAACATTATGATGCAAAAATTGTCTTAGGGCTTTTAAATTTCTTATTCTTTGTATAGACAACACCTGTGAGCTTAATTGTCAATGTATGCTCAAGTGTTTTAGGATTTGGGTGAGTGCTTAAAGAGTGCAAACATCTACCTTGTAGAGAGGATTTCTTGTTTGCTTTATTTCTTTTGTTTGAGAGGATTCCCAAAGCTTGGGTTGTAAGCTTTGGATGCTAGACTTGGTAATTGAGTCTAGGTTGTAAAGGTTGCCTCCTAGGCCTTGTTAAAAGGGGAAGAATTCTTAGTGAATTGGTTGAAATCCTTAGTGGAAAGCTAAGGTTGTGGATGTAGAGCTTGTTGGAAGCTTAAACCACTATAAATCCTTGTGCATATTTTTTATCTTTTAGCCTCCACCAAATTCACCCAAATTAAAACTTCTCAACCACTTGGCAAGCATATTGGTTGAAGGAATTCGAGCTCAATCAACTCTACAATTGGTATTAGAGCGAGGCTCAATCGAGAGGGATTAACATCCTATTGAGGCGATCCAACAAGCTCGACAAACAAACAAGTCAACCGGATTCCATGGCGTTATCCATCGACAAACTGCCATTCTTCAACGGTGATCACTATACTTGTTGGAAGCATAGAATAATGTTCTTCATGAAGAGCAAAGATTATCGTCTTTGGGACATAGTTGACGATGGACCATTCGTGCTAAATCAGAGCAAGGTGGAATGGAATGTGGAAGATCGCAAGAAGATGGAGCTCAATTGCAAGGCTTCGTACATTCTATTTTTTGCATTGGGCACGGATGAATATGCTAAAGTATCTTCTTGTGATAGTGCCAAGGAGTTATATGACAAACTTGAAGCAATCCATGAAGGGACAAATGAGGTGGATGGGACAAAGATTGGTCTACTCAACCTCGAATACGAAAACTTCAAGATGGACCCATATGAAGACATCAAGAGCATGTTCAACCAGTTTTCCACGATCATCAACAAACTAAAAGGACTTGGAGAGGAGATTCCGGAAGTTAATCTCTTTTGGAAGTTGATTTATTCACTTCTCGAATCATGGGAGAGCAATAAGACAGCTATTATTGAAGTAAAAGACTTGAAGAAGCTCAAGCTTGAAGAGCTCATAGGATCTCTTCTCACCCATGAGATGATGTCTCTACCCTTGAAAAGGGAGAAGGAGAAGATAATCAAAGAGCTTGGAATCAAAGATCTCAACATTGTAGCTCTCAAATCCTCCACAAGCCACCAAAAGGAATCAAGTGAGGATGAAAGTGAAGATGAAGAGATAACCTATCTCTTCAAGGAGTTTTCCCGATTCATGAAGAGCAACAAAGAAGAATCCAAGCATGAATCGAAGAAGAAGATAGTGGATTCCCCCAAGTGTTCAAATTGCAAGAAGGCGAGGCACGTCAAATACGATTGCCCTCGCTTCAACATGAAATGATCATCATCAAAGAAAGCATATGTGGCTACATGGAGTGATGAAGACTCCACCGATGAAGAAGCCAACCTTTGCTTAATGGCCCTCAATGAAGGGAGGTAACTTCTAACTTATCTTGTTCAAATTCAAATGCACATACTTTTGATGAGTTACAAGAAGCCTATGACAAATTGGTTTTTGAGTTCAAGGCTTCATTTTCAAAAAATAAAAAGATGATTTCAAAATTGAAAATCGAGAATGATTTGCTTTTAAAAACCAATTTGGAATTTGAAGCAAAAATTAAAGATTTTGAACTTAAATTTTAAATTTACAAAATTTGCTTCAAATTTTAGACAAAGATCATCAAAAGGAAGTAGATGATCTTAAGAAAAAAAGATTTGATTTCTAAGGAATTACAAAAGAAAAATAATTTTGGAAAATCAAACTTTTATCAAAGACAATCTAGTGCCCCTAGATTTATTAAAGGAAAATGTTTTAGAAGTATTTGGGTCCCAAAAGGACTAATTACTTCAACTAAAAAGGATGAAATTGAAAAATGGATTCCTCATGGGACTAAATTATGTGCTACTAATGTCTATGGATCAAAGCAATTTGGATACCAAAATCTTTGTGATTGTCTTGTTTAGGTGTGATGGAGCTTTGATCAACAAGTGATGAAAATGAGGGGGAACTCTATACACACAAAGGATGAACACTTGAAGAAGGAAGGCTTCACATCCTCCCTTTAATTCAAGTGTGGTAAAATTAGTTGAATTTTGTTTATTTTAATTTGATTTATTTATTTTAATTCAAATAATTTGTCATATATGTTGGACTAACATTTGAATAACGCTTGAGTAAGGGGATCCAATTTTAAAAACAAACTTATTTTTGTAAATTTTTTTAACTCTCATTGTTATTGGTCTTTAAAGTTTGAACCATTTTTGATATAACAAAAAGGGGGAGAATGTTTTGAAAAATTGATTTTTCAAATGAATAAGAGGGAGCTTATAATATTTTCAACAATTAATCTCTTATTCAAATTTTATCTTTACTAAGGGGGAGAATCTCAAAAACAATTTTTCAAGTTGGTTTTATTCTATCAAAAAGGGAGAGATTGTTAGGATTTATGTTTTGATATAATAATTGAAAAATAGTTTTGGACTAAATTGAAAAGATTTCAAAAATGTTTTTAAGTCCAAACAACTTGAAAATAAGTTTGAGAAGTTTTTGAGAGGTCTTGGAAATGTTTTAAACGTTTTTAAAGTAGCCAAAATGTTGTTTTCAACATAAGCGTACGATACGGTATACCCCATTTCGATACGGCTAAGGGTTTCAAGCTACAGTGATTTTCTAGAACTGAAAAACTGTACCGGTACAGGCTTGTCGTACCGATACGGGTAGGATTATACCGATAAGCTTGTACGAATATCGCTCCAGATTTCAACTACCCCAACGGCTATTTTCCAACGACTATTTGAATTGCAGGGCATACCGAAACGGACCAAGGCATACTGATACGGCCCAAGGTGTTCTGATACGGGCAGCCAAATTGTGCATAACGGCTAGTACCTGTATTGATACAGGTATACGCGTACCAATACAGAAAGCTGCAGAACTACATTTATTGTGGGAAATAAAGCCTCCAACGGCTCCAATTCAATCTCAACGGTCTTCAACGGCTAGGAACTCAATTGGGAGTATTTAAGGACCATTCAAGCTTCAACAACAACTAATGAAACAATTGTCAACAACATTATGATGCAAAAATTGTCTTAGGGCTTTTAAATTTCTTATTCTTTGTATAGACAACACCTGTGAGCTTAATTGTCAATGTATGCTCAAGTGTTTTAGGATTTAGGGGAGTGCTTAAAGAGTGCAAACATCTACCTTGTAGAGAGGATTTCTTGTTTGCTTTATTTCTTTTGTTTGAGAGGATTCCTAAAGCTTAAGTTGTAAGCTTTGGATGCTAGACTCGGTAATTGAGTCTAGGTTGTAAAGGTTGCCTCCTAGGCCTTGTTAAAAGGGGAAGAATTCTTAGTGAATTGGTTGAAATCCTTAGTGGGGAGCTAAGGTAGTGGATGTAGAGCTTGTTAGAAGCATGAACCACTATAAATCCTTGTGCATATTTTCTATCTTTTAGCCACCACCAAATTCACCCAAATTACAACTTCTCCACCACTTGGCAAGCATATCGGTTGAAGGAATTCGAGCTCAATCAACTCTACAATATTATATTATATTATATGATATGACAATGAGATTTTCACTTAATTAGCTATATGACATGTAGTAAGAATAGGGTTTTTAGATTGACCCACTGTTAATTAGATTGCAACGAACAGGGTTTTTGGAAAGATTTAGTTCTCTCTTCATATCCAGAGTGCAATTTTGGGGGCACGATTTCAAATAGGTTAGCTTCTTTTTCACTATCGTCATTTGATTTGATAAATAACAAAAAATATTGTGGTATATTCTTTAAATCTCATGCGATTGTGATACAAGAATTGAAATCGATAAGTGAAGTTTGTAAGTAGCATAATTTAACAGATTTGGTTTGAAAAAATTATCAAAAGCAATGAGCGAGAGCAATGAAAACCGTCGGCAATGCTGGACTATCTTTGTGGGTCATCTTTCGGATCAGATTCATTGGAAGAGAGTGTGGCAGGTATTTGATCGGGACAAAAAAGTGATGGATGTCTTTGTTCTGATAAAAAGAGCAAGAGATGGTTTGCGGTTTGGATTTGTTCGTATGAGGACGGAGATGGAGGCTAGGCAGGTTATTGAGCGTTTGCATGGTAAATGGATATATGGATCGCAGATTACAGTCTCATTCGCCCGTGGAGCGTCTTGAGAATACTATTGGAAATGAAAAGATAGAGTGGTCGATGAGTGTGCAAAAATAATGTTTTTCTTGTCCTTTTTACTCATATTATTGTTAGACTTAGGCTCATTTTAGTTGCATTGATAGGCATTCATGCATAGTTTTCTAGTTTCCTTAGTTAATGAGCTTGGTATTGCATTTGGTTGGTTTTTGTTGGGAAAATCTCTACTGGTGTGCTTTATTTTGTGCAGGACAAGATTGCTGTGGCAAGTAGGGGTCATTGCTGAAGGAGTTGCCGTGGCAAGTAGGGGTCATTTCTGAAGAGGTTGCCGAAGTAGATTGTCGTGGCGTAACTGGATTATTATAGATAAATACAACATTATCCGCAACATTATCCATATCATAGAAGATAAAGCCTAGATTCAAATTTCAAATGTCTGATCAGATAAGGATTATATCTCCAGGGAATTCAAATGCATTTAAATCCTCATCATCAAAAACAAAGCTGATCGCATCATCCCCTTTAAATATAAGATCAAATCGCAGTTTTAGGGGGTCGAACTTTAGCGAATCAAATTATAGAGAGATGGCTGATCGTACACTTCATTTTCTTTATTTTTATTTTATGCGATCCATGTCTGAAATTAAGGAAGCTTCACTGACCTTTGAGGGAAGAAACCCAGTTGCCACGACAGTCAAACCAGTCTCAGTTGCCGTAGCATAATTTGTGACCTAGTTGCTACAACAATTCAGCTGGTCTTAGGTGCCATAGCAATTGAGTTGCCCCAGCAATCAATTGCCACGACAATCCAAACGGCCATTGCACCACTACTCACGATAACCCAGCCTATTATTTTATTCTATTATTTTCTTCATTTATTTTGCTTGCTTAATTATTTTATTCGTTACTTTCAAATACCTATCATCACTATTTACTTATCTTTTCAGTGCAAAAATTTAAAAATCAGAGTTTTACCAATCCCTCTGGAGACGATATCTTTACTATACTATAACTTGTGATGTGTATACTTGCACCAATTGCGTAGCACTCAAAACACGCAATAAGTTTTTGGCGCTATTGTTGGGGATTGACAATAACGACTTTATTTTTATTTTCTTGCACCTTTGTTCGTTTTATTCATATTTGTGTTGGATTTCAAGAGGCTAATAACTTTGGTTTTGCATTGGTGTATGACCAGGGCAAGACCGACAACATCAGATTATCCATTTGAACTAGAGATCGAACGCGTTCTTCGTAGATGTAGAAGAGAGTTAAGAGTATAAATGGCAGATCCACCTAATGATCCAGTTAGCAACCTGAATGCCAATGGCAATCAGAATGCTGCAGCATGAGATGTAGCGAATTTACGGGATCAACTTGCTATCGTATAAAATAGACCCATTCGGGACTATTTAGAGCAAGATCTTGACGGTCTCACTCCAGGAGTTGTCACACCTGAGATTCAAGCCACTCACTTCGAGTTGAAGCTTGTGATGTTTAATATGATCAACGCAGTTGGTCAATTTGGCGGATCAAACTGAGGATGTCAGACATCATCTCAAAATATTCCTAAAGATTTGTGATTCATTCAAGCAACAAGGAGTCCCTGAAGATGTCCTAAGGCTGAAATTATTTCCCTATTCACTGAGGGATAAGGCGAAATCATGGTTAAATAGTATTCCATCCGGATCTTTAGATTCTTGGATAGATCTATGTTGGAGTTTCATTTCTCAATTTAGTTTTACAAATATTACTGATAAACTGAGTAATGACATTACTTCTTTTCGTCAGGTAGATGATGAGTCCATGTACGAGGCTTGGGAGCATTACAAAGAGCTTTTACGTAAATGTCCCATGCACATATTTATATATTAGATGCAAGTAACAATGTTTTACAATTCAGTGAACGAACCGATGATGATGATGCTAGATACCTCGGCAAATGGTACGCTTCTAGACAAATCAGCAGATGAAGCTTGGGAGATTTTGGACATACTTGCCAAAAATGATTATCAGTTCCTATCCACTAGAAGGGTATTGTCAGGCAAAATGCCTCGGTAATTGAGCTAGAATCGTCAGATATTATCTTACCACAATTATCTATATTAACCAATTTGGTTAAAAATATAAGAAACCCAGCAACCTATAAGAGGTCAAGGTAATAGGTTCACTTTGTGATTTATGTAATGCTGACCATGATTCTTCTGAGTGTATGCAGAACCAGAGTCTAGTTTCTATGTTGGGAATTATAACTGAACAACAATGTATATTCTAACACGTATAATCCGGCTTGGAAAAAGCATCTTAATTTTTCATGTAGTAACCAGAACAACTCTAATAATCAGCAACGTTAGAATGTGGAAGCATCAGGATTCCAGCAGAACATTCTACGACAACAATTGCCACAACAACAGTCAACATCAACTAATTCTTTGGAAAACTCTTTAAATGCTTTCATGTTTAAAACTGAATCTTATATGGCTGAGACTAGTAATTTCACGAAAAAGACTGGCGGTTTTATTAACAGGACTAAGATGCAGAGTCAAGGAGCAGCTTTGAAAGCATTATAGACGCAAGTCGGACAATTTGCTCAAATTCTAGATACAAGGCCACAAGGAGGTTTGCCCAACGACACTGAGGTTGTTCAAGGAACTGGCCATGAACAATGTAAGGTGATAACCTCCCGAAGTGGAATAAAAGCAAATGAGGGACCCATCTAATATAAGGGTATTAATTCTAGCCAGAATGATGTATCCAGCAACAATACCATGGCAGTCATTGATGATGATGAACCTTCAGCAATTGCCACGGCAAGTTTGCTTGTCACAGCAAGTCCATCCAAGAGTTCTAAGTTGGATGAGAAGGGAAAAGATGAAGAGATTAAAATTCCATCACCATTCCCACAGAGGCTGAAGAGGCAGAAACACGAATACCAGTTCAAGAAATTTCTTGACATCCTGAAGCAAGTCTACATCAACTTGCCACTGGTTGAAGTAATATAACAAATGCCAAACTATGTTAAGTTCCTTAAAGGCATTGTTTCTACGCGAACTAGGCTCAGAGAGTTTGAGATAGTTACTGTGACGGAGGGGTGTATGGCAATATTGCAAACTGTCTACCACCCACATTAAAAGATCCTGGCAGTTTTACAATACCTTGTGCAATTGGTAATCACTATGTTAAAAAGGCGTTATGCGATCTCGGAGCGAGCATAAACCTTATGCCAAAATATATTTTTTAAAGATTGGGAATAAGGAAGGCGAGACCCACTATAGTCATGCTACAGCTTGCGGATAGAACTTATGTGTATCCAGAGGAAAAAATCGAAGACATCTTGGTAACGGTGGATAAGTTTATTTTTCCCGCTGACTTTATTGTTTTGGATTGTGAAGCAGATGAGTCTGCGCCTATTATTCTTGAAGACCGTTCTTAACAACGGGACTGACATTGATTGATGTCGAACGAGGAGAACTCACCATGAGGGTGAATGACCAGCAAGTCACGCTTAATGTTTTCAAAACCTTGAAGCATGCTGATGATCCAGAAGAGTGCAAAATCATTCAGGCCACCGCAGAATTTAATTTTGACATAGAAGAGTATTGGCACGACAATTTGCTTGCCAAGATGGGAGAGCCTGTAGAATCGGATATTGAGGCACGATAGGAAGTGAAATGGATGGTAAGTCGACCAGGTAAAAGTTTTGAATCTCTTGATTATTCATGTAAGGAATGTAAACCTGAGAAACCTTTCATTGAACAGCCCCCCCATTTTAGAGTTAAAACCATTGCCAGGGCAATTGAAATATGTTTATTTGGGAACCAAAAACACTTTGCACGTAATCATTTCTTCTAAGTTGCAGCCTGAACAAGAAGAGAGGTTGATTGCCATTTTAGCGTTACACAAAAAGTCAATAGGTTGGTCAATTGCGGATCTGAAGAGAATCAATCTGACAGTATGTATGCACAAGATCTTGCTAGAAGATGACGATAAAAACTCTATCGAGGCACAAAGGCGGCTTAACCCTACCATGAAGGAAGTTGTGATGAAAGAGATCATCAAGTGGCTCGATACCGGTATCATATATCCTATTTTTGACAGTTCATGGGTAAGTCCAGTACAATGTGTACCGAAAAAAGTGGTATAACGCTGGTAAGTAATGAAAACAACGAACTCATTCCAACTAGAACTATCACTGGTTGGAGAGTTTGTATGGATTACCGCAGGTTAAATAAGGCTACTAGGAAAGATCATTTCCCCTTACCATTTATTGACCAAATGCTTGATCGACTTGTAGGTAAATCTTTTTATTATTTTCTTGATGGATACTTAGGGTATAACCAAATCGCCATAGCACCGAATGATCAGGAAAATATGACTTTTATGTGCCCGTATGGTACATACATATTTCGAAGAATGTCATTCAAACTATGTAATACCGAAAGCGATATTCCAGCGATGTGTAATGGCGATCTTCTCTGACATGGTGGGGGATTTCCTTGAAATCTTTATGGACAACTTTTCAGTATTTGAAGAAAGCTTTGAAAATTGCCTTAGCAATTTAGAGAAGGTGTTGGCACGCTGTGAAGAAACTGACCTAGTGTTAAACTAGGAGAAATGCCATTTTATGGTGGATGAAGGTATAGTGCTCGGGGCACAAGATCTCATTGAAGGGGATCGAGGTAAACAAATCCAAGGTGGACGTGATTGAGAGATTACTGCCACCAAATTTAGTCAAAGGGGTCCGAAGCTTTCTCGGACATGCAGGTTTTTACAGAAGGTTTATTCATAATTTTTCTTTGATTTCTAAACCCTTGTGTAATTTTCTTGAACATGACAAGGCTTTTAATTTTAATGAATCTTGTGCTAAGGCGTTTGAAACCCTTAAGAAGCAACTTGCCACTGCACCTATTGTCATTCTCCTTGATTGGACCTTACCTTGCGAGCTCATGTGTGATGTGAGCGATTATGCGGTAGGGGATGTTCTAGGACAACGAAGAGGTAAGATTTTCTATGTGGTATACTATGCTAGCAAAACCCTTAATGGTGCTCAATTTAATTACACCACGATGGAAAATGAACTATTATATGTAGTTTTCACATTTGACAAATTCCATTCCTACTTGATTGGTACAAAGGTAATTGTCTACACTGACCATTCAGCAATTAAGTATTTGATTGCTAAAAAAAGATGCCAAACCTCGTCTAATCCGTTGGATAATGCTTCTACAAGAATTTGACATTGAAATTAAGGACATGAAAGGAACAGAGAAACAAGTGGCTGATCATTTGTCAAGGCTAGACGGGGGCGATACAGATAATGACTCATTGGAAATCTATAATGCATTCCCGAATGAGAAGTTGTTAATTGCCTTGGCAACACCCTGGTATGTAGATATAGTAAATTTTCTGGTTAGTGGTATTTTACCTTATAACCTTACTCACTAAGGAAAGAAGCGGTTCCGACATGATGCTAAGCATTATTATTGGGACGAGCCTCTGTTGTTTAAACAATGTGCAGATCAGGTCATAAGATGATATGTCCTTGAGGAGGAACAATAAAATGTGCTTCGACAATGCCATTCTTCACCCTATGAAGGTCATTTTGGAGGAACTCGAACAGCAACCAAAGTTCTATAGTCCAATTTTTACTGGCCTACTCTTTACAAGGATGCCTATAATTTCTTCAAAGGATGTGACCGTTGTCAACGAACGGGAAACATATCAAGGTGGCATGAGATGCCATTGCAGAATATCCTTGAGGTCGAATTGTTTAATGTATGGGGCATCAATTTCATAGGGAATTTTCCATCATCATTCGGCAACCTCTACATCCTACTCGTCATGGATTATGTGTCTAAATGGGTGGAGGCAGTTGTAGTTCCCAAGAATGATTCAAAGACTTCAATGGTACTTGCAGAAGAATATCTTTACACGGTTTGGGACACCAAGGGCAATTATCAGCAATGAAGGCACACATTTTGACAATAAACTGATTGCTAAGACATTGGAGCCCCTTGGAGTGACACATAAAATTGCCATGGCATACCACCCACAGACTAACGGGCAAGCCAAAATTTCCAACCGTGAATTGAAGGGGATCCTTGAGAAAGTTGTTAATCCTTCTCGAAATGATTGGTCTTTGAAAATTGATGACACTCTTTGGGCTTATCGAACAGCATACAAGACACCCTTAGGCATGTCTCCATTCAGACTTGTCTACGGTAAGACTTGCCATCTGTCGGTGGAAATCGAGCATAAGGCCTACTAGGCTGTCAAAACCATGAATATGGTTGGGAAAGTGCAGGGCAAAAGTGGTTACTGGACCTAAACGAGATAGAAGAGTTCCGTGCCTTAGCGTATGACAACGCCAAGATCTATAAAGAAAAAACCAAGCGTTGGCATGACAAGAAGCTATTGCCGCAACAATTCTTGTCAGGGCAATTAGTTTTTCTCTTCAATTCTCACTTTAAGCTTTTCCCGGGAAACTGAAGTCAAGATGGTCTGGGCCGTTTGAGGTTGTAAAACCTTATTCTCATGGGGTTGTGGTGGTTAAAACGATAGTAGATGGATATGAGTTCAAGGTTAACGGACAACGGTTGAAGCACTATGTTGGTGCACATGTGACTCGCGATAAGGAGATTATAACCTTAGGAGATACATGAAAATGCTCTTTCTAAGGGTTTTTAATTTTCAATTTTTAAATTTTTGGACTTCTATTTTTAGTTTATTATTTTCATTTTTATTTTATTTATTTAATTGTTTAATTTATTTATTTTCCATTATTTTTAGATTTTAGATTTTTATTATTTGATTTAGTTGTGGTCTTTATTTTGTTTTGATCCCTTATCTCTTTATTTTTAGTTTTATCTTTATTTAATATTATCTTTGTGTTTTGTTTGAAATTTAGGATAAGAGTTTCAAAGAAGAATGAGTTGGGCTTAGGATAGAATTTTATTTGAATAAAATCTATCCCTTGAAGTGGATAATGGGCTGATTTAGGGGATTCAAATCCCCATCATTATCTTCCCTTATTTTCTTTTCCCCAATTGAGTGAATATCCATCCATCACTTCTACCAAACCTTCACTCAACCATTAATATTCTCATATACTCCATCTTTTCCCCTTTACTTTTTCCTCATCTTTGTAACTTTTAAGTTTCTTCTATTTTTTCCTTTATTTTTTTTCCAATCAAGAACCAAAAGCCATGGCCTAGAACCTCAAGACTATGCCCAAGGCGAGTTCTTCAAGAGCAATCAAGCCATCTTTCTGCCGGTTTGCATCTCCAATCATTGAGAAGAGGTACCTTGCCAAGTTTGCAAATCGAAGGGTGTGGGAAGAGCAAGGGTTCGAATATGATGTTTCCCTCAAGAACTATGGCCTTAAAGCTTCAATCTTCAAGATAATCGAGCACCATAAATGGAAAATCTTTTGCGAGCAACCAAAACCAGGCAACATCTCATGGGTAAGGGAATTTTATTCATATCTTTCTAATCCGGATAACCATTGTGTTTATGTGAGGGGTAGGGCGATTCTTGTTGATTTTGATGCAATCAACGTGTATTTTGGGCTATATATTGAGAAGAACAAGCATACAGAACTTGTTGAAAACATCACAGCCGAAGAAGTGGAGGGTGTGTTCCAAGATCTCACCGTTGAAAGAGCTGCGTGGAACGAAGGAAATTTGAAGGGAACGGTGAACCGCATCCTGTTGAAGCCCGCGGCCAAATTGTGGAACTTCATTAAAACTCGTTTGATGCCTACTACTCATAATACTATGATTTCTCATTCTCGTTTATTATTAATCCATTCTATTTGCACAAGCGTTCTATAGATATTGGGAAAACTATTGTTGATGAAATATATGCTTATAGTCAAAAGATGTGGGTGCACTCTTTTATTTCCTGATTTAATATTGAGATTTTGTGAAAAAGAACATGTACCAACTGATGCTATGGACGAGAAGATGACCGAGAGAAGTGGGTGGAATTGGGGCCAATACATACGTATGATGTGTGAGGAACTAACAAAAGAACCAACGGCTGCAACAAAATCCTCTATTCCAGCAATTGCCAAGGCAACCAAACATGCCATGGCAAGTGCACATCCCATGGCAAGTATAGAAGGGATTGCCAAAATCCTCCGTCCTTTGACACAGCGATTGGACCGGCTGGAAGAATGCCAATTATTGTTTATGCGTTACATGAAGGACTGTGACACAGCTCTCACGAGAGTGATCATAGAGAATTATCCGGCAGCACCGTTTCTTTTCTCGTATTCCCTCATGTACTACTTGCCCCGACATCTAAATCTGTGCCTGTACCGAGTAACATTGCCAAGGCAACTGACGTACCACAAAAAGGTAAGGACCCTATTGTTGAACCTTCTCGTATTGAATCTCTTTATGGTTTTTCAGATTCAGCCGACTCTATGATCGCACCAATAAAGTCTTCTCCGGCCTCACCATCAAAATCTACATCGAAACGTAAAGTTTCTGACCTAGAGGAGCCTCCCAAGGAGGATGAACCGGGTAACGAGGCCGTGGAGGCTATAGTTCAGGATGCACCACCAGCTTCCCGTCAACAACCACCACAAGCTGGAAAGAGGACCAAGCAAATGGCTCGAAAGAAACTAGTTATTCGAGGTGATGACCTCTCCGACTAACTCATTTGCATTTCATTTCTTTTGTTCAATTTTGCATACATTGGGGATAATGCTTCTCTTGAGTTTGGGGGGGAGGGGTTTGTTTCATAGTTAGTTACATTTATATTTTTGTTGTCTCATGTTAGGTTGCATATATTACTTGCCATGTCTCTTACTTGATTAAACTACCTAAACCTGATGTGATGTCCTATGATGAATTTTTGCCACTGCACTTACATGATAAAATCTTAGATTTTAGGACTAGCATGAAGAGTACTTGGAATTTTCCTATGATTCTTAATATTTTGACACTGTTGTGACTTGTTGATTAAGGAAGACCTAGTGAACTTTAGGTTATTTAAAAATGGGGAAATTGTGCTAGAGGTGCCTAAAACTGGCTCTAGCCTTTGAATTAAGATAATTTCTTACTAGAGGTGCCCATCTGGCTCTAGTTATCATGCATCATGAATCACTAGAGGTGTCTATCTAGCTCTAGTAGAAAAAAGAAAGAAAAAGAAATTATGCTAGAGGTTCCTAAAACTGGCTCTAGCGTACATAATTGCCCCGGCAAATAATTCGATATAACCTATTGTTCGCATGGAATCCTACTAGTTTACTTATACACAACTTCGCACACACATTTTCACTAGTATTGTAGTTCAATTTTGAGTAATTCTCTGTGCTGTCTGAAGATTGAAAGGTAATCAACTTTTTGTGCCACGGTTCTAAGGATTGAAGTCAGGTAAGAAGCATGTTTTTGGTGGTAAGGGCTTCGGCAGGTAATTGGTAGTGTTTTGCATTGCTTGAAGACAAGCAATAGTTCGAGTTTGGGGGGTGATGAGTGTACAAAAATACTATTTTTCTTGCCCTTTTTACTCATATTATTGTTAGACTTAGGCTCATTTTAGTTGCATTGATAGACATTCATGCATAGTTTTCTAGTTTCCTTAGTTAATAAGCTTGGTATTGCATTTGGTTGGTTTTTGTGGGGAAAATCGCTGCTAGTGTGCTTTATTTTGTGCAGGACAGGATTACCATGGCAAGTAGAGATTTCTGTGGCAAGTAAGGGTCATTGCTGAAGGAGTTGTCGTGGCAAGTAGGGGTCATTTTTGAAGAGGTTGCCGTGGCGAAACTGAATAATTCTGGATAAATACAACATTATCCGCAACATTATCCAGATCACAGGAGATAAAGTCCAGATTCAAATTTCAAATGCCTGATCAGATAAGGATCATATCTCCAGGGAATTCAAACGCATTTAAGTGCAAGAAGTTAAAAATCAGAGTTTCATCAATCCCTGTGGAGTCGATATATTTACTATACTATAACTTGCGATGTGTATACTTGCACCAATTGCGTAGTACTCAATACACGCATTAGTGGTATTGAAGAGTGTGAAGTAGTCGAAGGCACTGTTTGTGGAGGCACAAGAAGAGAAACGGATTCGGGTTGTACATGGTGTGATCTCCACAGATAAAGTTAAGGTTTTGCAAAGCTGTGCGATCGCGTGGTGTCGGTTCCCAATTAGAATCATAGTGTTGGCAAAAGAATTAAATGCGACGGGGATTGAGGGTCTTTCAATAATGCGTATTGCGGGGTCTTGACTTTTGTTATTGTTTACGAGTCTTGAGGTTAAAAGATGAGTTCTCGGCAATATGGCTCTTGATAAATGGTTTACAAGTATGCAAAATTGGATACCTGGTTTGGATTCGGGGAATCGATGTACGTGGTTAGCGATTAGTGGACTACCCAAGCATGTTTGGTTGCGAGGGACTTTGATAATGTGGCTTCGCTTTTGAGGAAATATGATAAGATGTAATAACTTAAATCTTGAGCCACATTCATTTGAACGAAGATAGATTCTCATTGAGACCTCACAATTAGAGCGAATTGATAAGGTTATAGAAATACAAGTACATGGCGAGGCATTTCGAGCACATGTGATAGAGATAGAACCATCTGTAGAACAACTAATGTGTGCTAATTAAGAGGGGGCATGTGAGTCTGATGAGGAGAGTGTTGATGATGAGCTGTAATCGGATGATGATGTCAAGGATCAAAAGATAATGGAATGTGAAGAACACGTCCATTATGCTTCGAGTGAGCAGAGAGAGTATGCGGAGTGTGATAGAGAGGTAGCAGGTGAGCAATTTAGTCCCAGAGGGATAATACACAACAAGAAAATTTAGATATTAGTATAGTGTCGTATTGGTTAGATAATTAGTTATGGAATGTACAAAAACTGGTTGAGGAATGTGTGAGTAGTAGAACAATAAACTCGGGGGATTATACTACAGATGATGAGGTAGGATTAGTGTCAAGAGTTGAGCCTCTGAAGGCGAGTGGGTGGATAGTGGATTGGGGCTGAATGAAATGGTACTGTTTGATTTCTAGTGCAATGTGCCTCTGTGAATTTAGAGGCAAGTGTTAGTGGTCCAATGGTTACCAGTTTTGATGTCCCTATGGAACCTATAGCAATCCTCAATTTTGAGGACTCTGAGCAGGAAAAACGTGTAAATATAGAAAAATTAACAACCAACAAAGGGAGTAAAAGATCTCAGAAGAAGGTTAGCAACACTAGGGATTCGCTAAATGGACCAACATCTAAATCAAATTCGTTACAGCAACAAGAGGATATCCTAAGGGAGGCACGTGAATTGAGCCAACTTGGTTGATTGTTAAGGGCTCAAACTATTGGGAACAAGGAGGAAATTGTGAAAGATATTGCAAAGCTTATAGAAGAGTGGGAAAAGGGGTTTAGGAGTCGTGATGCGTGTGCTATCGTGAAACAAAAGGGGGTTAGGTTCTTCGGTGACACATAAATTGGTCCAGAATACGCTACAAAGCATAGTTCTGAGATCGTTCTACTCCTAGAGTCCAAAATTAAGGAAGTAAGTGTTCAATTTGTTTGTAAAATTTTGTAACCCCCTCGACCCAGTCTAGACGCCCAACCGAACCGAGAGAACTACATTAGGTTTACCGAAGCAAACCGGAGAAAGGTTACGAAAAGTCAGTCTATTTTTTCTTTTATCTTGTCTAGATGCACAATTATTATCCTATATAGACATACTTGCAGCAGGTGAAATAATAGAGGAAACGGATCAAGGAAAAACCTTCAATTGCATAACATACTATCTAGGGACTAAATTACAAAACTCGACAATTTTAGGGTCAATTACTAAAATTTAGGTTACCAATCCTTAATTAGTCAAGTTCCACGCTAACATGTCAAATTTCAGATTAAAACATTCATCCAAGCTCACACAATTGCATTCACAAAACTTAGGGACCAAAACGTAAGGAAACATGACTTCAGAATATACCAAAATAATCGAAATAACTAACGTCGTACCAGTACGGTCAAGGGTGTTTCGATACGCCTTTACAAATTTTAAACCCCAAAGTTTCAGTAGCCATTTCTTATTCCGATACGCCTCTGCGTATTGAAATAGCCCACACAAAACCTTTGGTCCGCATCAAAACGCCCTCACACCGTACTGAAATGTTGGCTTTTGCCTTGGCCCGTACCGAAACACTTGCTCGTGTACCGATACGCTAAGCCTAGAATGGCTTACCTGTACCGAGACATGGACATCCGTACCGGTACGCTTGGACCTGTAATATCCATTTTCACTAGTTTAACATGCTTTTGATCATAGCAAGACACCCTAGCATGCTTCCTAGAAAAGGTAAACTAGAGGCATGCTTCCTAGAAAACCAATCAAACAAAGTATGAAACTTCAAACCATCACCAAAATCAAACCAAAATGGCCATTTACAAACTCATAGCAGCCAAACAAACTTGCTCAAACAAGGAGTTTAATAAATATCTCCCAAAGCAACAACAGAAACCTCATTGCCTTTATTACTTATAGTCTAGTTCTAAAACATTCTTTGGTTATCAAGTCTTGTTGAGATCCCTTGCTTCTTGCTGCCTCCCAAACCTTTAGATCTCTGCATTGATGGACAAAGAGAGCGTAAGCACACTAGGCTTAGTGAGGAATGCTCAAAAATAACACACCATCAATGCATTTAAATCATTTTCCATCAACACATTGAAAATCCCATTTCAAACCATGTTTATCAACGTACAAAACAACATGCCTTCAAAACCATGCACTTTAACACTTACAAAACCATCATACTAGACCATATGCAACATGTAGCATTAACCAACAACAAAACCCATTACTAAACCTCAATTTAAGCCTTCCCATGCATAACAACCATATGCAAAGCTTAAAGAGTAAACATGTATAAATCACATTATACAACATAAACATTTCAATGAAACATTAACAGTTATATTGGCTCACAGTGATCATTAACCAAGTTCATTACCAAAAGAGTTCATCGGATACACGGATTCAACAAGTGTTTACCCAACACTTCAAGCCATATCAACCGAAAATAGCGATACAATCACAATCACGGTAACTAACAACTGGGTACACTTTCAACCTACGGGGACACCAACCCCTTACCTCGGTTAGATGCTAGTCCACTAACGGGAGTATACGGTACTGTAAAACCCTCTACCATTAGGGTACTCGGATAGAGTTTTCGGTACACGGATCTAAACCCCTCAACATCTAAGACGGCTTATTATAGTGCACTATCAATCGTATGGCTGGCCAACTATATCCGATAACAATTTTAAAACCACATCGCTTGCCAATATAATTAACCATTTACCATTTACCTTACTGTTTTCAACAAGCATTAAACCAAACCATTTTCCAAAGCAACATACTATGCTTTAACCACAAGTATAAACCATATACTTACAAGGATCACTTACCATGTGCATCCTTTAGCAATTCATGCTTAAAAAGTATCTCAAATACTTAAAAACATGCTTAAACAGTAGGCTCAATTTAAATAAAAACAAGTGCATAAGAACCATTTTACATTAGCACGGCCGAGAGAAAAACCACTTTTACTTACTTCCAAGTTTAAACCAGTATTTCAAGCTAAGTTTAAACTCTCATAAACCACCTTTAAAACATTCCAACACTAGAATCCACGTTCTCACTCACCGATACGTGAAACCTTGATTCGCCAACGCAAAATCAAACGTCCGAAGCCTCCAACGCTTCACCGATCATCTTCAGATCAACCTCCCCTATTTTAAACACATTGCAACAGAGAATTAATGCATTCTAAACACAGCAACAACAAATCCTCACGGACTTCTACAATCCTCTCACAATTACCCAATCACGACAACCGAAAACATTATTTAAACCCTTCCAAACACAATCCAGCCACAAAATAACAATCTAACACTTCCCTAATCATCAATTAACACTAAAAAACAAGATTAATTCATCCAAATACTTCCAGCAACTACTCAGCCATCACAACTCCAAAAACACACCAAACTAACAACCTAATCAATTAGAGATTCAAGAGTTTCGGGATTCCTTTATTAACAATGACTTAACAAAATTATAAAACATCCATTATATGTTTAAAATCAATCCTCATCTCTGGAAAACAGATCCAATCTGGATCTTTCACTATTTCATTAATATATCTCAATTAAATCTATTAAATCAATATAAAAACATAAAATCAGATTTTAAACCATAAATCAAGGATCAAATACTTGGGAATATCAATAAAGAACCATTCAATAGAGGAGATCACGGACCTTACCCCTATTGCGTGATTTCTCCCTCAATTAGCTTGTTTAAAGCTAGAAAACACAAGATTTCATTAAGATTTTGATAAAACAATGATAAAGAAACAATTACAAATCAAGAAATCAAGAATATAGGTCTCTCACCTTTGGAATTTGTTGAAAGCAAAAATGTTTGGCAGAAAATAAGTGGAGAGAAAAGTTACGTGAAATTGGTTTAAAAGAAATAACTAACTTTAATATCTAAAATCCTTTTTAATTAGCTTTTAAAACACATGTTAAAATGATTTAATTGAAGGGAGAAATCATCAAAAAAATCTTGGTAAAATAGCTCCTTAAGGATTCTAAGAATTTGACCCTTTTCATTTTAGTCACCATTAAAAACAGTTTTCAAATTTTACATTTTGGTCACTCACCAAAATGTCATACTTCCAAATATCACTTTCCAAAAATGATTTTACCAATATTAATCATATATTTTAAAATTATTTTTAACCATTTCCCCGTATTTTTATCTTACCGAAAAATATACGACCCTGAATCTGACTCGAATCTCTAACCCGGTCCACCAGACAATCTAAAAAACCTTAAAATCGCTAGGCCCAAAACCGGGGCGTTACAACTCTCCCCCACTTAAGAAATTTCATCCTCGAAATTTACTTGGAGGAAACAGATGCGAAAAATGCTCCAGCATCTCTGACTTGCGTTCCCACGTGGCTTCCTCAACACTGCGGTACCTCCACAACACCTTAACAAGCTCGACCGTCCTGCCACGCAATACCTTAATGTTGGTATCAAGAACCTCTACCGGTTCCTCATCATAAGATAGATCTGGCCTCAACTCAATATCTTCCACTGGCATCACATGCGAGGGATCCGACCGATACCTTCGCAACATCGAAACATGGAACATATCATGAATCTTCTTAAACTCAGGAGGTAACCTCAAATGGTAAGTGACAGGACCCACACGCTCAACCACCTCGTATGGTCCAATAAACCTCAGTCTAAGCTTCCCCTTTCACCCAAAATGCATCACATTTTTCTAAGGCGATACCTTTAAAAACATTCGTTCCCCAACGGCATACCCAATATCTCTACGCCTCAAATCCGCGTATGATTTCTGACGATCCAAAGCCGCTTTCAAGCTTTCACATATCAACTAAACTTTCTCATTTGTGCCTTTCAATACATCGGGCAAGGAAAGATGCTTCTCCACAACCTCAGCCCAACACACGGGTGTACGGTACCTCTTTCCATACAATGCCTCATACGGTGCCATCTGAATGCTAGTATGGTAACTATTATTATAAGCAAACTCTACCAATGGCAATTGCTTCTCCCACGTTCCCTGGAACTCAATAATACAACATCTCAACATATCCTCGAGAACCTGAATCACACGCTCCGACTGACCATCCGACTGAGGATGATACAAAGTGCTAAAATTCAGTCGAGTTCCTAGAGCACGATGCAAGCACATCCAAAACCTTGCCGTGAAGTGCGGATCTCTATCCGAAACTATGGATTTAGGTACCCCTTGCAAACGCACAATCTCGCAAATGTATAGATCGGCCAACCTGTCCAAGGTATACATAGTATGCACCGACACAAAATGCGCACACTTCGTAAACCGATCAACAATCACCCAAATGTAATCATTTTTTGTCGGTGTCAACAGCAGCCCAGAAACAAAATCCATGGCGATTCTTTCCCACTTCCATTCCGATATCCTCAACGGTTACAACAACCCAGATGGAAACTGATGCTCAGCTTTCACCCACTAACATACCATGCATCGTGAAACAAAATCAGCCACATCTTTCTTCAGTCCAACCTAATAGTACTCTTCCTTCAACCCACAATACATCTTAGTACTACCAGGATGCATAGCAAAAGGACTAGCATGCGCTTCGGTCAAAATGATACGCCTCAACTCGTCATCTTCAGGCACCACAATTCGACCTTTAAAACACAACACCCCATCATCATCAAAATGGAAATCCGTAGGATTCCCATCCATGATATCCTTTACATGCAAAACCAAACTCTCATCATGCGGTTGCCTCTCTTTAATCAACTGCGACAATGACGGTTTCACCTGCAACTCAGCTAGAAACCCTCCGATACACGTCACACTCAACCGGGCGACCATAGCTCCCAACTCCACAATATCCTTCCTACTCAAAGCATCTGCTACAACATTAGCTTTGCCCGGATGATACTCAATGGTTAGATCATAATCTTTAAGCAACTCTAACCACCTTCGTTGCCTAAGATTCAACTCCTTCTGGGACATCAAATACTTCAAACTTTTATGATCCGTATAAACCAAACATTTCTCGCCATAAAGGTAATGCCTACAGATTTTCAAGGCAAACACAACTGCGACAAGCTCAAGATCATGAGTAGGGTAATTACATCATGCACCTTCAACTGCCTAGATGCATATGCAACTACCTTACCTCCTTGCATCAACACGCAACCAAGCCCAACATATGACGCATCACTATAAACAACGAACTCATTTCCCGATTTGGGTTGAACCAAGACTGGAGCTCGCGTTAAAGCTTCCTTCAATCTTTCAAAAGCTCGCTGTCTATCTTCCGTCCACTCAAACCGAACATTCTTCTGTAACAACTTGGTTAAAGGAGCCGCCAAACTAGAGAACCCTTCCACAAACCTACGGTAATAACCAGCCAACCCAAGAAAACTCCGAACTTCTGTCACAGATTTAGGCACCTTCCAATTCATCACAGCATCAACCTTGTGCGGATCAACACGAATTCCTTCGGCTGACACAACATGCCCAAGAAAAACAACCTCCCTAAGCCAAAACTCACATTTGCTTAACTTGGCATACAACTGATTAGCCAACAACGTCTAAAGCACAACCTGCAAATGTCTATCATGATCCTCCTTGGTACGAGAGTACACAAGGATATCATCCATAAACACAACCACAAACTGGTCCAAAAACTCATGAAACACACAATTCATCATGTCCATAAAAGCAGCTGGTGCATTGGTCAAACCAAACGGCATCACTAAAAACACATAATGCTCGTACCTCGTATGAAAAGCTGTCTTGGGCACATCCATATCCTTCACCTTCAACTGCTAGTACCCCGACCTCAAATCTATCTTAAAAAACACTGAGGCACCCCTGAACTAATCAAGTAGATCATCAATCCACGGCAAGGGATATTTTTCTTTATCGTCAACTTGTTCAGTTGTCGATAGTCTATACACATCTGCAACGTGCCATCCTTCTTCTTTACAAATAACACTGGTGTTCCCCACGGTGAAATACTGGGTCTAATAAAACCTCGGTCAAGCAACTCCTGTAGTTGCGTCTTCAATTCTTTTAACTCCTTCGGGGCCATGCGATACAGAGCAATAGACACTGGTGATGTATCCGCAAAGACCTCGATGCCAAACTCAACCTCACGATCTGGTGGCAACCCCGACAACACTTCTGAAAAAATACCCAAAAACTCACATACAGTGTGAATATGCTGCACCCTCAACTCCTTTGAACCAGGATTCATAACGTAGGCCAAGAAAGCCTGACAACTAGAATCTAACATTCGACTTGCTTCCAAAGTTGAAACAACATTAGACAAAAACTTGACATTCTCACCCACAACTACCACCACAAAATCATCTAATAACCTCAAGGATATTCGTTTGGTCTTAAAATCCACTACAACACAATGTTCAGTTAACCAATCCATACCCAAAATCACATCAAAACCATAGAATGACAACTCCATCAAGTCTACGGCAAACTTATATCCCTGAACCATCAGCAGACACCTACGATACACCTCCTAACCATGACCGTTTCCCCAAGAGAACTAGTCACTCTAACACCCACATCAAGAATTTCAACAGATATATCAAGCAATTATGCATGCTCACTCAATATGTATGAATGGGTAGAACCAGAATCAACCAAAGAATACAGCGGCAAAGACTGTAAGGTAAAAATACCTGCAATCACATCGGTGTCATTGCGACCTTCTTGGTGCGCATACACCCTAGTCGGTCCACCTCCCTAAGGCTGGATAGCAACGATTTGAGCCACAGTCTTCTACCCGCCATCTCTATGCTAAAATAATCTATGACCACGACCACGATCTCTATGTAGAGCTACAACAGGTGCAGCACCCTGCCCACCTCTGGCCAACAAAGGACAATCACATCTTAGATGGTCACCAGACCCACAACTCCAACAAGCATTCGCCATAACAGACGCAGGTGCTTGACCCTCACTGGCCAAACGAGGTCAATCTCGCCTCAAATGATCTCGAGATCCACAAACCCAACAGGTGTTAAACGGTGCTCTAACCTGGGCACCTTGCCCCTGGAGTCCACGTCCAACAACACATCCGCCACGCCTCAACTCTAGGTGAAACCTTCGATCACGGTGTCTCTTGGCCTGACCACTGGAATCAGCCGCTCTCTTACCAGAGCTAAAGCCCCGAGACCCAGAAGCCAAGCCTAGATTCTGTTCAACATCTTTAGCTCGCGAAACCAACATATCCAAATCTGTGTAATCAGCAGTAAGCATGTATGTCTTAACCTTCTGCATGAGCCCTAGCAGAATCGATCACATCGCGTACGCTCGTCGGGAACTAACTCAGGTGCATACTGGCTCAATCTCACGAACTGCACCTCGTACTCAGCTACAAACATATTGCCATGCACCAAAGCCATGAACTCACGCTTTCTATTGTCCTGATATCAGACTCCTAGGTACTTCTTCCGAAAAGCACCACAAAAGAACTCTCAGGTTACATCCTTGGACTCTAATCCAGATATTGTGGTAGTCAACTATGTATACGCATCACCCTATAATAGGGACACATCACAACCCAGCTTACGGGCATCCGAACAGCCCATCTGGACTAATATCCTCTTAGTACTAGTCGACCATCCCTCAGATGCCTTAGGCAATAAGCCTAGAAACTCAACTCCGCCCAAACTTGGAAGACGTCTAATGGTAAACCCTGGCCAACTAATGGTGGTGTCGGCACATAAACACCCACAACTGCTGCCTAAAAAGCACCAGTCATGGCCTGAGTCAACGACGCCATATCACTCATCCCTGGCCCAGCCGGTGCAGGTGGTACTTGCTCCACTACCTCAGGTAAATTAGGTGGGGGTGGTGGCAACCCTCTAGAAGGTATTACATTCTCCTCAATCTCCTGCCCAGTGGCAGCAGCAATCATACCAGATCGTAACTCTCTTCTCGGTCTCATCGTGCTAACAATATATCTAAGGCATGATAAACATTTTAAAACATCACAATTAGGCCAGCTTCAAGCAAGGATCCAAGACTTTCATCTCAATTCAAAACATTCAGACTATAATAATAAGGCAATGGTTTTCCCTATTTTCCCCCCAACATGGCATAAAGCAATCAGCGTACATATAGCAATCAACATACATAGTGAACAACAACTACAACCCTCTACATTATCACAACAGTTATACCAACATATATATCAAGATGCATATTTAATCACCGTGTATAATAACAATGATATACAATCAAGCATCAACATTCCAACCTTTTGTAACCTGGCTTTGATACCAACAAATGTAACCCCCTCGACCCGGCCTAGACGCCCGATCGAACCGAAAGAACTACATTAGGTTTACCAAAAAAACTGGAGAAAGGTTATGAAAAGTCGGTCCATTTTTTTCTTTTATCTTGTCTAGATGCACAATTATTATCCTATATGGACATACTTGTAGTAGGTGAAACAATAGACGAAACGGATCAAGGGAAAACCTTCAATTGCATAACATACTATCCAAGGACTAAATTGCAAAACTCGACAATTTTAGGGTCCATTAATAAAATTTAGGTTACTAATTCTCAATTAGTCAGGTTCCATGTCAACATGTCAAATTTTAGATTAAAACGATCATCCAAGCTCACACAATTGCATTCACAAAACTTAGGGACCAAAACGTAAGGAAACAGAACTTCAAAATATACCAAAATAACTAACGTCGTACCTTTACGATTAAAGGTGTTTCAATACGCCTTTACAAATTTTAAACCCTAGAGTTCCAATAGCCATTTCCCATTCTGATACGCCCTAGCGTATCGAAACAGCCCACACAAAACCTTTAGTCCGTATCGAAACGCCTTCCACCTTACCGAAATGTTGGCCAATTTTACCTTGGCTCGTATCGAAACACTTGCCTACGTACCGGTACGTTAAGCCTGGAATGGCTTACCCGTACCGAAATAGGGACACCTGTATCGGTACGCTTGGACCTGTAATATCCATTTTCACTAGTTTAACATGCTTTTGATCATAACAAGACACCCTAGCATGCTCCTAACATACAACCAACATATTCAAAGATCAAACCGCTCCAAAACAACTCAGGTTCAGCAACAATTCATGGCATCTTGCCTCAAAAGGTAAACTAGAGGCATGCTTCTTAGAAAACCATTCAAACAAAGTATGAAACTTCAAACCATCACCAAAATCAAACCAAAATGGCCATTTATAAACTCAGAGCAGCCAAACAAACTTGCTCAAACATGGAGTTTAACAAATATCTCCTAAAGCAACAACAAAAACCTCATTGCCCTTATTACTTATAGTCTAGTTCCAAAACATACTTTGGTTATCAAGTCTTGTTGAGATCCCTTGCTTCCCGCTGCCTCCCAATCTTTTAGATATCTGCATTGATGGACAAAAAGAGCGTAAACACACTAAGCTTAGTGAGGAATGCTAAAAAACAACACACAATCAATGCATTTAAATCATTTTCCATCAACACACTGAAAACCCATTTCAAACCATGTTTATCAACGTATAAAACATCATGCCTTCAAAACCATGCACTTTAACACTTACAAAACCAGCATACTAGACCATATGCAACATGTATCATTAACCAACAGCAAAACCCATTGCTAAGCCTCAATTTAAGCCTTCCTATGCATAACAACCATATAAATCACATTATACAACATAAACATTTCAATGATACATTAACAATTATATTGGCTCACAAGTGATCATTAACCAAGTTCATTACCAAAAGAGATCATCGGATACACGGATTCAACAAGTGTTTACCCAACACTTCAAGCCATCTCAACCAAAAATAGCGATACAATCACAATCGCGGTACCTAACAGCCGAGTACACTTTCAACCCACGGGGACACCAACCCCTTACCTCGGTTAGATGCTTAATCCACTAACGGGAGTAAACAATACTGTAAAAAACCTTTACCGTTAGGGTACTTGGATGAAGTTTTCGGTACACGGATCTAAACCCTTCAACATCCAAGGCGACTTATTATAGTGCACTATCAATCCTATGGCCGACCAACTATATTCGATAATAGTTTTAAAACCACATCACTTGCCAATATAATTAGCCATTTACCATTTACCTCACTGCTTTCAACAAGCATTAAACCAAACCATTTTCCAAAGCAACATACCATGCTTTAACCACACGTATAAACCATATACTTACGAGGATCACTTACCATGTGCATCCTTCAGCAATTCATGCTTAAAACAGTATCTCAAATACTTAAAAACATGTTTAAACAGTAGGCTCAAATCAAAACAAATGCATAAGAACCATTTAACATTAGTACGACTGAGAGAGAAAAACCACTTTTACTTACTTTCGAGTTTAAACCAGCATTTCAAGCTAAGTTTAAACTCCTATAAACCACCTTTAAAACATTCCAACACTGGAATCCACGTTCTCACTCACCGATACATGAAACACATTGCAACAGAGGATTAATGTATCTCAATGCATTCTAAACACAACAACAACAGATTCTCACTGACTTCTACAACCCTCTCACAATTACCCAATCACAACAACCGAAAACATCATCTAAACCCTTCCAAACACAACCCATCCATAAAATAACAATCTAACACTTCCCTAATCATCAATTAACACTCAAAAACAGGATTAATCCATCCAAATACTTCCAGCAACTACTCAGCCATCACAACTCCACAAAAACACCAAACTAACAACCTAATCAATTAGAGATTCAAGGGTTTCGGGATTCCTTTATTAACAACGACTTAACAACATTGTAAAACATCCATTATATGTTTAAAATCAATCCTCATCTCTGGAAAATAGATCCAATCCGGATCTTTCACTATTTCATCAATTTATCTCAATTAAATCCATTAAATCAATATACAAACACAAAATCAGATTATAAACCATAAATCAAGGATCAAATACTTGGTAACATCAATAAATAACCATCCAATAGAGAAGATCATGGACCTTACCCCTATTGTGTGATTTCTCCCTCATTTGGCTTGTTTAAAGCTAGAAAACACAAGATTTCAATAAGATTTTGATAAAACAATGATAAAGAAACAATTACAAATCAAGAAATCAAGAATATAGGTCTCTCACCTCTGGAATTTGTTGAAAGCAAAAGTGTTTGGCAGAAAAGAAGTGGAGAGAAAAGTTGAGAGAAAAGTTACGTGAAATTGGTTTAAAAGAAATAACTAACTTTAATATACAAAATCCTTTTTAATTAGCTTTTAAAAAATATGTTAAAATGATTTAATTGAAGGGAGAAATCATCAGAAAAATCTTGGTAAAATAGCTCCTTAAGGATTCTAAGAATTTGACCCTTTTCATTTTAGTCACCATTAAAAATAGTTTTCAAATTTTACATTTTGGTCACTCACCAAAATGTCATACTTCCAAATATCATTTTCCAAAATTGATTTTACCAATATTAATCATATATTTTAAAATGATTTTTAACAATTTTTCCATATTTTTATCTTACCGAAAAATATACGACCCCGAATCTGACACAAATCTCTAACCCGATCCACCGGATCGTCTAAATACCTCAAAACCACTAGGCCCAAAACCGAGACGTTACAAATTTGGCCGACTGATAATTTCGATTTTGCTTTCTCACCCTCAAATAGTCAGTAGGGGGATTGATAATTATTTCGGAGGTCTTGAGGTTCTGTCTTGAATCTAGAGTTGTTGCGCAAAATTTTGTGCTGGTGAGGGGAGTGTGGATTGATATGGAATGGTTTTGCCAAGTGGTTCACGTATATGCTCCATATGGTCCTGAAGAACAATTGAATTTTTGTGAGAGATAATTCAGGGGGTCTGTTGTTGTGCAAGATGGGCCATGGTGTATTGCAAGAAACTTCATTACGTTTTATGGTTTGTGTGGCAACAACACCTTTTAACATTGTGCATGCTACGTGATCGTGGGATTCCATTGATCGATGTGTCATTACGTTGTGTGTGGTACAGAAAAGGGGATGACGAGATTGATCACATTCTATATTCTTGTAATTTTATCCGTAGGGTGTGGTCCTTATTTTTTCATGGTGGCGCCACGCATTTGTTCACCCAAGGGCGTTAGAGGAGATGTTGTCACAATGTTGCATAGTGATTTTGGGTGGTTGTGGCATGGGTGATGCATGTTTCGAAGAGACCTTGGCACTTTATGGTAGTGGTTTAACCATATGGACGAGGCATGTCGGATTTCACCTTGTGTATGCTTTCATTCAATCTTTCGGGAGGCTAATACGTTTGCGGATGTATTGACGAATGGGTGTGTGACTCGTACAGCTTGGTTTCGAATGCCTGAATGATTGAAACTATTTTTCCTTACCCATGTTGCAATTTATCTTTTATAATGGTCTTCTGTGATTAAGGGTGTGCTGTGTGGCGTGTGGAACGTTTGTTGGGTCCATATCAAGGTGGGATAGTGTTCTTGATTTGGGTAGGATGTGAGCTGCTTGTTTATATGTTTCGATTGTGAGTGGGATCTTGGGTGCTAGGTTTCGTTGTTGAAGGCTATATCTCGTTGTATTTCGTATTATTATTGGTACTCTTTTCCTCCATTTAGGTTTAGGAAGGTTTTTAACGAGGCCTTCGATAATCAAATTATATGATTTTACCGGCAATGAAAATTATATTATTGATAAAAAAACACTTTCATAATTTTCATGTAATTTAGTTTTTAATTACTTTTTTGACCAATTTTTTTAATTACCGAATTATAGAACAAGCATGATGTAAGTGCTTCAAAAAATAGTAATAGGTTCAACATTTGATTTATGGATGGTTTATAATTGTATACATCGTCATAAATAATGTATAAAATTATACATAATCAGTACTTCAAATATTAATACGTAATAATATAGTAATTAACTAGCAAAAATTAGCCGTAATAAAAAAGCAAGAATCTAAGTTACCATTGGGATTGGAGGAAATAATTTTAAGGTTTCCTACATATATCCATGAAGATAACACAACATTTTGTGAAGGAGGATGACGACTGGGATATTTGACTTGATTTTATGGAATTTATGGTTACACTCGGGCGGAATCTTTAAGGGATTTGGGGTTATGGTCCCTTCAGAATTTTTAAAAAATTAAAATTTACTCTTAAAAGTTTTAAAAATTTTAATTTGACCCTACAAAATTTTTGAAAGTTTATTTTAAGCTTCAAAATTTTAAATATTTTTTATTAAATTCACTCAAAATTTTTAAAAAAATTTCTTTTAAGCCTTCAATTTTTTTTTTAAAAAATTAAGCTGTCCTCAAACTCTTATTTCAGGTTCCGCCACTGATTACAATGGAACAATAATATTTTTTATTCTTCCCGTTTAGGGACGTAGTTCGGTGGCAGCCACCCCCTCAAGGGCGGTGCAAGCTCAACATGGACGGCCCATGCATCGCGACGACGGGTATAGCGCCCTAAAACGGAGTGTTTCGAAACGAAGATGGACATTGATTGATTGAGTTTTCCAAGAGAATAAGAATATGCTCTGTTATTGAAGCTGGACTATAGGGATATATGAAGGCAAGATGAATTGAATGGTTAGAAGCAATATTTATATATATTGCAGGAGGATTGTATTAGTTAGGTTCCTATATGGGGTAATTTTTTCACTCGATCCAAAATTATAGATTAAAACACGTTTCTAACCCAACCCAACCGAAAACAAATAAAAATATATATTTCCACTTTTATTAAAAATAAAAGAGATAATAAAAAAATATAAAGATAAATATATATCATATTCTCTTTTCTTTATTTAATAGAATTAAGGATGTAGTTGAAAAATATATAAAAGATAAGCATTATAACAATTACCCTTAAATATATGGAAAATTTATACAAATATTTCGAGTTAATTTTTTTATCTTAAATCTGAACACAACCCTGTTTTTTTTTATATAAAAAATCAATCTTTTAAGATCGAATCTAATTGAAACTCATCAGGTCCAAATCTATGACCATCAATACTCTTATGATATATATTCGAACCGGATATTAAGATATTTAAGTTCTATTAGTTAGATAGTCAAAATTATTTTAAGCTCAAATGATCGAACCGAATTAAATTTTTTCCATTTTAAATTAAACCCAATAACTTGCCAACACAACGACTAACACCATAAACCAAACCTCCCAACCCTTCTTTCTTCCCCATCATTTTTTACCCCCGAAAAACTGAATTAGTGAGGGAAAATTTATACCTTTTTTTACACACTTCCAACAAACTTCTTCCGTTGTTGAAACTTGGAGAAAACTATTTCAGTCGAGAATTTCTTGGAGAAAACAAACAGTGAGATGCATCATTAACACAACAAAAAAAGAATGGGAAACTGACGTTAAGAAAAGGGAAACGAATAACCAACTTGTTACTTTGCATTGGTATGAACAGCATTTTTATGGAAAAGGCCAAAGGTTCACCAGGCGCTCCAGCACCGCCGCGCTTTTGGAGAAGTAACCCGAGAATCCGACAGGAACTGATGGAGGAGGGAAGTCTTCGGCCGGCATCGCAAACGGACGAATCATCTCTTCCATTTTCTCTAATGTGAGATAGGATCCCAGTTCTTGCAGCCTTTCTGGACCCATTATTGGCAATGTATGCTCCTGGTGAAGTGAAGCAGCCTTGCTATCCTTCATCTGTCAATACAATAGCATTAGCATAGTTTCATGATGCAGCCAACAAGCATAAAACCAGTTTATATATCGAATTTAACTTCAGATTTATCTGTGTGTTGGACAGTATTACCTCCAATGGGGATAAATCTGCACCGCGGCTAAATGTCAACTCGATGCGGAACTTTTTTGGGTCCTCTAATGCTACCTGTAATTTCAATTCCACACAAAACATAACCTCAGTGAGAACTCCGCTGATAAAAAGGTCAAGGGCTCAAACCATGACCGGATATAAACAAGGCACCTACCTCCTCTGTATTCTCAAACATCCTTATCACAATGTAACTCATGCAGTCGAGCTCCTTGGTTTTGTATAAACGCTCTAAAGCACTCTGGCAAATGAGACTATCTTCTCCCTGAAGAGATTCATCCAGGTTACAGTAACGAAGTACGTTCATGAGAGAATGGATATGAGATTCCTGTTAAACAAACCAAAGCCATAGGAAAATCATTGTAAGTACATATATATCAAATTTGGGAAACTTGTGCCTGAAGAGATTCATCCAGGTTCTATCATGATTTGCCCTTACTGATGTGAAGTAAAGCCTTGTTCGCACATGGCGCTCTGGTGTCTTGACATTTGCATACCTGAAGGAAAACAATTTCGAATATAAGATGATAAACTAATATATAGAGAATAATACATGGGCTAAAAGATTTTATTTACTGACTTTGGGTCCAAACGGTATTTGGTCTCTTTATCATCGTCGTCATCGGGATCCATTGAAATTTCACTTGTGCTAGATCGTCTTGTGTCATCAGTATTGATGAAGAACTTTGGTGGTGACTCTTTGTCATCCTTCTCGGTCTTTGCCGATTTTGAGCACTTGTCTTGATTACTAACTCAGCAACGTTAAGGGCTTCCTCATGAGTATTCCTCAGATCGATCAAAATTTTACCCAACAAACGGCGAGCAATCTAAAAGAACAGAACAGAACAGAAATTAGGGAAGATATGAGCACTTAACTTGCATTACAAAGACTGCAAATGCACACTGTTAAACGGGGAATCAATAGGGACATTTTAATAAATAACATAAACATACTAAAGTATTATCTTTTTTCCGGAACCTTTCTAATTGAAAAAGACATGCAGAAAGGAATCACCTTCGAACCAATTTTTAGTTCTTGCTTCGGATTAATTCCATATTCATTAGGGATGACACCATCTGCAAGAAGCTGAGACAACAACATGCAGACTAGTCAATAAGCAACCTAAGCCAAATTAAAAAACATGAAGAGGTAGTCATCAAAAGAAGCAATTAAGATAATGAAGGAAAAGAACTTGCAATTAAAGACGAGTATAGCTGGATAAGACTAAATAGAAAAGAACAGCTAATACAACAATTATAAGAGATCAGCATCGATTTCTCGACGGTGGTAAGATGTTTGTACCTGGGCAACTTTGAAGAGCTCATCCAGACCTTTCAGATTAAGATGAGCGTTGTGCAGAAGATCGTATCTGTTGAAAAGTAGGTCAATCAAACATACAAGAGTGCTCAGAAAGAAACGAAGCGTTTAAACTTTCAAAGCCAAGGATTTTCATATATATGAACGTTTTAAGAATTAACAATCAAGACGGAACAACTTGCTCGAGTTTTGGGAGATTTGCATGATAGATTTATCGAACATGAAAATGATGCCATGTACCACGCATTTGTTACATAACAGCAAGATGCATCTCCAACCTCCTCACTACTACATAACATTTTCTTCATGCATTATTTTTCCTAATCCAAAGAGACCCTAATTTTAATCTGCAGCAATCTCCTTAAAAGAAGCAAATGTTCAACGCTATATCCAATACCATGGTGAGATGCAGCACTCAGACCCTCGATCTCCCTACACCATCACCATTGATGGTTCATTTTCTAAAATCCAAAGAATGATCACTTCAACTATAATATGTGGTGCTCAAATGCAATTAAAATCTCACAATAATCTCCTTGAAACAAATATATTGTTTTCAATTATCTGTTTAGTGGATTCAAAGGATTAATGAAGAATAAATGAGGAAATTATGTTGGGAGAAAAAGGTGGAGGCAAAGATAAATTCTTAAAGCAGGAAGAAAGGACATGTACAATGCTTTCTGAACTATAGAATTTGTTGTCATATAGTGCCTACATTCTAGCCAGAAAAATTTAAATAGAATTAAAATATATAATACTCACTTGCAAGAGTCATAAACATCAGGAATTTGAGTTATATCAAAGCGTCTGCAGGAAAGTCCATTGTCAGTAAAACCGATAATGCTAAAATAACATGTTGGGCAAGAACCACACTTTCAAGACACCAAATGGAAGATTATATATAGCTTAAGAATGGATATTGCTCTTCATACAATATACATGAAAGACAATATAACACAACTAGTAGAATATTCAGATAACTGATGAACAAGTATAATGAAGAATAAATGGTAGATACTTACTCTTTACGTTCATTATACAAATCTCTTTCAAGTTTTCTCCACCAAGCATACTGTGAGAAACAGAGTTTTTCTCTGTGTTTTTCTTATCATTCATTAGTGAAAGAGAGTCTATTATATAGACTTTTACAGAGGTGTTTAACACCAAGTGGTTAACCTATAGGATAAGACTTTTATCCTTTACAAAGATCAAATTTAAAATTCAAACTACTAGTTAAGATAAAGATAACATACAACTCCTACTCTATCTAAAACTCTTTACAACACACGGTTATGCATACTAACTAACACATACATCAAGAGGAATCCCTCACTACCACAAGGCAATCCAGCAGCAATACGATCAATGTCAATAGTTGTCTTGCCAAGAGCTTTTGCTTGGTCATACGGAAGAATCACATCATATGGGCTTGCTTCGGTAAGAATCTCATCTTCATTCATGGCAAGTAGTCTGACTTGTTCAGTAACCTTCTTAGTCAAGGTTACCTGGTACATAAGAGGTGCAAAATGAAAAGTGCGGGGGAATGGCAATAGTTACAGTAAAATCTTGTATTGCATATTCACTTGGTAACAAAGGGGGTGAAGGAGTGACCACAATGTTGCATATTCACTTGTACGATGAAATTATCAGTTTGGGAAGGAGTTCAGAAGCATTAGAAGGCAATCCAGCTCCATCAGTCATCCAAAGACATTTAGATGTTCCATTAGTATGAATTTTCCTTGCACCAGAAGTTATAACTTCACTCAACCTAGCCTGAAAAATATAGAGGAATCCTAAAACATCACTCAAAAATGTGGAAAAAAAAAACAAATTTACCTTGAATTATTTATCCTTATACCCTGTCCTAGGTGGAGGGTTGGGGTGGTAATTTGTGAAACAGATGGGGAACAAGGTTGTAGAAGGCAATAACTAATGACCGCACAACTAAATAATATGTCCACACCCCTTGTTAAGCAGACACCTAGAGCTTAACATTTTAGATTGTTCGCAAACACTATATCAAACTCTTTAGTCAAGTGGCCCAAAGTTTCAATAATGCCCGCATATTCAGGTAATTGATAGATAGATGCAAGGTCGAAAAGTTCCGTATGGACCCATGAGTTAATTTATTTGATTCTCCAAATTATATCCAGGTTACTATAAGATGTATAGCTGTAGATTCAGTTAAAGGTAGTTATTTTGTTAAAGCATTCAGTTATTGAAGCAACAGCTTCCTTGTATTCCCTATATTCATGGTTTGTTCTATAATCCATCATGGTATCAGAAGGTCTCGTTTCTGCTCCCGTAGGATGCCTCGCCACTGCAAGTGGAGAAAGAGGTGGTGGTGCTAAGCCGTTTACAAATAAAACTATTTCCATTCGGTTGGATGATAGCAACTATCTTCTTTGGCGTCAAGAGGTTCTTTTTGCTATAGAGAGCCTTGCCTTGGTAGATCACGTTGATGACACCATTACCATTCCTCCTCAATATATTCTTGGACAAGATGGTGGTAAGGCTGCTAATGTCGAATACATGGTTTACAAATAGCAAGAAAGTGCTTTATGCTCTTGGCTTCTTTCTTCCATTAGCTCCTCCATTTTGCCTTCTTTGGTCAATTGCAAGACTACTTTTGATATTTAGGAAAAAAATCAACATAACTTTTATGTTTCTTCAACTACAAAGATAATCCATCTGCATTGTTCTTTGAAGAATCTTTGCAAACGTGATCAAAACATGAAGGAGTATTTGGCTCAATTTCAAGCCATATGAGGCAGTCTTGCAGCGTGTGGGAATCCCTTGACAGAAACTAAGCATATTTCTGCAATCCTTTCAGGGTTACCATCGGAATATGAGCCGGTGTTCGCCGTCATCACCTCGAGTCAACAGCCTTACAAGTTGGACGGAGTTTGCAGTGTTCTTCTGGACACAGAGGCTCGTCAACAGGAGTTCTTGGGACAAAATCTCTCGGTTTGCAAAAATATTTCAAAAGTCCATAAACTTGAAAAATATGTTTGAAATGTTTTCAAAGGGTTTTTGACGAGTTTCAAATGATTTCAAATAGCCAAAGTGTTAAAAACTGGTCCTGAGTATCAATTCGGTTTGACCCGTACCGATACCTAGAGGGCCCCGTATCGATATGGTTCTAAGAGTACCGATACGATTTTTCATCCCTAAGTTTTCCAAATTCTAGTAGCCAATTTTCGTACCGATACTGGCCTAGCCGTATCGATAAGATAGGGTATTTACTGATAAACTTATATAGCGTACCGATACCCCTGTGTTATAATTGTTCCAACGGCTATTTATTTTAAGAACAAGTACCGATAGCGGTCCTCGTGTACCGATACCAAAGAGTCCAGAACTGCATTTATTGCGGGAAATAAAGACCCCAACGGCTAGTAACGGTCATGAATACATTAGAGGGTTTAAAAGACTCAATTAAGTAGCCATGGATATACAAGAAACATCAAGCCAACATTCTATGATTAAGAAATGTGTTTTGTGCTTTTAATTGTCATTTTCTTTGTAGAACACTTGTGAGTTTAATTGTCATATATGCTCAAGTGTTAGGTTTTGAGTGAAAGCTTAATTGTGCAAACATTATACCTTGTGAGGATTTTCTTGTTTGCTATTTGTTTTTCTTTTGTAAGAGGGTTTTCTCAAAGCTTTGGGGTATAAGCTTTGAGGTTGTAAAGGTTTCCTCTTGAACCTAGAAAAAGAGAAGAAATTCATAGTGAATTTGGGAAATCCTTAGTGGGAAGCTAAAGTAGTAAATGTAGAGCTTGGTTAGAAGCTTGAACCACTATAAATCATTGTGTCTAATTTTTAAATTCCATTGCTTCCACCACTATCACTCAAAAACCAATTCACTCCCTTTTTGGCTATCTCAGTTGATCGTCGAGCCTCCCAACAAATATTTTAAAACTAAGTTTTTATATTTATAAATTTTCATATTTTTAATCTTATTTTTTCACTTAATTTTTTAAATTCATTATAGTATTTTTATTTTTTAATATTTTATGAGTATTTAAATATTATTTAAATATTTTTAAAATTTTTAGTACTTTATTATTTTTTAGCTTAAAGATTAAGTTATCGAACTTTCAATTAAAATGAATTATGCTCCTGAACTTGACAAAAAATTCAATTATGCCCTCGAATTCGGTTTAAAAAATCAATTCAACCCCTCTGCCACGTCATCATCACACATGCATTGCCACATCAGCATCGTGGACCACCACGTCATTGTCACGTCAGCACTGTAACGGTCAACGTTGGTCAAGGGGGTAATTTGCTGCAATGTACGAACTGGAGGACCTAATTGAACGCGTTTTCACGCGAGGGGCAACATTGCTAATTTGGGTCGAACTTTGGGGCAAAATAACCCCTTTAGCCTATTTAATCAACAAAAGATTGTGTTTCAACACACTTGTACTTATACATCCGAACAAAATGGTATTGTCGAACGTAAACACCGACATATTGTCGAGCTTGGTCTCACTTTAATGGCTCAAGCTTCGATTCCTTTTAAATATTGGATTGATGCCTTTTATACTACAGCTTTTCTTATTAATAGGTTACCATCTAAGGTGTTAGAAGGAAAGTCGCTTCATGAAAAGTTGTTTCGAATAAATCCAGATTTTGGTTCGTTAAGGGTTTCTGGGTGCTTATGCTACCCTTTTCTCATGCCATATCATCAACATAAGCTGGATTACAGATCACAGCCGTGTGTTTTTCTGGGGTATAGTTCGAATCAACGAGGATACAAGTGTCTCTCCAAAGATAGAAGGGTTTATGTTTCCCAACACGTAAGGTTTAATGAAGGTGCCTTTCCATTTGCCAAAGACTCGGGAGGTTTCAAGTCAAAAGGAAGATCAATTGTTTGTCTTCCAAATTTTCCAGTTCTGGAATTACTAATCTCTGCAGTAAACTAGGAGCAGCTCCAATTGTTGAAAATTCTTCTCATATTAATGGTTCACTCAGCCCAGCTGTATGTCGGCCCACTTCGATTCAGCCTGCTTCAACTAATGAAGGTGTCAGCCCACATCAAGGTAGTTTGCAAGCCTTGAATACTCCCTCAAGACTACAAACTTTAACTCCCGCAAGCCCAGGTAGCTTGGTTTATTCAAGAAAATGGCGTGCCCTTGCTCAATCTGAAAGACAAAATTCTCAACAAATCTCCAATCCTTCCCCTCTTACTGGAAGGGAAAATATAGTCACTCAGTCAAGATTGTCACATCCTCTTGTTTCTGCTTCCTTTGAAGAAGGAGATCAGCAAATGCATCCTTTTGAGTCAGTTACTAGTACTACTAATAAAGATAGAGCACAAAATCTTCAACAATTAAATCTTCCTTCTTCCGTTTCTACGCCACCTGTTGAGGACGAAGGACAGCAGTTGCATTCTCCTGACCATGTTTCTGCAAATGAAGGTAACACACAGAGGTTGCATCTTCATGGTTTGTCTACTAGTTCATCTTCTGGTTCTTCTAGCTCTACTACAGCTTCTTCAGTTTCTGAAGGAAATCGACATCATATGGTTACAAGGTCTAAATCAGGAGTGTTTAAACCTAAGTCCCTTTATACAGAATTTGATTTACATGAACCCAAGAACGTTCACCAAGCTATGGATACTGCTTAGTGGAAAGATGTTGAAAAGGAGATTAGTGCGTTAGTCCAAAAAGGCACTTGGGATTTGGTCAAATTACCACCTGATAGAATTCCAATTGGGTGCAAATGGATCTCTAAGGTGAAGAAAATTTCAAATATGAGTGTGGCTTGTTTTAAAGCGAGGTTAGTAGCCAAAGGCTATTCTCAGCAAGCAGGCTTTGACTATAGTGAGACCTACAGTCCAATAGTTAAGCCTATAATAGTTCGAATTATTTTAAGCTTAGCTCTCAGTAAAGGTTGGTCACTCAGACAAGTTGACGTGGATAGTGCTTTTTTAAACGAGGACCTAGTTGAAGAAGTCTACATAGAGCAACCTCCAGGATTCGAATTGACATTCAAATGGAGATCAGTTAGTTTGTCGTCTTAAAATGTCTTTATATGGACTCAAACAGGCTCCTCGGGCCTGGTTTGAAAATTTTCGAGCTCATTTGGTCAATGATCTTAGATTTACTGAGTCTTTAGCTGACGCTTCTCTTTATTTTCGAGAGCAAAATGGCAACAAAATATATATTATGGTCTATGTGGATGATATAGTGGCTACAGGTGATAATCCAGTTGAAGTAGAAGCTATAATCAAGGAGATAAACTCTGTTTTTTCTTGGAAAGATTTAGGCAAATTGGATTTCTTTCTTGGTATGACTATCCAACTTGTTGATCAGGTGATAATTTTAAGTCAGAAGAAGCATATTTCTGAGCTTCTTGAAAAGACTAAAATGGTTGATGCAGTTCCCACGCCTACACCAATGGTCACTTCACCTCAATTATCTTCAGCTGATGGTGATCCTTTTTCTGATGTAACTTTGTTTCGAAAGTGGTAGGGACACTTCAGCATATTACAACCACACGACCTGACATTCAATATGCAGTTAACAAGGTTAGCCAGTTTATGTAAAATCCCTTGGATAAGCATTGGAAAGTTGTTAGGAGAATTATTCGATATCTCAAAGGTACTATAGAACATGGACTGTCTTTTCATGCTACACCAACACTCACCACATTGGTTGGGTACACGGATTCAGATTGGGGAACGTGCTCCGATGACAGAAAGTCTACAGTAGGTTACTGTTTGTTTCTTGGTAATAATCTGGTTGCTTGGTGATCGAAGAAGCAAGGGGTCTCTCACTCCTCTACTGAGGCGGAATTCAGGGGTATAGCTAATGTAATGTGTGAAGCTATGTGGATAAAGTCTTTACTGTCTGAACTTGGTATACAACTCTCTACAACACCTGTCATTTGGTGTGATAATACAAGTGCAATTGCACATTCTGCCAATCCTGTTCATCATGCTAAACTCAAGCATGTTGAGTTGGACTTAGTTTTGTTGGGGAGAAAGTGGTCAATGAAATCTTTCAGATCAATTATGTTCCTGCTATTGGTCAAATTGCGGATGTGTTCACCAAGCCGTTATCAACATCCTTTTTTGTTAAACTTCGACAGCAATTGAAAGTCCTATCTGCTGAAAAGCTTAGGTTTCAGGATTTGTCAATTTTACAGCAACAAAATTCAGAAGTCTCAGGGGTTGAAGATTAAGTGGTCAACTTTCTTATAACATCAGAATTCAAAAAATCCAGAAGTTGAAAGTTTAGTTTGTCAAAGAGTTGTATTCTCAGTCTAAAAGAAGATCATGATAGGAAGTATGTAAGATGTATAGTTGTACATTCTGTAAAACAGCCTAGATTCAGTTAAACAACCTAGATTCAGTTAAAGATAGTTATTCTGTTAAAGCATTCTGTTATTGAAGCAACATCTTCCTTGTATTCCCTATATATAGATCTTCTATCTTATCAATAAAGCAAATTGATTTTGAGGTTTACTTCCTGAGAATATCATAGTCTGTTTTGTAATCCATCAGTTACTCAAGATCATAAATAAGGCATTTTCAGAGCTCTCCTCGTGGCCCAATTAAAAAATCAAGTTATGCAACAGAATACCTTTTATAGTTAAAACATCATAATTGTGGATTGTAACCGTGTAATTAGAGTTTATTCCTAAGTCAGTAACTAGTAGTTTAGATTTACTAGAAGTCTTATTTAAATTAGAGATAAATCTTATTTAAATTAGAGATAAAAGGATAGTTTTAGCTATACTGAAACACTATATCAAACTATTTAAAGGCTCACTCTGTATACATTTAAAAATGAGAAAAAACAGAGAAACACTACTCAACCGAGAGGGAAAAATGCTGGAAAATGCCTATCAAAGCAGCCAGCAGAACACAGCTGGGAATGAGGTAGTGTTCTCTACTTAATGGTTCTATGTTAGCCAATTTAAAAGATAGATGGAAAGGTTCTAGTTTAGCCTTAAAGAAAAACTAGATAATATTTTTTAAGGAATTCTACAACAAATATCCAAGCTGGGACTCTAGTACGTGTAACTACTAGCTTGAGGGGAGTGTAGATTCTTGTGATCATTGTCCAATGGTGACAGATTTCAGCTAGGAAAATCCGGAAAAACCCAGCTATGCCTACATCTTTCGCATCAGACTTTTCAGTCAGAAACTGCTTCAATTTCTAGTCCTAATATTCCAACTGATGCATCAAACATCTCAAGTGTGTCATAAGTTGAATGGCAGCAGCTACTCAATCTGTGAATGGCAGAAAAAGCTGAAAGACATCTCAGAAGAAGATGCAAAAACCAAAAAGATCATCACTGGCAGAGGAAAGTTGGAAAACATCTAAGGAGGGTGCAGAAACCAGCAACATCAGCAAAGTTGGTAGACATCTCAAGAAGGATGCAGAAACCAACAAGATCAGCAAAGCTGGTAAACATCTCAAGAAGGAAGCAGAAACCAGCAACATCAGCTACAAATTATCAACAATGGTTGCGCAAGAACAGCATGGTTATGCCCTAGCTGTTTAACTCAATTGGCTCCCCGAAAAGGAGATTTTTCGCTAAGAAACAGCACATGAAATATGAGTTGATGTCAAAGAGACTTTTTTCAGCAAAGATAAAATTGCTGATTTTTTCTTCTTTTTTACACAACAAAAAGGCATCACATCCAAGATCCAAGCTGGTGCTCTACTACGTTTACTCACCAACTTGAGAGGGAGTGTGGATTGTAACCGTGTAATTAGAGTTTATTCCTAAGTAACTAGTAGTTTAGATTTACTAGAAGTCTTATTTAAATTAGAGATAAATCTTATTTAAATTAGAGATAAAAGGATAGTTTTAGCTATACTGAAACACTATATCAACCTATTTAAAGGCTCACTCTGTATACATTTAAGAATGAGAAAATACAGAGAAACACATTGTTCTCTGTTGAAAACACTTGTTCTTGGCTGGAAATACATAATTTCAACAATAATGTGCAGCAATGGATAGATAACTTAAATCAATTACCAAGCCAAGAATTCTAGATTAACGTGTTGTCATATGATGAAAAAAAAGCTTGCCAAATTAAGGGCAAGAAGAGATAAACCTTGGCTTCTTCCATCTCAATGCTGGCATTGTCAAGTCCATCCAACATAGAGGAGTCCTTGCTAACAAGGGAGACCTAAAAAGATAACCAACTCAGTCGTACAAACTCAGTGTTAATGGAAGAACGCACTTATTAAGGGAACATTGCATACCAGGATCGGTGTTAGTTGCCCTTCAAGGTCAAGCAGGCCTTTGGCAAAAGCAGCTGCAGACATCTGTTAAATTGTTTAATTTACAAACCTATTAATGATGTCAAACAGCAATGACAACAAGATTATAGCAACTTAGTTCAGAAGTGAAGAACAAACAGGTAAAGATCAAAATATATACGGATTCATCTATGAGTTAAGGCATACCTGAACGCGGCCCTCGTCAGAACTGTAAATTTTTAGATCATGACGATATGTACTATGAAGGCGAAGAAGTCCGGTACCTTCACCTGTAATTTTATATAAAAATCCATCAAGAAAAAGCAGCATACTTCTGAATTCAGCACTATTTTATCTACCAAACAAATAACATAAATCTTAAGAGTTAAGATTAACTTGAGCGAATACTGAAAAGATCAACATATATATAATGAGCTCATTCTTTCCATGCAAGGTGCAGACTACTAAAAGTCAAAGATAAAAGGTTCTACTGTGGGTAACCTGGATACATGTTGTTTCGGAAATATCTACCCAGTTCTTCAGCCTGCATGAAATTGAGATACAAAAATTATGGAAGAGAAAAGAAAAAGGAAAACAAACAAATGAAGCAATAGATTTTCAGTTAAATTCTTAACCATGTCCAAAATGAATTTCTGCCCTTCCAACCTTAAATGTCATAAAAGTGAATATGAAATTTAAATTCAATTAACCCTTCTCATTTAAAACTTTCCAATACCATCCCTTTTAATTCAAATTTAAATATTTTTCTAAATTTTATGGGATAGTTTGGCTTCTCGAGTGAAAAGTGATTCTCCATGCAAGGGAGGTTCGTATTTATTACCTGCTTCCTCCCAGCATGTGTAAGGACACCTCCATAGTTAAGAACCATCAGTGCTTCAACAGGCCGTTCTTCTTCACCATCACCATTGGCTTTTGGAACTTTAACCCACTTAAGAGGCTTTAATTGAACCTTTCTATAAATACCAGAAAAATGTCCTCCCTGAAATCAAAAGCATTTAGCAAGTGACAGCCGGCCCATATTAACATTTTTTTTAAAAGGGATATTTTATAGAAATGATAATTTAGGATAGAGGAGGAATGAGGAATCACCCCAAGAGCAACAATAAAATGAATGTAGCAAAGCTAGTAGACTGAAAAGGCAAGTCAATTCAAGATAAGATATATAACCTCCTCAAGTACTGCTTTAACTTGACGAAGCTTTTCAGCATGCTCAAGATCTTCTGCTTCACTATCACTTCCACGACCTGGTCTATACCCCATAAATGATCAAAGATGAATCATTATTGATCTTTAAATAATTTCAAAAATCCAAGTGATTAAGTACTTTCTTTATAGAAAAAAATTAAAAATCATATGCAGATATTGCCACATGTAGTAAACACTGAACGCCCTCCTCCTACCCCCACCTCAAAAAATAAAAAGAAAGAAGGCCTTCAAAGTTCTGGCAAATCCAGAGTGCAGCTCATTTTTTTCTTTTGTTTTTCTTAGCTTCAGCTGTCAAAATCACATATTTCTTCTTTTAAACTAACCAACGAACATTGATTACATTTTTAGCTTCTCTCATTCAATTAAACCATAAAATATATAGTTAGTGACTATAATATAGCCTCATTAAAACAAACCTCAACTCCCACCCTACTAAATTTGTTGCAATTCCTTTTCCTGTCCGATAACATCACTTTTACAAACTCTTCTTTCAGTGCTTGTGATGTTTTGTGTTGCAGGGAGGTGGATATTATAAATTGTTCTAGCTAGATCAAAAAAATTATGAAATGTGAAGAGCTACCTGTAACGGGGTACAAGCATTCTTGTAGCTTCCAACAAATCTTGCAATTGAACAGCACTCTTAAGTATTGTCTAATAAGTGATAAAAGAACAAACAGTTGCTTAGGCAACAGAATCTATTTGTACAAGAAAGATACGAATTAAAGAAGTGAAATAACCACCTCAGATCTCGCTCTTCCCCCATTGTACTTTAGCATCAGGTTTAGCAATTTTTCCTCAGTAACCTTCAATTTCACCTTCTGCTTGGGAGTTCTATCACCACTGCCCATTCAGGATAGTTTACGAGTAAAACACAAGGGCGTCTATCAAAGTTAAAACAGTGAGGAAAAAGAAGCAACATACTGGTGAATAACTACTATAACACAGCGTAGCTCCTCAGACTGCCCAAATGATCCAATGAGTCCACTTCCTTGACGAGTAAGTCCCTCAGAAGGCTGCACTGGTTCATTTACTTTCCATGGTAAAGTTGGTGGTATTGCTGAGGAAAGATGAGGTGCTTTTGCATCTAAAAACATTTTCCTCAGCACAGAAGCAGCAGCATTGTAATACCTGTATACAATAGAGCCCGTAAGTCTTTTTCATAACAAATAAACAAGACCGGATATGACAATACTACGTTTATAACCTTGGAAAATCAACACATCAACTCAAGACAATACACAGCATAGTCAAATGAAAAGACCAATGATAACAAAACCACAAATAATCACTAGAGCGAAGGGAAGTTGATCAGTATTACTTGTGAGAGTTCTCAACAAAACTCCATCCATTCACATCACAAACATAAGAACACCCATCCGAACGCAAAAGATCAAACCCACAAACCTACAAGAAACCAAATGGTTATCAAATGGACATATATGTCCAAATAAGGAAAGCACGTAATTCTTAATAAACCCTATCTTTCTACGTTCAATTATAAGAGATGACAAGTGCAATTATTGCTGCAACATCAAGACAACCTCAAAAGAACATATACATTAAGTTTCTTCAATTGAATGAAACCATTATTCATAAACCAAATTGACAGTAACTCCAAGTTTAATGGCGAAACAAAACCAAATTGACAGTAAACCAAACTTTTCAAAAAAGACACTCTCAGTGAGGAAGGAAAAACAAAACAAAGATGAGTAGTTTCCAATAACACTTGCAGAAAATAAATGGTCATATATCCACAATGATCAAACACTAAGGCATTTGTTGCAAAGGAGATTCACTCAACACACCGCTTGCCTAAATGCCATGCAAACTTCCCTTGCCATATGTTTCTCATTAGGCGTCAGCAACACAGGATACCTAACCTGTCAATTAGGTGATAAAGATATGTTTCAAACATCGTGTATTACAATGCATGCGATAACAGCAAAAGCAGTAGGTGATTAGAAACTAGCACTACTTGTTGAAGACATCAATCATACTTAATTAACCTGACCTGTCATATAGGTAATAAAGATATATTTCAAACATCACATATTCCAATTCATGTAATAGCACTGGATCAACCATGGGAGGAAAAGCGGTAGGTGATTAGAAACTAGTACTACATGTTGAAGACATCAATTATAATGAATTAACCTTTCCATAACTTTTCACTGGACGTTTAATGGTACGCGATCAGCCAGAAATCCATGCAAACAATTTAAACCATTACTACAGTAAGATATAATCAAATTAGAAGCTTTTGCATATGAGATCCTGCTCACTAACATTTTACATATGATTTCTACTAAACTATTGATTTAAGCTTGCATTTTACCGGCCATTTTCCACCCTGCGGGACTGGGAAGGTATGGCCAATGATTTATTTTAAGTCATTGCAAATGATTAGAACATCTAAAACAATAAGTGCATCATAGAGCACGACACGTTTACCTTCTTTGGCATATGACTTATGTATACTGAGTTTCAAAACTTTAAATCGAATGATCTGACTTTAATTTCTTTCACATAACACAACCCGAATAGCTCATTCTCCTGATAATCGAGTCCAACCAAACAAATGGGGTTTCATCAACCGCATCAACTCTCAAAGATGATAACAAAACAACTCCACATAGATTTGACTTGAAATTACATACTCACTTTCTACAGGAAACATCCTCACGCAAAAACACGAAAAACCTAAGGGACAAAGGTTGCTTAGAATCAAACATTGACAAAGAAGCAAATTAAAGGGATTTCTGGATATGCACTCGTGCATGCATCAAACAGAAGAAGCAAAGAACATGCTTTGGAATATAATTGCAAAATACTTACTTCTTTGCCATCATGGTTTCTCATAACACCACCATCAACAAAAGGTGACTTCCTAGCCTCTACATGAGCATATTCAGGGCCAACAGTATAAACCTACATTCATTTGACAAGATGATCAGACAAACTTTAGAGCAGTATGTTAATAAAGGAGGATTGGAGAGAATAGACTTTAGTTTTCTTATTCTCACTTGATGAAAAAATAAATTTGAGTACGTCTCTATTTATAGGCTATTTACGTAAGTGTTCCTAACTACTCAAACACTCTAGGTTAGCCTTATCTTATCTAAAGAGATAAAAAGATTACAAATATTCAAAACATTTAAAATATTCAAACTTTCTCTCTTATCTTACTATAGATAAATTCTATCCTATTAAAAGATAAGAGTTAGTTATTAAACTACTTTTATCTAAACTAATTAGTTATTTACAATAGTAATAACTCTATTTTATACGGTATAATCCACACTCACCCTCAAGCTGGAGAGTAAAGATTGTAGATTCCCAGCTTGGATGTAAAATCATCTAGAACCGCCCTTGGAAGCGCCTTAGTAAGGACATCGGCTAGTTGATGTTTTGTAGGAACATAACTAAGCTTTATAACTCCATTGCTGATTTTTTCAGAGATAAAATGCCTATCTATCTCCACATGTTTAGTACGGTCATGTTGAACGGGATTTTTCACAATACTGATAACGGATTGGCTATCGGTTTGCAATTCAAACTGATTATCGTGATCTAATCCCAATTCAGTCAGCATTCTTTGTAACCACATGCCTTCACAAATCCCTAGTGCAAGGGCTCGATACTCGGCCTCTGCGCTGCTTCTTGACACCACAGCTTGTTTTTTACTCCTCCAAGTGATTAAATTTCCCACACAAAGGCACAATATCCACTGGTTGACCTTCTGTCAGTCAATTAACCAGCCCAACTGGAATCTGTAAAAACCATTACTGTTCTTTCTTCACTTTTCTTGAACAATAAGCCATGTCCCAGAGTCATCTTAAGATAATGTAAGTCAATTCACCAGCCCAACTGGAATCTGTAAAAACCATTACTGTCCTTTCTTCACTTTTCTTGAACAGTAAGCCATGTCCCAGAGTCATCTTAAGATACTGTAAGATTCAGTGTACAGCATCAAGATGCTCCTCTCTTGGATCATTCATGTGCTGGCTAACAACACTAACTAAAAAAGCTATGTCAGGCCTTGTAAGAGATAAATAAATTAACTTACCAACCAATCATTGGTATTGCTCTTTGCACACCGGAACTCCATCATCATCTTTTCTAAACTTCAAGTTCGGCTCCATTGGGGTTTCGGCTGGTTTGCATCCCACATGCCAATTTTTGCCAAAAGATCGAGGATGTATTTCCTTTGACATATAACTATGTCAGTTTTAGACCTCGCCACTTCCATTCCAAGAAAATACCTAAGACTGCCAAGGTCTTTGGTTTCAAATTCCTTGGATAGTGAGTATTTTAGCCTTTTTATTTCTTCAACATCATCACTAGTGACTATTATGTCATCCACATAAGCAATCAAAATTGTTCTTTTACCTTATTGATTTACCTTAATAAACAAGGTATGATCAGTTTGACATTGCTTGTAACCACTTCCGATGACTACTTTGGCAAATCGTTTGAACCAAGCCCTCGGGGACTGCTTTAGGCCATACAGGGATTTCTGCAATTTGCATACCTTGTGAGTTGTCGAATCTTTCTTCATACTAGGAGGAATCTCCATGTACACTTCCTCAGTGAAGTTGTCATTCAAAAAGGCATTTTTAATGTCTAATTGATGAAGTGACTAGTCTTGATTCACGGCCAAAGACAATAAGACCCTCACCGTGTTTAGTTTAGCAACCGGAGCAAAGGCCTCTTGGTAATCTATGCTATAAGACTGTGTGAATCCCTTTGCCACCAATCTTGCCTTGAATCTTTCAATACTGCCGTCTGAATTGTATTTAACAGTGAAGACCCATTTACAGCCTACTGGTTTCTTCCCTTGAGGCAAATCTGTCAGAGTCCAGTTCTCATTTTTTTCAAGAGCCTTAATTTCTTCCGCAATAGCTTTTCTCCACCTAGGATCATTTAGAGCTTCATCAACTGTTCTTGGAATCTGTATGTTATCAACATTTGCCGTGAAAGCTTTGAATGAGGGCATCAATCGGCTATAGGCAACATATTTTTGTATAGGATAAGCAGTACACTTCCTCACACCTTTCCTTTGAGCAATCGGCAAATCATCAGTATTAACAAAAGGAATAGGATTTTCATTGTGAGGAGATTTCGTACCTTCCAAATTTTCCATGGTAATAGGATTCAGTTCCAACTCTTGGCAACGTCTAGGTTGTAAAGTGGGCTTTTCCCTTCTTGTATAAACACTAAGTTCTCTGCTCTCAGGTTGAGGAGTTTTGGAAGGTGATGTATAAGGTCTTGAAGGAGAAGGAGATTGTGAGGGTAATATGGCATGTAGAGGGGATGTAGGCTATGAAGTTAAAGGTAAATCAATTGAATTTTGAAGGTTATCAAAAAATTGAAACTGAAATTCATTTTGATTCTACCCTGGATTTCGGTTTTGGAAAAATAGGGATAATTTTCAACAAAGGTAACATCCATAGAGACATAAGTTTTTTTTGTAATCGGAGAATAGCATTTGTAGCCCTTCTTATTGTATGAGTAACCAATAAAAACACACTTAATTGACCTGGGATCTAATTTTAACCAATGTTGTTGATGAATATGAACAAAGACAGAACAACCGAAAACTTTTAGTGGAAGGTCACAAGACATAGGTTTAAAGCAAGGAAATTTTTCAAGAAAGACATCTCTAGGTGACTTGAACTTAAGAATTCGACTAGACATCCTATTAATAAGATTAGTGGCAGTAAGGACAGCTTCCCCCAAAGATATTTAGGAACATTGGAAGAGAATAAAAGAGACCTAGCTACTTCCAAAAGATGTCTATTTTTTCTTTCGGCAATCCTATTTTGTTGTGGACTATCGACACACGAGCTAAATTGTTATAAAAAATTTTGAGAAGTATTCACTCCCCCTTTTTCCGAAAAAAAAAGATCCTAAATTGTTTGAGAAGTATTCACTCCCATTATCAATTTTAAGGATTTGGAGTTTGCTTTGAAACTGATTTTCAACCATGTTATAAATTTTTTTAAAGATCTCACCGGTTTCGGATTTGCTTTTCATGAGAAAGGTCCAAGTTATCCTAGAGTGGTCATCTATAAAAGTCTCTAACCATCTAGATCCACTTATATTTTAACTTGGGAAGGGCCCCAAATATCACTATGGATGACAGAAAAAGGATTGGATGGTTTATATGTAGAGGGAGGGTATATGGTTCTTTGATTTTTAACAAACTGACAAATGTCACAATGAAAAGACTTGATTTTTTTAGTAAGAAATAAATTAGGGTACATTTTGGCAAGATAAAAGAAATTAGGGTGTCCCAACCGAAAATGTAATAACATAATCTCACTCGAAATGTTGCCGGGTGTGGGAAGAGGTTTTGAGATGCTACTGGAGTAGGCTCGGTTCGGTGGAGGTAAAGAACCTTGAAGAATGTAAAGTCCACCATACAACCGAGCGTTGCCAATTATCTTCCCCGAATCCAGTACCTGAAATTCACAATCATTTGAAGTGAAATTAGCGGAGCAGTTAAAATCTCTACAAAACTTGCTTACTGATAGAAGATTGCAAGTCAAAGAAGGAACATAAAGGACAGATTGAAGAGAAATATCCTGAGTAAGAAATATAGTTCCAGTTCCTTCTACACGTGTTAAGTTTCCATCTGCAGTCTTGACATGCTTCGTTGGATTCTGTTTTGTAAAATCTTGAAACAAATTTGCATTCCCTGTCATGTGGTCAGAAGCACCAGAATCCACTATCCATGTGACAAGATTACTATTGGCAATAAAAGAAACACTACCTGTATGTGCAGTGCTCACCATAATTTGATCAATGGTGGAATTTGAATCAGGTCCTAAACTGATTTTGGAAGAAGATATCTGCATTTTCTAGGTTGTAAGGATCGTAACCTAAACTGATACCATGTTAACAAAGGAGGATTGGAGAGAATAGACTTTAGTTATCTTATTCTCACTTGATGAAAAAATACATTTGAGTACATCTCTATTTATAGGCTATTTACATAAATGTTCCTAACTACTCAAACACTCTAGGTTAGCCTTATCTTATCTAAAGAGATAAAAAGATTACAAATATTCAAACTTTCTATCTTATCTTACTATAGACAAATTCTATCTTATTAAAAGATAAGAGTTAGATATTAAACTACTTAATTATCTAAACTAATTAGTTATTTACAATAGTAATAACTCTATTTATACGGTATAATCCACACAGTAAGAGTATTGGCTAATGTTAAAACAGAATCTCAAAGAAAATCCAGCAAGAACACAAGAACCCAATGTATGATCTGCAAGTAGAATAGATGTTATTATCAATACAAAAATCAATGTCAAATTATGCCCTGGATTAATAGTATTAAAATTCAAAGAAACTGCAAATGTGAGGTACCCATGATACATTATTTCCCTCCACTCTCTCCTATTCAAACAGAGTTAAGCATAAAGAGTATGATTCTTGAGTGCAATAAGTTTAGCAACAACAAAAGAATTTAGTTTCATACGAGTATAATTTTAAAGAACAATAAATTAACTAGAATTTTTTTCACCAAAATGCACAACCTTGACATCTGTTCCTCCAGTCGGCATAAACTCCTCATATATGTAAGAACCATCACGCCGTACTCTTCTAACATCAGGATGGAACTCACTTGATCTGTTCCCAACCTAAAAAAATAAAGAAGAAAAACTGTGCCACATTACAATTTAAATTTATCAGAGAGAGTACTTAAACAATCATGGGACATCTATAAGGATATTGGCTGCCACATATAAAAAGTGAACGAGAAAAAAAAACATTTTCCAAATAATGCATTATGCTTATAAAATTCATATCAAAGATAAAGAATTGCATAAAAGTTGTAGCCAAAAGTTCAAATAAGTATTCAGACCTTCCTAAACAAATTCTTCATGCCTCCACCTGCTGAGCTTGGGTAATAAATCATTATGCTATGATTATCCCCTTCAAGAAAGAACAGAATAAAGGTGTTAGCACATGTACTGGGAAAAAAAAGGTCAACACTGCTATTGCAATTATGAAGTTCAAGCTTTATCTTTTTCATGATCTAACATACTTGGCACGGAAGTTCAAGCTTTATGGAAACAAGAATAATGTCACAAAGAACCATATTAAATTCATTTTCTGGATATTGGTGAGAAGCAAATAAATGCAAGAAGATAAAGGAAATATAAAGGCCAAACTCACCATCAACAGGCTTCTCCACAAATGGCTTCCAAAAACGATTTCCATGGACCTCACATAATCTTCTTCTTCAATAAAATAATCCAGCTCTTGGTATGGTTCTTCTCTATTTACAAGGGCATATCTTGGAACAGGAATCCCATACATTTCTAGCAGCTAGAATCAAAATTAAATAGTTCAGTTTTAGTCAACCAACTGCTATATTAATGTGATACATTTCAACTATTTATGTGGTTAGTTCTCAGTCAAGCTCAAAGGACAATTTTTCTCTCTCAAAGAATATAAGCTTTGACCAATTATGGTACAAGACTTAACATTACTGTCAATCGGTTGCAAAGTTAAAATATGGCAGGGGGCAGGAAAAGAGAACACCTATTAGGGTCTCCTCTCTCAACATCTCAAAGGTAAAGGGCAATATAAAAGTGACTGCCCTGAGGTCCGTAGCTGAGGTGGAAAGTGACCTTGGTTTTCCTAAGTTGATATGGATCAAAAACCTTGACACCAAGATGGAACTTTAGGATGTATACCTCATAAACCTTCCGTCAGTCATGGAGAAGGTGTTGTGATTCCAACTCATTCACAAGGAACGATCTGAATCATAGAGAAGAAACAGATGCAAAAGTAATTACTGCTTACTAGGTCTAAAAGATTATTTTATAGAGAAGAGAAAGTTTTCACATACAACGAACTAAAATAATCAAAACACAGTAATAAACCATTAGAAAATTATATAATTTGCCAAAAAAACACAATTATATAGACAAAAGCATTTGAACTGTGACAGAAATCAAATTTACAATCTTCAAAAGATTGGTTCTGCTGAAATAATCATATTTAAGATGAACAATCAGACGAAGACACCACTTAGATTGTAATTCAATAAAATAAGCCCAAACTTAGCGCATACACACTAGTAAAAGACTCGAATGATAGTACACTAGTAGAAAACATGCACTTACTATACAAAGGTAGCTCCTGTAGCACTCATGCATTACCCAAGTTTTAATCCCTCCTACCTTAATTACAGAGAAGTTAACTGAATCATCACGTATCAGGTGCTCTTGTACATTCTATAATAAACTACACCACCATAGAGTCCTAAATATATTTCTATTGTAAAGGCCTAAATCTTCTTCATATTGATGGGGCAATCTTCGCATGTTGATGCTTGACAATTGAGATCCAAGACCCAATCAGAATCATTATGAATAACTCCTTTTCTTACTCTAATTAAAGATTCTCATTTATTAAATTTTCAAAACAAAGAAATGCCCCATAGTCTCCAGCTTCAGAACTCTTCCCTAACTTTTCAAATGTGATTTGGCCAACATTTAGCACATTCATTTCTTAATAACAAGGCTTAATTAACAGCTCAAATATCCATAAAGTATCCTCCGAAGGTTTGATCCCAAAGGTAAAGTATAAGTATGACTGTCAAAATTTTGAAATAATTATATCAAGTTTTCCATGTTAAGAATCAAAATTAACTGTAAAGGATTCTTTTACTCAGGTAAGGATACGTTACAAAGTAGTAAAACAAGATGTAGTGGAGAGATGACGGAGAGAATGATTGTAAAGAGAACTTCACAAAGAGAATTTAGAGAGTAAGTTTTCCAAAAGAGCAAAAGTCCTCAAAGGAAACATTCCAACCTCTATTTATAGCCCGCTCAAAGAAGTTTTTTAAGTAACAGTTGTAAAAGGACATTGATGAACGAGTAACAAATTATTAGGCAATGGGAATGAGAGAATCACACGAACATTTTAACGAGATTGAGGTCTGTTACACAATGGTAAATTATGGAGATCTTTCATAAGTTGTAATCATGTAAAGTTTGGTGAAACATCCATGTCTAGATGCAAATGTGTCTTTTGTTCAGGTGGGAGGGGAAAGCACTTGTACTCTAAGAAAAGTTTAAGTAAACTCCTTAATTCTGAGTCTCCAAGCCATGCTCTACAAGACTTCTCAAAAGTGGAGCAACTCAAGAATCTTGCTACACTTCCTCAGCTTAACTCTACAGCTTTTGACATAGAAGCTGTTATCAAGATTGGCTCCACAGCTTTCCCAATATGGAAGTTGTGCCCAAAGTTGACTCCATAGTTTTCCTAATGTGGAAGCATTGGTTCCACAACTTTATCAATGTGGAAGTTGTTTCCAACATTAGCTCAATGGCTTTCCCAATATGGAAATTGTTCCCAATGTTGGTCCCACGGCTTTCCCAATGTGGAAGTCGTGCCCAACATTGAATTTTCCAATACGGAAGCTATGCCCAAGTTGGCTCCACAGCTTTCCCAATGTGGAACTCATGTCTAAGTGGTATTGTTGCCTAGATCATTGATCACCAAAATCAAGTATCTACAATACTCTTATTAAAATGTAAAAACAAGTCAATTTCTTACAATCTTGAAATGGAATGGTATGTTTTTTTAAAACTTGCACATAGAATACAGGCATCAAATAAATAAATACTTACTTCCTCAAAGCAGCATATGCTTCAGCTTTCTCAAGGGGGTACCCAGAGGAGTAAAATGCAATCAAACAATCACAGATTGGCCAGCTGAAATATGCAAAATTATAATAAATTAGACAATTCAATGACAAAGAACCTCTCAACCCAAATACAGAAGAGAAGCAACATGAATCTCAACCATAATACCAAGAATTATATCATCAGTAATGCACACCTACATGTCTCTCTTTCTAATCCTCTACCTTATTTCCCTCCTAGAAATCACACAATCCTCCTAGAAGACGAGAAAAGGTGAGAGTGAAATGTCAAACAAGGGAGTGATCTTCAGTTAAATAGTTAATCAACTCAAGTTCTACCTTTTGCAAGAAAAACAAATGCCGCACAGTTCATCAACAGGGGGATGAAACTGTCAAACGGAAGTCTTAAAAAATTCAAGATAAATGCAACCAGTGCTGGTTTGAAGAAACATTTAGTTTGCTAATTTTTGGACCTCCTTCGCACCGCTTTTATATTTTCCCTATTCTTATTCAACATTAGCATTCAAACTATTGAAATTCACAAGAAAATTTAAAAATTAGAATACATATACCATATGTTATCAGGACTTAGACTCGAGAGAAGTTCGGACACAGTGTATCAGACACTTTTGGAGGATCATACCCTTAAAATCATGTTTCAATTCATGTTAGACACATAGGTTTCAAACAGTAATGCTTTACGAAAAAACAAAGAGTTCCAATAAGAAAGATAATACCAATTATAACCTATATTATCAACAATTTCACAATGTAAATCAGAGATACCGTGTTCCAACTAATTAGCTGAAAATGTACCTTTCGATGGGTTCTTCAAGAATAACCTTATCGCCAAAATGTATAATCTACAAAAACATTACAATGCAAGCCATTACTTTCAAAGAAAAAAAAATGCAATGCAGGGGATCCATAAGCATAAAGCAACATAACTTTTGACACGTGCAATTTCATGCGTACACGCACTAACAAATTCCCCAATTGCTTTCGAAGTAAAAATATAGTACTCTCTCAGTCCCATTTATTTTGTTCATTGTTGACTTTTCACACAGTTTTAGGAAGAAAAAGTTTGTGTAAGAATGTGTGAGAAAGATGATATAAAATAATTGAAACGACAATTTTATACTTAAAAAGTTAAATTTTGTTTTGTTGGGAAACTAAAAAAGGTATAAAGGGAAATGTGGCTTATAAAAGTTGTTGATTTTTTCAATGAGACATTTTAAGTAGGAAAATTTCAAAACACAAAATACACATATTGAGTGAGACAGATAGTAGAACTTACATACAAAAAAATCATAACTATCCTCGTAAAAAGAAAAAATATATATATATATCGCGCGAATAAGTAGTTCTATTTCTCGTGAACTAATTGACATTTCATAAATCTACTTCAATTTTTTTTTAAAAGACGTGTTTATTTAAATCTAAACTAAAAGTAAATCTGATCTTCATCTACCTCAAATTCGCCAAAAGCCTTAAGACTGTCCAGAATTTGTCCCATTGAAGCAGAAAAAACCTGAAAATCAAAACACGAAATCTTTTAATTTAAGCAGTAAAACAAAGGAACATATACTAAATTAATTACTATACAAATAACTCAACACTTTTTCAATTTTTTTTAAAGTATATTGTGGATATATTTAGTAGAAAAAGCTTGAGCAACAAAAGAGAAACAAAAGCCTCGCTTCCTCATTTCACCTTCTTTTCCATGACGCAGACTCCAACTGTTATCTTCTTATGTCCTCTAATTTCTTCTTCATCTCCTCCTTTCATCTCTTCTCTGCCTCTTTCGCTCGCTCAGGAGAATAAACTAACTTCAATGAACAAAAGCGATGCAACAACACTAAATTGAACTCTTCAGCTTCCAATCATCGCCACAAACGCCAATCGCAGCCGGAAGTTCCTCCTGAGACGAGTATTCTATACAAAGTACGCATACGAATACGTACGTAATAGCTATATGAAGCTTTTTTTATAAAAAAAAAAACAAAAACAAAAGAAATGGACAGGGAAGCAATTCAGCTAAGAAGAAAGAGAGAAAGGAAATCACGAGAAATATTTTAGAGATGAAAATGAAATGGAACGTTTTTGGAGCCAAACATGAATAAAACTATCAGCGGATTTTATTTCTCGATTTATTTGTCATTAGTTATTTGGGGCAAACTACTTAAATAGTCACTTTTGTTTTATAAGTATCCACTTCTGATCACCGTATTTAAAAAGTAACATTTTGGTCACTTATGTTATCGATTATAACGTTTTTGTCACTGAGAATCTAGGACATTAAATATTGTTAGTTCATAGGTCAAATTAAAAACTAACCCTTTTAGTAATATGTCACGTCATCAAACTAACGACATTTAACATCTAAGTGATCAAAATGTTATAAACCAATAACGTAACTGACCAAAAGTGAACACTTATAAAATGAAATTGACCATTTCAGTAGTTTACCCAATAATTTTATGGTCATTTAAATTTTAGAAATTATAAAATGGTCATTAAATTTTTTAACCAGTTATGAGATGTAATTAAATTTTGAAAATTTGTAACTGAATTTTGAAATTTCATTGGACAAATCGATCATTTAAGCTTAGATTAAAACTATTTGTATACTTTACCCTTTTATTTTTAAGGTAAACTACCTTCAAGACGACTAAATTATTCGTCTGATTCTATTTTTATCGTTTAAGTATGAATTTTTTTCAATTACACCATTACACTTTTAAAATGATTTCAGTCAAGTCATTGACTGATAACTTTTGACGAAAATGATTATGTGGTAGAAAAATTATTATATGGTCCCAACTCACCAAATTATCTATGATCTCGTCCACTAAAAATTAGTCACATAATTTCTTCTTTTCCATATCATTTTCTTATTAAAAATGAATCTTCACATTTTTATGCTATGTAAACAAAGAGTGGGTGCTTAAATAGAAATTGATTATAAATGGATTAGTGACATGGAAAAAGATGATTAGTTGCCTGATTTTTAGTGGATGGGGACCATGGATGACGTGATGAGCTGAGTCCATAAAATAATTTCTCATGTGGTACATAATTACACATTTAGTCCTCCTTAATTACACATTCTATAAATTTGGTCCTAATTTTAATTTATTCACTAAATTTAATCGAACAATAAGAGTGAAACCAAAAGTTATGGCCAATTTGATAGAATGTATAAGTAAGGAGAAATAAATGTGTAAGTATATAAATTTACTTAAACATCATCATTTCCATCAAGAAGTTAACGGTAAGTGGCTTGATTAAAATTATTCTAAAGGTTTAGTGGTTTAATTGATAAATTTCATAGTTTAATGGTCAAAATAAATCATATCGAATAGTTTAGTGGCTTTAGAGATAGTTTGCCTTTTTATTTTTATTCCAAATGAATAATGTATTTCACTCGGGGATGTTTGGGGGGCGTAACAACCTTTCTGTCTTTTTTATTAAAGTTTTAATAGAGACGTGGGAATTTATTTTATATAAAAAGATAAAGTGACAAATTTGGTGTTGTATGGGTCATTTTCCATAGAACATTACTAATTTATTCGGACACAAACATTATCTTTAAAAATGGATAAGGTCCACCTAAAATGTTTCGACGAGTGGGTAACTTAAAAAATCTTATAATTTCGAACTTAATAAGCGGTCCTAATAAAAAAATAAATTGTTTTTATCTTAAAAGACTTGGGTCTAATTCTTTTATTTACCATATGCATGTATATTGTCACATAGTTAAAAATATCTCTGAGCAAATAATATTATCTCTATGGTCATTTTATTATGGGAAAAGTTTTATTTTTACCATTACTTTTTTAATTTTAGCAACTAGATCATTTAATTATTTAAATGATATATCAATCATGTCACAACTTGATCTAGTGGTTGGTTGCCTTTCGCACTCTAAAGACTTAGGTTCCATCCACCATGCTCTCGTATTTGCTTCTCTGATTTTTTATCCTATAATATAGTGACATGTGTCACAATTGATTGAAGAAATAAATTTTTTGAATTAAATTAAAATTAGGACTAAATTAATAGAATGTGAAATTAATGAGAACCGTATGTGTAATTATGCAAATGTATTTAATTATCATGTCGACTCTTCACTAACTTTTAACTGTTAATGCTTGATTAACATCCTTAAATGATTGAGTGATTTTATTGACAAAATTAAAAGATTAATGGTCAAAATAAAACTTTCTCGTAATTATGTGGCAATAAAAGAAGTTTAACTATATAAATTGCATACCTGTACTTTGGGGTCACGATTCATATCTTGTTAAATAGAGAATTACTATATTTTAAGATAAATATCAGGATTTGAACTCATATAAAATAAGACAATATAAGTATTCTTGATTACTCGACCAATTAATAAATATGTGTTTGGTCAATATCTTTAATATCACAAAAAAGATTTAATCTCTGAGACATATCTAGTTAGATAAAATGTGTTTATGAACGATATCACTCTTACCCATACTTAAGCATTATGTATCAATAATATATTTTTTAGAGTATCAATAATATGTTTTTCAGATTTACAAATTGATCAAGTGGTCAAGGATATTCATGTTGTCTCTATCTTATATGGAGTTGAATCTTAATATTTGCTTTTGGGAATGTAACTATTTTTTTATTTATAAAAAGGTCACCAAAAATATTTTTAAATTGTAATGTATATTTGACTGAAAATATGATATATAATGTATGTATACATAAATTATAAGTTGTAATACCCGAATTTTACCCGAGTATGAGTATATATATTATATTCTCTTAATAAATAAAAATAAATAAATAGTATAACAAACCAAAAAGACAATAAGTAAAATCTTCATGTCCAAGTGTCCATTATTTTACAATATCCAAAACCCGAAGCCCATTTTCAAAGCCTAAACCCCTTATACAGCTCATATTCAACTCACTGTCAGCCCAAACAAACACAGAATATGCCACGTGGTGATTGTGGATTGGTCTAGAAGCTCATCATGCAGATATGTATTTTTCCCCGCTTAGTTGGCCACAGCTGGCTACTGATGTCTGCATTGTGACATCAACGATGATGTCAAATTCCACCTATTATAATTAGATGAGAGAGAATGTCAGATCATTAATGACAAAATAATAATAATTAATAACTAATAATAAATATTAAAAGAAGAGAGGGGGTTGTTTTGGAAATTTCTATGGCCATTCGAACCATCACCGTGAAAGTTGAAGAGCTGCCAGAGATGTAACACCCTAAAACTGGGGCTAGTCGAAATTTAATTCCGGCAAATCAGAAATTTTGTATCAGAGAGTCAAAGTATAAAACATTTGACCAAGTGGTCAATTATTAGTTAATGAATCCTAATTAAGTATGGATATTGTTTAAGGACCCCATTGTAAACTTTGAAACTTGTTTTAGTGACCAAATTGGGAAAATTGAAAGTTAGAGGACAAAAGTATAAAGATTGAAGAGTTGAGAGACTAACCTTGTGATTAGCCCCTCCTCAATATTAGTCATCCTATACGTGGTGTTTTGGGATGAGCTTCCTTCATCCAAAGGAAAGCTCAACATAAAATTAGTAAGGAAAAAGAAAGAAAGAAACTTACCAGTTAGTTTGGAAGCACACACCTCATTCATTATCTTCTTCCTTTAAGTTTACAACTCAAGCAAGCACCTCCATTAAATGATAAGCCAAGCTTTGATTTCCTTAAATTTCTCAATCCTAGATTATAGCTACTGATTGGGCAAGCTTTTCCCCTCAATTGGTTTATCGATTCCATGGTAAAACCATGTTTAATTTCAAGTTTAAGAATCAAGGAACCCCTAGAAATTCTCTAGGGATATCATGGCTTATTTTTTTATTGTTTTTCATAGCTATTAGATTGCTATGAACCTATTATCGATATTGAAATCATTGTTTCTTTGTAGCTCAAGAAAATCAAGGTGAATAATCATCAAATCCTTATAATTCCACCAAGCTCAAGAACAAAGAAATCGTTATCCGGGAGCCTTGAAGCCTCGAAAGTGTCGGTGAGTGTAGTCAAAGTCTTGGATTGGCTAGGTGCCATTCTCGATTTTATTGATGTTGATTTATTGCATTTCTAATCATAAATTCAAGGTATGTTTACATTGAAACCTCGTAGGAGGTAACAACGATAAGCTTTGGTAAGCTTATTACATTGACAAGTCCATTATTGAATCCTTACATTGTTATTAATATCATTGAAACATTAGAAAAAACTATATTGATCATGCTTTAGAGTATTGTCATTGCTATCGTTTTTGATATCGCTACCATTATTGTTAATGTTATCAATATTGTTATTGATATTGGTAATCATTGAATCCTTGGATACGAATGGACATTGGATACAATTGGCATGCCATAGAATTCATGAGCTCATTGGTACGAAGTGAACTATGGTCCTTGAGCTAAGGCTCTCTTTGGTGATGTTGGCGGGATGTGTTTGTGTTGGTCTTATTGGCGATGTTGGAGGATATTGACCATTTATTGTTGGCGATATTGATTGGGAATTCGCGTATCCACATTTACATGTCGATCCAAGGAATTAAGATATGAAATTATTTTTAAAACTTAACTTGAGATGCATTCACATTGCTATACATGTCATTGTTATCATTGATATTCATATTGTTGTTATTGACTACCTCACTAGGCTAAGTAAGCCTAATGCATCTCATTTCCTAGCATTTTTAGGTTAAAAGTTTGTGGGATCAAGGACGATTTTGAAGCAGGTCACCAAGTTGAATGTAATGTAAACTTTGTCCTTAAATTCCTAGAAAGGTGGCATAGGGTCTAGACAAGTTAGTTTGGCCCCATATGGTTTACTTGGGTTAAAACCTGAAATATGGTATGGTTGTGATTTGTTAAAATATGGTAAAAAGGGATTAAAGGCACTAATAAGGGAAAAGTGGGTAAATAGATTTGTTTTGATTTAAAATTTGACATGCAAGTAGAATTGATTAAGGCCCTTAAATTGGATAAAAACCAGATAAAATTTATCATTACAAGCCTGTCCGTATCTGTAACCCCCTCAACCCGGCCTAGTCGCAAGACCAAACCGAGCGAGCTACATTAGGTTTACCAAAGTAAACCGTAAAGAATTAAGCCTGAAACCCGACCATTTTTCCTTTTATCTTATCTAGAAGCAAAATTTTTATCCTATATGTACATACTGATTTCTGGTGAAAACCCAACTCAATTGGGCGTCGAATTGACATCCAATTGATTATATATATAATTTAGAGACCAAATTGCAAATTCTGAAAATTTTAAGGACTTAGCCCACTTTTAAGTTACCATCATTTAATTAGGCAGGTTACATGCTTACACGTCAAAAATTAGCTCAAAACGATCATCCAAACTTATTCAATTGCATCCACAATATTCAAAGACCAAAACGCAAGAGACCAGAAATTGAAATCCATGACATTACCTATAAAAACAGCCATCTGTACCGATACAGAGTAGCCACCCGTACCGATACATAGTGTACCATATCGGTATGCCATGCCAGCTTGCAAATTAATAAAACCGTATCGATACGAGCCTTCGTTGTTCCAATACACGGGTTTTTCCTCAAAAAGTAACTTTCTAGTAACAAGTCCCCGTACCGATACACCTTATCCCATACTGGTACGGAAAGCTTAATTTACTTATTCGTACCGGTACTCAAACACCCGTACCGAAACTGAATGCCCTATTTTGCCTAGCCGTACCGATACGGTCCCCTGCGTATCGGTACGCATAAGCCTGTAATGTCATTTTCCTCTGGTTTAACATGCTTTCAACCATACCAAAACATCCTAACACACAACCAACACAATCTAGAATCAGACCACGACATAACATCACGTATTCAACATCATTTCTTGACATCTTGCATCAAATGTAAATCTATAGGCATGCAACCTAGAAAACCATTCAAGTAAAACATGAAACTCCAAACCATAACCAAAATCAAACCATAAAGGCCATTTACAACTCAAGAGCAGCTAGACAAACTTGCTCAAACAAGGAGTTCAACAAAACATCTCCCAAACAACAACAGAAACCCCTATTGCCATTATTACTTATAGTCTAATTCAAAACATACTTTGGTTACCAAGTTTTGTACCGATCCCTTGCTTCCCGTTGCCTTCCAAGCTTTTAATTCTCTGCATTGATGGACAAAGAGAGCGTAAGCACACTAGGCTTAGTGGGGAGTGCTAAAAAACAACACACCATCAATGCATTAAAACTACTTATCAATATTACATTGAAATCTCATTTCAATCATCCTTTAAAACATTATCATGCCTTTAAAAACCACGCACTTATCATCTTTAAAACTAGAATATTAAACCATATGCAACATGTATCATTAACCAATAGCAAGTTCCATTGCTCAACCTCAATTTAAGCTTTTCCATGCATAACAACCATATGTAAAGCTTAAAGAGTAAACATGTATAAATTGCATTATACAACATAAACTTTTCAATGATACATCAACAATTATATTGGCTCACAAGTGATCACTAACCAAGTTCATTTACCAAAAAAGTTCATCAGATACACGGATTCAACAAGTGTTCTCCCAACACTTTAAGCCATCTCAACCGGAAATAGCGATACAATCACAATCGCAGTACCTAAACAACCGAGTACACTGTCAACCCACGAGGCCACCAACCCTTAACTCGGTTAGATTCTTAATCCTCTAACGGGAGTATACGGTACTGTAAAACCCATCTACCGTTAGGGTACTTAGATGGAGTTTTCGGTACACGGATCTAAACCCCTCAACATCCAAGGCGACTTATTATAGTGCACTATCAATCATATGGCCGGCCAACTATATCTGATAACAATTTTAAAACCACATCACTTGCCAATATAATTAACCATTTACCATTACCTCACTATTTTCAACAAGCATTAACCAAACCAATTTTCCAAAACAACAACCATGCTTTAAAACACAAGTATAAACCGTATACTTACAAGGATCACTTACCATGTGCATCCTTCAGCCTTTCATGCTTAAAAATAGTATCTCAAATACTTTAAAATATGCTTAAACAGTAGGCTCAATGTAAATCAAAACAAGTGCATAAAAACCATTTCACACTAGCACGACCGAGAGAGAAAAACCACATTTACTTACTTTCGAGTTTAAACCAACGTATCAAGCTAAGTTTAAACTCCCATAAACCACCTTTAAAACATTCCAAAGCTGGAATCCACGTTCTCACTCACCGATACACGAAACCTTGATTTGCCAACGTGAAATCAAGCGTTCGAAGCCTCCAAAGCTTCATTGATCACTTTCGGATCAACCTTCCCTATTTTAACCACATTACAACAGAGGATTAATGCATCTCAATGCATTCAAAACACTGCAACAACAAATCCTCACGGACTTCCACAATCTTCTCAAAATTACCCAACCACAACAACCGAAATCACCATCCAATCCTTTCAAAACACAACCCAGCCACAATCTAACACTTCCTTAATCATCAATTAACACTCAAAAACAAGATTGATTCATTCATATACTTTCAGCAATTAAACAGCCACCACAACTCCACAAAAACACAATTCTAACGACCTAAATAATTAGAGATTCAAGAGTTTCGGGATTCCATTGTTAAAAACAACTTATCAACATTATTATACATCCAACATATGTTAAAAATCAATCCACATCACTGAAAAATAGATCTAATTCGGATCTTTCACTATTTCATCCAATTAAATTAATTAATTCAATATAAAAAACATAAAATCAGATTATAAACCATAAATCAAGGATCAAACACTTGGGAATATCAATAAAGAACCATTTAATAGAGGAGATCACGGACCTTACCCCTATTGTGTGATTTCTCCCTCAATTAGCTTGTTTAAAGCTAAGAAAACACAAGATTTCAATGAGATTTTGTAAATCAAAGTTAAAGAATCAATTACAAATTAATAATCTGAGTAAAATGACCTCTCGCCTCTGATTTTTAATGAAAACTTGAGTGTTTGGCATAAGAGAAGTGGAGAGAAAAGTTACGTCAATTTTCATTAAAACCAAATAACTAACTTTATTATCTAAAATCTCTTTTTATTATCCTTTAAAAAACATGTTAAAATGATTTAATTGAAGGGAGAAATCTCCAGCAAAAACTTGGTTAAATAGCTTCTTAAGGATTCTAAGAATTTGATCCTTTTTATTTTAGTTACCTTTAAAAACAGTTTTCAAAAATTGCATTTTGGTCACTAGCCAAAATGTCACACTTCCAAATCTCATTTTCAAAATTGATTTCACAAATATTAATCATATATTAAAAGATGATTTTTAACCATTTTCCCATATTTTTATCTTACCAAAAAATATATGGTCCCGAATCTGACTCGAATCTCTAACCCGCTCCACTGGACCGCCTAACAAGCCACAAAACCGCTAGGCCCAAAATTAGGACGTTACAGTATCGGTACGGGTGATGGCGTATCGGTACGGCTGTGCATTATGGGACGAGAGTATAAAGGCATATCGATACGGCTAGTGGGTATATCGGTACGGGTTTTAGTCACTGGAAAATTACTGTAGCACCATATCAATATCGTATCAATACTGATAGTTGACCTTGTAAGCGTTAACTATGCGTACCAATACGGCCTTGGGCATTTCAGTATGGCTAGTCGGTTCTGTAATCTGAATAAAATGACTCACGCATAGTGTACTGATACGGTCTAGCCCGTACCGATATGACCCCTTTTAGCTGTAATGGTAATAACGACTATGACATAGGCGTACTGATATAGTTTCTTTGAGTATCGGGACGGGTGGCAGGTAAGTTGGTTAAAAGGTGTTTTAAAAGTTTCAGAATGTTATAATTTGGTCATTAAATTTAAGAGACTTAATTCAAGGTGTAATTGAACTCTGATCACATTGAAAATTGAAACTTAAGATATTTATGCATTGAATTCCTTATTGATAAGTATAATTACTAATAATTTCTTAAAAAATTTAAGATTTACAATTTAGTCCTTAAACTTATAGAAGTTAGAAAAATTGGTCCCTTACCAAAATTCAAACGAGTTCGTATAGATTATAGTTAAGCATTTCATCAATTGTATGATATTATCCACTATTTATAATTTAAGTCTTTGATTTTAGTAATCGATTACCGTATTGTTCACCGGTAAACTTTCCGACCCGGATTCCTATCAGACCAGGAAGGGGTGTTACAGGAGAAGTCTACTTGTCATCGAAGAAAGAGGCCAGAGTGAATATTAAAACACCGTTTTCGACATTGAAAGTTTATTTCTTTTATCCCTTTTCTTTTTCCTATAAAAGATAAGCAAATATCAATTTACATGCAAATAAATAAACCGAAACAAAAAGTTAGATCTAAAAATAAGGGAGATCGGAGATCTTATCTGTTGCCGAAGTGGTTTATGAAACGGCGAAGTTGATGATGGTCGGGATTGAGTAATTTTAGGCTTAGGATTGGGTGGAGATGGACGTTCTGTTGAACCGGGCTTAGAATAACGCCTGTGGAGGTGTATGATCAAGAAACCCACTGCTGAAATGGTATGGCATCGGTGCATGTGGTAAGGGTGACTAAAATGACTGTGCTGGTATAGGTATGAGAGACTTTCAGTCATGTATACACCATAAGTAGGGTCCTCAAACACTGATGTCAATGGGTCTACAACAGATTATTTAAGTTCTAATCCTAATTAAAGCTTTAAATAATTAATCTAGATTATTTGTCAATTCTATAAGGATTTTAATGAATACTAAGTATTCTACTTAAAAGCTCATGTTGGACAACGCCCCATTGCAATGCGACATCAGCCAAATTGGAACATCAAAGCTTCTCACTTAATATTCATTAACCTGTTACAATGACATTTCTTGATTAATTATTAAATCCTAATAAACTTAGAACTAAAGCTCTAAACAATTAAAATAAATCTAAGTGTTTTTAATTGTTTAACAATTATGGTATATGCCATATTTAAATCATGCATCAATCAAATAGGTAAGGCAATTAAATTAAATAATTAAATGTTGTAAAAGGGACTAAATTGAAAGAAATTAAACTTGTAAATTTGATTTTATTGATAATAGAGACCAAATTGAGAGATTATAAAATTGAAGATCAAATCCGAGAGAATCCGAGTTTTAAGGTACGAACCCTAAGGTCCGACCCGGTTCGGACACGCGGGTCTAAAAGACATGGCACCAAAATGATGTCGTTTTCGATGGGCTATAAAAAGCCATCATCAGGCCGAATATGGCCTTTTCCTCTCATTTTCTTAAAATCCATTCTCTCTAGCTCTTCACCCTCTCTTCCCTCTCTCATACTTAACACCTAAATTCAAAAAATTCACCCCACAAAGATCAAAACACCCCATTTTTAAAGGTGTTCTTTATGTGATCATCACGAACGTAATGAACACGAAAAACACAACTTCGGCCGCCACCAACTCCACCGCCTAGATTCACTCTAACCAAACTTTGGTCAAACTCTGGTGTTCGCTGACCACTGTCCACATCTTCGATCATCCCTGTTACAACTTCGGTGGTCGTGATGCTATTTTTAACCGTCGTCGAACGATTTTTAGCCGCCACTATTCGAACCAAAAATCCCCAAAATTTCTTAATTTCAATCCTAAACTTAAATCTAATTTCTTAATTTCAATTTTGAATTTATGTTAAAAAATCTTCGATTTTGAATTACGATTCACAAATATTGAAGCCTTTTGAGCCTCATCATCACAATGTTAGAGAATCCATCTTCCAATGGGATTATGGGAGAGCTCCAAAATCTATATTAAAGTATACTTTTTTTGATATTCTTTCTAATATTTTGGTATGAATATATCGTAGTATATGTTTTTTATTCTTAGTCTTTTAAAAACGTACACACACTTTGTAGAGAGTTCGAACCCGGCTTCTTAGAAATATGGGTGTTGTCATGGTCGGTTAAACCGAATTAACCGACTAAACCGAATTAGTTCGGTTAAATGGTCGGCCACGAAACTTTTTTCGATAAGGGAATGCTTAAAGAATTTTTCAAAATTCGGTTATCGGTTAATTCGATTCGAAATCGGTTAATTAACTGAATTACCCAAAATATAACAAAATTAAATATATTATACATATTAAGCCTTTACCCATTAAAATTCTGAAACTCACTTCTAACTAAAATAAAAAAATCTAATGTTTAATCTAAAATTTTAATGTTTTTATTTATGTTTAAATATTTTTTTACAGAAAGAGGTATTAGAGATATCTATACATTCATAAATATTGACATAAAACAAAGTTCATTACATTCCTATACAGTTAATGAGCAGCCCTGTACCCTTGGCATTAGGAATTCCCCAACAAAGATTTACATACAAACAAGTAGCCATTTATGTCCAAAAAAAAATACAAACAAATAACCATACTTCGATGTCGACATGAATGACCAAAAACATCGAATGCCTAAAAAAACCGAACCCAACTGGTAGGAGGTTTAAGCACAGGTTGATGACTAAGGCTTTGCTTAGGAACAAATTTTAAACCAATTTTTAGAGGACCAACAGAAAAGTTGCGCCGAACGATTAAAAATTACGTTTTTTCAACCAGCTTTTGTACATGATTTGATCTCCAAACAAAGCTTTTGAAAACACTAAAAATTTTAACTTCTCAAACCACCATTTTCACCACTTTTCACTTAAAATCTCGTTCTAAGATCATTCGTGAACGGAGCCTAAGACTTCAATCCTCAATATGTCTCCGTCTTATTCTTCAATCCAATAAAATTTCTTTCTCTACATACAAAGAAAACATTTTCTGCCTCATTTAGTTTTTCACTTCCCCATGACATACCATGGAGGGTCCATAAATTAAATTAGATGAAAATAATCTTTTTTAACTGAAGTATTTTCAAAGATTTTTATTGTGTAATAACTTTGATTAGGAAAACTCATGATAAATTTTGGTTAATTCAAAAATTACCAAATTAACCGAAATTTGTTCGATTTGGTTAATTTTTTTGACATAATGGTTCGGTTAACGGTTAAAAATTTTAATTAGTTCGATTTTGGGTAATTTGGTTTAGTCACCGACTGAACTAACCGTTTGGACGTCCCTATCTAGAAAGAACAACGCTTAATTTTTTGCTACAATCACTCAATGGGTTTAATTTTTGGTATTGTTTGATACACCACAAATAAAATAAAAAAGCTTACGAGCAAAAATAATATTTGATACACCGTAAGTGGAATACCAAGATTTAGTTAAATATAATCATGCATCATTTATTTCTTTTTTTGATAAGCTAAGCAATATTTTATTAACGTGGAAATCATACACATGAATATTGTGCCTCATTAAAAATCTTCATAAACTTAGTTGAAATAAAAAGAGTACAACGCACTAATATAAGAACACAAATACCAAACAAAATAACGGAACAAAATACCAAAGCGATAACACACAACAGCATCAACCATATCCCTTACAAAGTTTATACGAAACAACAGCAACTAGCAATACCACATGTTTCACAAATTCATCTATCTCCGAATCGCAATACATGTCACACACGCTAGGAATCCACACCACTCTTGCGCATGATGCCACTATCAGGCACAACTTGGTTCTGTTGCTAAAACCACCATTAAAGAAGAGAACGCATAAGCACCATACAGTATGTCATTGAACTACCTTGAAAAAAAATCAAAAGTCTGATAATAAAACCCCAAACTCAACAAATCAAATCAGCAAGCACCTTATTCTTTTACGATTTTGATCGACTATAATTTCTCTTCTCCATACCTTTTGCAGCAAGCCTTCGCTCTTTCGGGTATAAAAAACTGCGATGTTCCTTCGAATCCAACTCACTAATTGCGATGTCTTTCACTTCTCGCACCTTTCGCAGCACATCATGACCAAGTGTGTCTAAAACAAGGCTACTCGAATTAGAAACATCAACCATAGCTAAATCACGACAATTATTCTCATTAAGCCCTTGTGATATAGATAAGGGATTAGGCCCTTGCAATAAGGGAACAAAGATAGAGCCATTCATTATCCGTTCAAGATGAGGCTCACCTTATTTTTTAAAATTATTTTGTAAGTTCAAATAACCTCTAAACACGTTTGTTTTTATTACACAATTATATCAAATAATTATCTTTAATTATATAGTGAGGGGAGAATAAAAATATCATAAACTAAGTAAAAATGATATTTTTGGCCACTGAAGTTTCAAACATTATAATAAAGTCATTCGAACCCTTGGTAAACAAAGCCTACATAGCAGTTTCAACGCTACGCCTTGAACCACTCGGCCATCTCCCCTTAAACTTATCAAGTTGTTATAAAATGATCCTCGACTTATTAAAAATTTATCATTTTTTATAACGTGTAGTGACATTTTGTAATAGTTTGATAATTTAATAGTCATTTTAGTATATTTCAGTGATAATTTTTTATATAATTTAGTGATCATTTATGTACTTTGCCATCTATTTTAAATTTAAATCAAAATAGTTATGTAATATACATTTTCATTGAACAAGAAAAATTTAAGTTTGAGAATTCTTTAACTTTTTGTATTATATCACTTTTTTTGTTGTTGTCACAATGCCACAAAAATCATTACAAGTATTAAAATCTTAACCACTAATCTTCGATTTTGAATTTTCATTCACAAATATTGAAGCCTTTTGGGCTTTATTTTCACAATGTTAGAGGATCCATGCTCCAATGGGAGAGCTCCATAAACTATATAGGTCTTGTTTGGTAATTAGTTGATAACGGATAGCGGATAACTGATAGTGGATAGCTGATTTGACTAGCAGATTAAATTAGCTGATTGTATAAAAGTGTTTGGCAAAATTAAATGATAACTGATAGCTGTTTTATTATTTGAACGAGAAAAATGACATATAAGGACACGATTATATTCAATACTTATTTGAATAATTTATTAGTTATTATTATTTTGGATCAATTAATATTAATGATACTGAGAAAATTAAGTTTCATAATATAATTAATAAACATATACGAAGAATGTATATATTATTTTTTATTTGTGAAATTATTTTTAATTTAATTTTAATAATTATTAAATTTAGATGTATATATTAATTTTTTATTTATAAAATTATGTTTTGAATATAATTTTATTAATTATTAAATTTATATGTACATATTAAATTATTATTTGTGAAAATATTTTTTTAATTTTAATAATTATACAAATTTATGTTATTTAAAAATTATAATTATGAAGGACAAAAAAGTCTTTACAAGTTTTTTATCCAAACCTCTTACAAAAAAAGCTCCTAAATTGATTTTTTCAAAATGAGATGTTTTATCTCAATCCGCTATTACAATAATCTATTTACCAAATATCTAAGTTAGCGGATTTGACTGGTCAAACCTATAAAAATACTTCAAACCTCTAATTTTGGCTCAAAAAGTTTACCAAACATGGCCATGGTAAAATTTCTGCCAATAATTTTTTCAGTATTATTTTGTTTTTGGTTTTAACCACAACTTATTGGTTGACTAACCGAATCAGGCACTACACAAATACAATATAGGAGCGACCCTTCCAACCAAATTGTTCCATTCACAACTTTAAGATTCGAACCTCTAATATTGTTTAAAAGATTTAATGTCTCATCCTACTAAGCTAACTGATTATTAGTAAATTTTTTCAGTATTATTTGATACAAAGTAAATAGAACAAAAGATCTGGGAGAAAAAATATCACTTGATATATTGTAAGTGGAATAAAAAGATTCCGTTAAAATATTGTCACGTGTAATTTTTTTTGTTTTTTTTATATATGTTTTATAAGTTCAAATGACAAACTCTAAACACAATGTGAATCTATTTCCCATAGCAAACAATTATCCTTAATTATATAATGAAGTATAAAAATGACCACTAAACTAAGCAAAAACGGTCTCAATGGCCACAGAAGTTTTGAAAATTATACTCTAATAATTAAACTTATGGATCTGTTATAAAATAATTTTTAAACTTATAAATTTTTTTTAATATTTTAAAACGTGTAGTGACCATTTTGTAATAGTTCGATAAGTTCAATGATCATTTTATGGTTACAAAACTTTAATGGCCAAAAAATTGTTTTTACTTAGTTTAGTGATATTTTTGTACTTTACCCTAATGTAATCGGTAACACACATATTTCTTTGGTGAGAACGTTCTGTTTCAGCTGCTTCCTTGGAAGTTTTTGCTGTCATTTTTAACTCTATGTAAATTCAGAGAATATTAAAGGCACGGGCTGCAATTTCACATCTTAAAAGGAATTAAAAAATGAACTAGCTTCGGAAAGTTGGTGTTTTCTAACCAAATCACAGCAAAATATTAGCAAAGAAATGGTAAATTCCTTGGATAATAAAAGTTCAGAGAAATACAGATTGACTCAGCTGGCTCCATTGTAGCCAAGAATTGACTGCTACCATCTTGATAAAATTCGATAGTTCAGACACAAAGTGTTGTTCGATACGGATCCGCGATCAAAGTAATTCTCAGGTGTGTTGATTTGCAATGCGCATACATTGTTGCCACTTGCTGAGATCCATACAGTTTACAAGGTGTCAGGGTCCTCAGGGAAGAGTAGCCTCAGTATAGCATGAATTTGAGAATGGAGCGGATGCGAACATCACCCGAAACGAACTCAGTTGTCCTACCAGCGACCTCGATGATACTGCACCCTGGTGCTTTCTTGAGCCCTTTGTCACCGATCACCCTACGGATCCTATAACCCTCTTCACTTTTCTGTGCACTAAAGTAAATGTTAGATAGCTGCACAAGAGCTTCATCTTCTTCATCCTCATCACAATCTTCCACCTTTAGAAGCTCTTTAACAGCAAGCTCAGCTAGTTCGACATTGTTATGAATCTGACAGCTATTCAACAAAGTGCCTCAGACCGAAACAAGAGGTTTCATCGGCAATCGTTTTATGAGCTTTAGCGCTTCATCAAATTCACCTACCCTGCAAAGCAAGTCCACCACACAACTATAATGTTCATGTTTGGGCACAATCCTATACCTATCTTCCATGTTATTCAACAAAAATAAACCTTCCTCAACGAAGCCTGCATGCCGACAAGCTATCAAAACACCAAGAAGGACAACTCCATCGGGATTAACAGGACGAGTTTGCATCATTTCGAAACAATGAATTGCTTTCCTTGAATGACCATGAACTGCGAAAGCTCCAATCATGGCTGCCCGTGCAAATACATTTCTTTTAGTCGTCCCTTTGAAAACTTCCACGGCCAAGTCTAAACATCCACACTTTGCATACATATCAACAAGAGCTATTCCAAGAAACACATCAAATTCGAAATGATTCTTGTTTTTCTTCAAATACTCTTGAATCCATTTCCCTTCCCAAAGATTCCCACTTTGTGCACAAGGTGTCAGGGTCCTCAGGGAAGAGTAGTCTCAGTATAGCATGGATTTGAGGATGGAGCGGATGCGATACATCACCGGAAACAAACTCAGTTGTCCTACCATTGACCTCGATCATACTGCACCCTGGTGCTTTCTTGAACCCTCTGTCACCGATCATCCTACGGATCCTATAACCCTCTTCACTTTTCTGTACACTAAAGTAAATGTTAGATAGCTGCACAAGAGCTGCATCTTCTTCATCCTCATCACAATCTTCCACCTCTAGAAGCTCTTTAACAGCAAGCTCAGCTAGTTCGACATTGTTATGAATCTAACAACTATTCAATAAAGCGCCTCAGACCGAAGCAAGAGGTTTCATCGGCATTCGTTTTATGAGCTTTAGCGCTTCATTAAATTCACCGACCCTGCAAAGCAAGTCCACCACACAACTATAATGTTCATGTTTGGGCACAATCATATACCTATCCGACCTGACCCGACCGACCCGACCTAGTCCGAGTCAACTCAGTTTAACTTTGACCCGTTGAATTTGACCTGTAGACTTTGACCATTGACCAGTGACATTAGCATGACATCAACGTTGACTTTGATTGCTGACGTCAGCGTTGACTTTGACCAAAAAGTCAAAATTTTTGAAAACTCTTATTTTACGTTTTTCAACGTACCGAGTCTGTTTATGAAGCCTGTTTCGCGAAATTCTAACCCGAAAACCTCTAAATTGACCTTAAATCTGAACATGCATAAGTATTTAAATTATTCAATTTGAAAGCAAAGTTTTGAATTAAGGATTCTAACATGAAATATTATTTGTTAATGTACTCGAGATACATTTGATCTTTCATCTACTCAGCCCGGCTCTTCTTGATCAGCAGCTTCGCGTGCTCCTATAGTTACCGGTATGTTTAAGTTCCGCAGATTAATTATTAAGCTGGAAGTTATTTATTCCCTTACAACCCTGATTCGTTATGCCATAGGATCTAGCACCGCTGCAGATCGTAATGAGGAGGGTGCTCATTAGATTTCCGACCAGCTTTTGAGGTGTGTTCCTTGTGTGCAAAATTACCGTTTTATATGAACTGTTTGAAATGATTTTCTGAATTGACTGTGATATGTTTTTCCTGAAATATTATATGCATATATGTATGATTAGATAGTATGCTCTCTGGTTACAATTTACTGAAGTGCATACCTGTAAAATGATTTTTGATATTACTGATCTGCATAGACTGTTTTAATAGGGATTACTGAGAGAGTGATTGGAGATCCTCAGGTATAGCCCTGATCCAGTTGTACCTCCAGTTAGGCCTCCTACGCCTTCGGGCCTAGGACCAGCATCCAGTTAGGCCTCCTACGCCTTCGAGCCTAGGACCAGCCTCCAGTTTAGCCTCCTACGCTTTCGAGCCTAAGACCAGCCTCTAGTTAGGCCTCCTATGCCTTCGGGCCTAGGACTAGCCTCCAGTTATGGGAATTTTTTATATTGGTGTTCAGTTAGAGGGTAGCTATGTTTTAAAAGAAAACTTTGGTTGCCCTATAGTATGTTTTATTGATATAATTTTGTAATTAATTGAACAGTTTTAAATATTTCTTTTGTACACACATGTTGGGACATACTGAGCCCTTAGCTCACACCTCAACCCCTTTCTTTTCAGATACCTTTTGGTTAGGCTACCAGATCTGGCACTTGGAGATAATACAGTCCAGAATTCTTATGTATATACATATATATATGTACAAAATAGTCCCCAAGTTTTAGATTTTAATAAAACAGTCCACATGCATCATTTTACCCTTGTTTGATTCTAAGCTCAAAATTGTTATTACAATTGATACATATAAACTATCATTTGGGGATGTTTTTAACATATTTTGTACTCGTCTTTGTTGTAATATTTCTATCTTCCAAACTGTCTCATTTACGGTGACATGGGCCTATATTTTGTTACTATATCTTTATTATGATGCTTTGTGAAGTTTATGATGTAATATCACTTATTATGGTTTATTTTGGATAACTATTATTTTAAAGAATTTAAATCTTTAAACATTTAAATATTTACTTAAATTTTTTTTGTAAATAATGTGATCTTCTAGATTCGGACTTTACTCATAGATCGGTCTATGGGGTTACATTTAGTTGGTATCAAAGCTTTTGGTTTTAAAGCCTCGGACCGTGAATGGGTCCTAAATGAACAGTTTTATAAGATGTTTTACGGACGTGTTTCAAAAAAAGCCATGTTACCAAGTTTCATACGTTTATATGTGTACGGTACTCTAGTGCTAGTTTTAACCCTAAAATATTACCTTTGTGTAGATAGCCTGATATCATTCGTTATGAGCACCCGTAGAGGTCGAAGACCATCCTGTGGGCGTGGTCGAGCTGTTAGATTCTCCAGCCTAATAGATGATGTGGATGCAGATCCTCTGACCTCCGTAGATCCCCCTACTTCTGTAGCTCATACAGCCTTTGTAGATCTACCACCTGTCTTCAGTATTGATATGACGACTCCAGTTAGAGGAGCATCAGCGTCGAGTTCTGGGATGACGACAACGATTGATGAGGAGCTTAGTAGGCAGTTCATGCAGTTGATCCAGAGCATGGTTAGAGCGGCTAGCACCATACCTGAGGTACCCATATCACGGACTCTGATTTTGAATGGAGCCAGGAAATTCGAGGGCGCTATTGGAGGTGCCCCATCGGAGGCCGATGAGTTGCTTAATGACTTGGAGAGGCGCATGGATCAGTTGGGACTTGATTTATCCAGACGGTATCTGGGAGCCGTCTCTATGCTCTACGGAAATGCCACACCTGGTGGGAGTCCGTGATTAGTAGCGTCCCTGCTACCCGTTTGACCTGGGAATTCCTCAAGGAACGCTTCAGGAGTCGCTTTATTGGAAAGCTATATTTAAGGGAGATGTGAGAGTCGTTTAGTAATCTGACACAAGGAGATATGACTGTATCTGAGTACGAGACAGTTTTTGAGGCTTTTGAGATTTGGTTCAAATCTGGTCACCTCTGAGAAAGAAAAGTGTCGCAAGTTTGCTATTGGTCTCATGCATGAATTGTGTAAGAAGGTCATCGCCTTCCGGGATGAGGTATTTGATATAGTGGTAGGGCGGGCAAAAGATCTGGAGGAGGATGAAATGATGACTGCTAGTTGTGGTAGAGCATATCCTGGACAGTATAGAATACCTCCAGGTTCTGAGTCTTCAGCACGCCCCGATAAGCCGGCTCGTACTACAGCTCCTCAGATGAGTACTTCAGGTTCTAGGCCTACAGCCCCACCGCCTCCTGCAGCTAGTAGATGTGGTTCGTCAGGTTCCTTGCAGCCTAATCCTTGTAAGCATTGTGGTAATTGGCATAGAGGAAAGTGTAGAAAGATGTCAGGTGCCTGCTTTCGATGTGGGTCCAATGATCATTACAAGAGGGATTGCCCTTATCCATCTCTTGTAGCTCGAGCTTTTTCCCAGACCCCTGCATGCTCGTAGACATCCATACAGACTCCGGTCGGGGGACATCATCAGAGTAGAGCTTCTGGTTCTGCTGCTAGGTCTAATAGCAGAGGTAAAACACAGCATAGTAGAGGACCAGTTATGTCTGAGGCCCGGCAGCCTGCGCTTGTTTATGCTACCCGGCGTCGTGATGACAGAGATGAGCCCACAGAGGCCACTTGGAAGACTAAAGAATATATGAAGGAACAGTTTCCACATCTGTTCAAGCCAGGTAAATTTTGAGGATAAAATTTCTTTTAGGGGGAGAGATATAACACCCTAAGTTTAAAATATATATATATATATAATAAAAGAAAGGATACTGCGGTTTAAGGGATTCGAACCCTCAACTTGCAGCTTGAAAGGTTGGTAACCCAACCAATTGAGCTAGAAAGCTCTTGGGATTAAGTCTCCCATAAATTTATTTTATGTTTGGTTTGACCGGGTATTAAAAAGAAAATAAATAAATAATCAGTATCTTCAGTTTCCAGATTATTCGAACAAAATACCCAAGACCCCTCAAAATTATTCTCTCACCTACCCCCAATTCGGCCAATGTTCGATCTGACTCCATTGTCGCTTCGTGTAGCTGACCGCCAACACCAAAAGATTCCCCTCAACCGTCCGACCAAAACCCCCAACCCCACTCGCTCAGATAACGGTTCGATCATCGACAATCGAAGCTTGAAGCTTTGTCGAGATTAGATTTTGGATATCTTCTCCTCGTATTTTTTGGCCACCACACTTATCCTTTGGTGGATTGGTTGCCACCATTGTTTTCCCCGTCTCGAGACGAGTTCTTAGTGGCCATCGATCATTCAACCGACATCGCACGGACCTTCGCCAGAGTTCGAACAGTTTTGGGTAAGTAGGTAAGTTTTGACGGATTTTGAGTTGTTTTTGAGTGGTTTTGGATCGATTAAGCGTTCTGGGATATGAAAAATGTTAAATCCGGCCAAAAATTTACATTTTGTGCCATTTTTCGGCCATGTAGGGCCGCATGTGAACCCCACGTACCGGCCAAGGCAAATTTTGGCCACCGTGATCGGTTTACCCGTAAACCGGTCTGGTTTAACCCAGTTCAAATCGGTTCAATGGTGACCGACCCGACCTGATCGACCGACCTGACCCGACCGACTCGACCTGACCTGACCCGACCGACTAACCTAACCTAACCTAACCGACCCGACCTGACCCGGCCGTCACGACCTGACCCAGTCTGAGTCAACTCGTCTGAGTTAACCCGGTCTGAGTCAACCCAATCCGAGTCAACTTAGTTGACTTTGACCTGTTGACTGGTGACGATAGCATGACGTTAATGTTGACTTTGACCGCTGACGTCAGCGTTAACTTTGACCAAAAAGTCAAATTTTTTGAAAACTCTTATTTTACGTTTTTTGACATCATGTGTCCGTTTATGAAGCATGTTTCACGAAATTCTAACCCAAACCCCCCTAAATTGACCTTAAATCTGAACATGCATAAGTATTTAAATTATTCAATTTGAGAGCAAAGTTTTGAATTAAGGATTCTAACATGAAATATTATTTGTTAAGGTACTCGAGATATGTTTGATCTTTCATCTGCCCAGCCCATCTTTTCTCGATCAGCACCTCCGCGTGCTCCTATAGTTACCAGTATGTTTAAGTTCTGCAGATTAATTATTAAGCTGGAAGTTATTTATTCCCTTATAACCCTGATTCGTTATGCCATTGGATCTAACACTACTGCAGATTGTAACGAGGAAGATGCTCGTTAGATTTTCGACCAGCTTTTGAGGTGTGTTCCTTGTGTGCGAAATTACCGTTTTATATGAACTGTTTGAAATGATTTTCTGAATTGACTGTGATATGTTTTTCCTGAAATATTATATGCATATATATTTTTCCTAAAATATTATATGCATATATGTATTATTAGATAGTATGCTCTCTGGTTACAGTTTACTAAACCCATACCTGTAAAATGATTTATGATATTACTGATCTGCATAGACTATTTTAATTGGGATTACTGGGAGAGTGATTAGAGATCCTCAGGTATAGCCCTAATCCAGTTGTACCTCCAGTTAGGCCTCCTACGCCTTCGGGCCTAGAACCAGCATCCAATTAGGCCTGCTACGCTTTCGAGCCTAGGACCAGCCTCCAATTAGGCCTCCTATGCCTTCGGGCCTAGGACTAGCCTCCAGTTATGGGAATTTTTTATATTGGTGTTCGGTTGGAGGGTAGCTAGGTTTTAAAAGAAAACTTTGGTTGCTCTTAGTATGCTTTATTGATATAAGTTTGTAATTAATTGAACTGTTTTAAATATTTCTTTTGTATGCACATGTTGGGATACATTGAGCCCCTAGCTCACACCTCAACCCCTTTCTTTTCAGATACCTTTTGGTTAGGCTACCGGATCTGGCACTTGGAGGATCGACATATTTTGTACTTGTCTTTGTTGTAATATTTCTATCTTCCAAACTGTCTCATTTACGGTGACATGTGCATATATTTTGTTACTATATCTTTATTATGATACTTTATGAGGTTTATGATGTAATATCACTTATTATGGTTTATTTTGGATAACTATTATTTTAAAGAATTTAAATCTTTAAACATTTACTTGAAAACTTTTTGGTAAATAATGTGATATTCTAGATTCGGACTTTACGCATAGACCGGTCTAGGGGTTACATATCTTCCATGCTATTCAACAAAAATAAACCTTCCTCAATGAAGCCTGCATGCCGGCAAGCTGTCAAAACACCAAGAAGGACAACTTCATCGGGTTTAATACGAAGAGTTTGCATCGTTTCGAAACAATGAATGGCTTCCCTTGCATGACCATGAACTGCGAAAGCTCCAATCATGGCTGCCCATGAAAATACATTTCTTTTAGTCATCCCTTGGAAAACTTCCACAGCCATGTCTAAACATCCGCACTTTGCATGCATATCAACAAGAGCTGTTCCGAGAAACACATCGAATTCGAGACGATTCTTGTTTTTCTTCAAATACTCGTGAATCCATTTCCCTTCCCAAAGATTCCCACTTTGTGCACAAGCTGTCAAAGCTGTAGTCAAACAGAACTCATCAGGCTCCAAACCGGAAACTAACATTTCCTTAAACATACCCAAAGCTTGAGTCCCCAAACCACACCGTATCAACCCACCCATAATCACATTCCACTTCACAACATCAACGACAGCAATTTCGCCGAATACTTTCCTGGCATGACTCCACAGCCTGGCTTCAACGTAAAGCCTAATAACCCCGGTTTGAACATAAGAATCGGACGAAAACATTCTGTTTTTGAATACCTAGTTTTGGATTTGCTTCCCCGAAAGCAAAGAACAAGTTTTGGCACATGAAACAAGGATTAAACTAAAGGTTTGGCAATTGGGTCTTACCATTTCGTCCTTCAAAAGAAGATTGAAGTAATGGAAGGAAGTTTGAGGGTGTGGGGTATTGGAGTGAGCTTTGATGAGGGCATTGTAGATATATAAGTTGGGTTGTTGAAGCTGGTTGAAGATGAGGGAAGAATAGTGGAGGGCGAGGGTACTTGAAAGAGAGGTGAGGGAGGTGATTAGTTTGCTGATGAGATGGGGGGTTTTGGCGATGGCCTTGGGTGGTTAAAAGGGCGTGGATTGGCTTGATTTGAGCTGCTTTGGTGCGGCGTTGTAAGAGGGTTAAGCAACGGGTCCAGGCTCCAGTGATGGTGCCGGAGTGATGATGGCGCATGGTTGAGGTGTCTGTCACGGCCCAAATCTTTTGGTCCGAGACAGTTGCGCAAGGATCCGCCCATGAGGTTCAAAGCGGATCATCGGACTTGCCAATACCACCAGACTTGGCCCAACACTTGGAGAATGCTAGAGAGCCCGATCACACTTGCTCTTCGGAAATGGTAAGAGACAAGAAGTCAAATGAAGAATCTTGCCATATCGGGTGTGATCAACTATCTTAGGAAAGAAACCTACTAATTGATGTAATTAGATAGGATTTGATATTGTTTCCTAGTTTAGAGATTCTTGTAAGGATTTGGGCTAATCCTGGCCATCCATGTAAATCGATCCAGACCATTGATTGAGTGGGAGCTCAACTATAAATAGAGAGCTTCCCACTCTCATTTGTATCATCCAACCTATTCCATTCATTCTCTCATTTGAGAAGAGTAATAATACTCTGAGGCATTTACTCTATTTCTCCTCTTGTTCCTTTTCAATTGTCTTCGTTCCCAAAGCTCTTCGAGCTAGTTGCCTCTCGAGTGGCCAAGAGTAGCCACCATAGTGCTTAAAGCACTTCCGCATCCATCGAAGCCTGGAGGGCTTGTCCGAGCCGTTGCCGAGCAGGAGTACTCGCAAGGCTGGTTGAAGGCTTACTTAGGCGCGGGAATCGACCGATTAGCGTCAAGGGCGTCTAAGGCCGTACGGATCACTAGGGTTGAGCCCTAGCCCCGTGACAAGTGGTATCAGAGCGAGACGAGGGAGCTTGCGTTCGAGCCTACTTGGTGTTGCAGTCAAGTTAGGCGAGGATTTGCGTTCGAGCTAGTCAGAGTGAGCAAGCTAGTTCGTGGCAAAGAAGTGACCGAGATGGCATCACAATGGAGAAGAATGACAATGAACGAGGTAAAAGATTTCATTGAAGAACTTGATGATAGAACATTAACTCTCAGGTCTCAGATAGAGGACATGTCCAAGAAGGTGGATTCCTTCAAGGAGGAAATCACCAAAAAGACCCGAGAATCTCTCAACTTGACGATTGAACAGATCAAACGTCATTCCGAGGGATTACCGCCGTTGACAAAGAGGGTATGTAGGCTTGAAGAATCTGAAGAGGAAGCCAAGCAAACCCAAGGTGTTTTCGAGTCCCGCCTTAACCAAGTGGAGTCCATGGAGGGCTGGTTCAAGGACGAGACGCGAAGACTTCTCAACGAGTTGGTGAATGTTCGACAGAGTAATGCTTGCGAAGACGAGGTGAAGGCTTTGCGAATCGAGGTGAATGAGCTCAAGGAAGAGCTACTCAGTTGCAAGAGTGTAATGAGTGAATGGGGTGCGCTTGCCACCATCTTCGAGGGACTTAAGCCTGGGGCAAAGCTTGCATTGGAGCAAGGAGGTGCCCAGATTCGGGAGGCCAAAGATGCGGCCGAGTTGCTGACCAAGCCTGCGGGAGACAAGCCAGTCAGTGCTGAGACGTCCAAGCCCACGACGAATGACTGTGGGAATGGCGAGGCTAAGTCCGTGCCAAAGAAGAAGGCGAGTCGGAAGATGAAGTGCTACTTCTGCGATGGCCCACATGTGATAAGGAGCTGTCCCGAGAAGAATCGCCTTGCTGCACTCATCAAGAGAGAAGATGAGCCAGAAGGGGAAGTAGTGCGACTTGGCGCAATTGCGAGTGTCAATAAGCCAAGGGAAATCCAGGGTGCGACTACAAGTGCCAAAGTAGTCAAGCCAAGGTCGAGCCACGGTGCGATAGCGAATGAGAAAGCCGTCAAGCCGAGGGTGAAGAAGAAGCAATTGGAGTGCTACCAGTGTAAGGGGCCTCACAATTTGCGGAGATGCCCAGTTCGAGCCAAGGAGTCCAAGATGAGGGACAAGCCCGAGGGAAGCGAGGCTACAAAGCTTGGTTCGAAGCCGTCTAGTTCTGCCAAGGCCAAGGGAGACCGAAAGCAGAAAAAGGTGAACATGTCTAGGAAGGCTAGGAGAGAGCTTACCGAGGATGTTCGGGGAAAGAACATCGCTTTTGAGACCAATGGAGCGTCGAAGGGGGCTAAGCCAGGGGACATTGCAACCTTGGAGACATCACCTATGGGCAAGGTGGGGATCGAGCGAAGGACTTCAGGGAAGAAGTGCCAACGCAAGAGGAAGCACCGAACTTCGAGGAAGAAGGGTCGATGCAAGAAGAGTGCACCAAACTTCAAGTCAGAGGGGCGAGTGCAACGAGGGGCAACGGACCTTGGGCAAAAGGTGCCGATGCGTGCAAAGAACTTCAACGAGGGAGGTTCGATGCAAAGGGGGCCAGACTTCGTGGAGACAGAAGGGCTGACCCATTTTGGAGTAAATGCGACCGAGAGAAAGGTACATCGCAAACACCACTCTAGTGTTTTTGAGTTTGATTTGCCGAGTTTGATGAGCGTAGGTCGAGTTGGACCTAATCATCGGAGCGGAGGAGACAAAGCTTGGAAGGGACCTTTCAGAGTTCTAAGGAGCCAAACTGATGGGCTGACGAGTCTGAGAGTTCGTCCGGTGTTCAACGTGGTGACACCCAAGACTTTACCGCGGGATCAAGGCAAACCAAGGCTTGTAGGAGAATGCTCCTACAACGGCAATGTACCCGAATGCGTCATAGCGCACAACATCACTTGGCGGGAAGAGTCGGAGCGAGCAGTCCTTATGGGGGGACATGAGCAAGCCGAGACGTCGAGAAGCCACCAAGATGATGTGAGTAATGGTGCAGAGGATCGAGGGATTTCAAGGCGGCAGGATCCGAGGTGAGCAGTTCATATGGGGGAACAACACCAAGCCGAGGCAACAAGTAGCAGCATCCAAGGAGGCCCTACCCAGGATCGTTCTAGTGCAGCGACGAGGGCGTCGCCAAGTTCAGTGGGGGAGAATGTCACGGCCCAAATCTTTTGGTCCGAGACAGTTGCGCAAGGATCCGCCCATGAGGTTCAAAGCGGATCATCGGACTTGCCAAGACCACCAGACTTGGCCCAACACTTGGAGAATGCTAGAGAGCCCGATCACACTTGCTCTTCGGAAATGGTAAGAGACAAGAAGTCAAATGAAGAATCTTGCCATATCGGGTGTGATCAACTATCTTAGGAAAGAAACCTACTAATTGATGTAATTAGGTAGGATTTGATATTCTTTCCTAGTTTAGAGATTCTTGTAAGGATTTGGGCTAATCCTGGCCATCCATGTAAATCGATCCGGACCATTGATTGAGTGGGAGCTCAACTATAAATAGAGAGCTTCCCACTCTCATTTGTATCATCCAACCTATTCCATTCATTCTCTCATTTGAGAAGAGTAATAATACTCTGAGGCATTTACTCTATTTCTCCTCTTGTTCCTTTTCAATTGTCTTCGTTCCCAAAGCTCTTCGAGCTAGTTGCCTCTCGAGTGGCCAAGAGTAGCCACCATAGTGCTTAAAGCGCTTCTGCATCCATCGAAGCCTGGAGGGCTTGTCCGAGCCGTTGCCGAGCAGGAGTACTCGCAAGGCTGGCTGAAGGCTTACTTAGGCACGGGAATCGACCGATTAGCGTCAAGGGCGTCTAAGGCCGCACGGATCACTAGGGTTGAGCCCTAGCCCCGTGACATGTCGCTTTTGAACTAAACGGTCATGTGGAAACAAACAATATTTTTATGTGTAGATTTTGGGTGTCGATAAATATATGGATAAATTATACCCAAGTCAGTTAGTTATATGTTTACTAACAAATATGTCACTCTTCTTTAAAAAATAATAATTAGGTCACTCAATTATAGGTTTAGGAACAAACATGTCACTTTTATTCTAAAAGTAATAATTCAATCGTTCAATTATACGTTTAGGGACAAACATGTGACTTTTCTTATAAAACTAACAATTCAGTCACTCACTTATAAGTTTAGAAGCAAACATGCCACTCAATTAAAATTGTGTGACAAACAAATAGCTATGTCGTTAAAATTGAAATAAGGGCTTGATATGATAACAATTTTAGTTCCAAAACTTATGCATTAGATTACTTTGGTCCTAATTCAAAATGATTCAATAAGCTTAACTCATCATATTTAAAAATTTCATTAATGAAATGAATGTACCTACTAGCATGCGACGTTAAAGTTATAATGAGTCTATTCCATCAATCTGTAAGCTGTCCAGCAGTGAAGTGGTTGTGGCTGTTGAACTATCACATCAGTTTATTATCAGACTGATGGACAATAGCATGGAGTGTGGTAAGTGGTCAGAGGATGTGTCAAGATGGTGGAGTGTCAAAATTTTCAAATATGAATAATCAAGTTTATTGAATTATTTCAATTATAGCAAATTAATAGAATGCATAAGGTTTGGGGACCAAAATTATGTTATACCAAACCCTTGTTTCAATTTTAATGACAGAGTAACTTGTTTGTCACAAAATTTTAATTGAGTGATATATTTGTTCATAAACCTATAATTGAATAACCGAATTGATACTTTTACAGGAAAAGAGACATGTTTGTCCCCAAACCTATAATTGAGAGACTCAATTATTACTTTTAGAAGAAGAGTGACATATTTGTTACGAAACCTATAACTACATGTTTTACCCTAAACATACTTTGTTTCGAGCTAATAAGTATTACATAATAAGTGTTCGACACGAATATATTTATTTTCTTAGAAGAACTTATTTGTGTTTAAAGATTATATATTTATATATATGTCCGAATATATATATCAAATACGAAACGTTGAAAGAAAACGAGAATTCGAAGCAACACAAATACAAATTACTTACCTTCCCTAAAATGGTAAAGTTGTATTGTATATAAGCCTAATTAAACAGAAGACAAATGGCTGAACAAGTAAAGAAATGGCTGAACAAGTAAAGAACAGAACATTCATTTAGTTTTCACACACATGACAAAAAACAAATGCACTCCATTGCTGTTAGCAGTTTGGACCAGATTACAGATTACAAGTTGAAGGTTTTTTCATCTGAATCAAAGCCATAGCTCATCTGCAACTGGTAAATTTCCCAGGAAAAAAGAAAACAAATTATGTTAGTATACGGAAATGATGACATGCATGTATTGTTCAGTGCTCGCTACGTTGTTCAGACTCAGGGACGAAGCTATGTATTGACTGGGAAGGGCTGCTGACTGCTGTCATTTCCAAAGTTGTTGCTATAATAGTATTTTAAGTCATTTTAAATTTAAAGACTTAATAAACTTTTGTTATTTCTAATGTATCCGTCCTGTTTGAACTACATATTTGGTCACAGTACGAGAGTAAACCTTTAGATGATAGAGGAACCACGACGACATGCATAACGACATTATTGGGAGGAAGATGTAGACGTAGGGGATAAAGGTTGCCATTCAAAGGGTTACGAGAACAAAGAGAAAACTCTTCCTTCACAGGAGCCTCTTCCTTCAACGCTTGCTTTAGTTCGTCAACACTATTCCCTTTAAAAGTGAAGCTACGGTCTCCAATGTTTTGATCGACATCGCCATTATCATCAACTACCTCGTACTTAATAACTCGTCCTTCAAACGCCTTTGGTGATTCCCTCTCCGAGTCATCGGACTGCATACAAAAAAAAAAAGAGAATTGTTATACCTCTACGGACCTGTAGACGAGATCGTCTTATCAAAACTTATACTCTTGACACTCTATCATCATTTGCCTCTAAATCAGAAGGGACGAACCACCTAAAACCAATATCTTTTCATTTTTATCATCAACAAGAATCAACCAAAACCAAAAGAGGATTGATTAAATGAAAGTGAGAAGGTTGTTCGTCAACCTCGAGTCTAGACCTAAGTTGCAGAGATACGGATACGGGGACAAAAAACGACGATTTCTAAAATTATAGGGTACAGGTACGGCAAGAGTACCAAATATAAAATAAATTTTAATATATATATATATAATAAAAATATTAAAATTCATAATACAATAAAGACTAAAATTATAATTGTATTAAAC